>CAUIUS010000010.1:265000-865000 GCA_961210405.1 Drosophila mercatorum
TTGGTAAATTTTGGCTGCCATGCCCCCTTCGCTTTAAATTTGTAAATCACGTATTTCAAATACTAGCAACACGATCACGCCCAACAAGTTTTTTTTATCAAAATCGTTGCTCTAGAAAAAAAGTTATTAAACATTTAATTTCCCATACCATTAGCATGCAAATAGCAGCCAAAGCACAGCTGACGCACCAACTTGCGCTTGTGTGTGCGTGCGCCTGTGTGTGTATGAGTATGCGTTGCTTGTAATGTACATACTTATACATAAAAGAAACGGAGAATGCTCGGAATAGCGGTTCTTCGCAGGGTTCAGGGTACCCTAGTCGAGCGGTCTCGACTTGAGTTTTTTACTTGTTTTTATCTTGGGTTTGCAACGCAAGTACACATTCCAAATCTCAACTCTCTAGCACTCCTACTAGTAGGGTTTCCGGTTTAGCACGCCCCAAGTGAGCGTATCAGGAAATTTTTGACTTTAGATTACCTCAGATATAATAGTATGTTTTAAATTTCAAGTCTCTAGCTTCAACAGCGTATAAATGGGTTTCATTTACACATTAGACGAACAGACGCATGACATGCATTACAGAAAACCAACATGCTCATTTCACTTTGTCAATGAATACCCCCTCCAAATATAGTTTCGCTCATTTGCATTGGAAAACAACTATATTTCAGAGCACCAATAATATATATATATATATATATATATATATATATATATATATATATATATATATATATATATATATATATATATATATATATATATATATATATATATATATATATATATATATACTCGGAATTAATTGCAAGTCAATACTTTCTGCACATGATTTATGCTAGACTTATACAATTTAAAATGTTTTCCCTTTACTATTGTCTGCCTTAGCGACGAAGGTAACTGCAGCTCTAGCTCTGACAATGAAGGCAAACATTCTATCACAGCCTCTGATCTTGAAGGTCCTTGCTGTGCGCCTATTAGAGCGCCGCCCAGTTCGCCTGAGATTATGCATGAGATTCGCAAGGTAGGTTCACATGTTTCTTTTTTTTTTCAAGCACATTGAGCACATCACCATTCACTAATCACCAACAGTTTCGAGTACGTCGAATGCACAAAGTGATGCATGTTTTGGATCAAATATACTTCTCACCGGTTCTTCAGCGAAAGTTCAAGGCTCTTGCGCGTCTTAAGCGCCGCCGCCATAAATTGGGATGCAAGGTGGTCGGTTCAAAACGTGCTACAGGTGGTGGAGGTGCACCAAGTTCACCAAGTGGCAAGATCAGTGAGAGGGTGATAAGAAGCGAAAGTCCTCAGATAACAATCAAAACCACACGCCAGTCACCTGACTCCGAAAGCTCTGAAAGCAATGGGTCTCAGTCGTCAGATTTATTGACGGATGCCAGCAACGAGGCAAATCAGACTGGTGGTAAAAATTCGACTCGTAAGCGCAACAAAAAAAAGAAGCACATGCCTACAGAAAAATGCAAAACTAAACCATTAAACCGAAAAACGCGTATCGATCGCAACTTGCGACTTTGGCTGGCTAACCGACGTATTTTTATATTTCGCCGAAAGAAGGTACATACCTGAACTGTGCACCGTACACTATCAATATAACGAAACACTTCTTCGGCTTGCCGAAGCATTGATAGTTTCTGCTTAGTGTATACTTAGATCAGCTAATACAAATAGATAAAAATAAATACTTAATACTTGTTTAAACAACATAGTGAATATACTGAAAAAGTGTATACAAGTTAAGCTACTAAGAAACAACAATTTTAAATACATTTCTACAAATTAAAAAAATGTCAATACCAATTTTCAATATAAAAAATGGCTGTAATATATCTCCTGTTTCAGAATCGTCGGCAACGAGTTCGAAATAAGCCGACTAAGAAACGTTGCGAAGTGGTTCGAACGCCACTCGATTTGCCTACCACCGACCCAGGCTCTGATTTACATTTTTCTACAGACGATGAAGAGCTTTTTCCAACAGGTAACGTCACATTTGGGGCAGTGGCACCACTTCGTCACACTCTACTTCAGAGTGAGTTACAGCGTCGATATATCGAAGAAATTGGCGATTTGGTAGTACAAAAACCAAAACCGGCTCATATGCCACCAGAATTAATCGTGACAACACCGTCCAAAAACGCCGATCCTGGTGGTGCTAAAAAATTGGAAGTATACAAGTTAACACCTAGCACGGCACCCGAGCAACATGGGGGTCATTTGCATAGCCAGACAAATGGTACAGGGACTCGACGCACGTATTCGTGGCACAATCTCAACCAAGATAGCAGCCGTATCAAACCCAACTTCTTCATGAACGAATCAAAGCCAGCCGTAAAGATTAAAAAAACGCCACCAAGACGGTAAGTTTTGTACCCTGTAGCTATGTAACATTTTAACACTCTTCTTAATGCAGCAGTATACCGAATAATTTTATTCCACTAAGTCAGCAAAGACATAGTCATGCAGGCCATACTGAAGATCTACATGTAAAACTTTCCATAAAAAAAAAAATTTGGACGGGAGGTCATGGTGACTCTGACGTTCGACCACTGGCCTGGTACAAAGGCCATGTGCCTGGGCATGCTCACATGGCAACCGTGATGGCAACGGCAGCAGCGACTGCAGCTCTTCCAAGCGCAGGAGGAACACAAGCTCGCAACATGTATACTGCCACTAGCAGCAAAGAACCGTTGATATCGGCAGCAGGATCTACAACAGGCTCAGCAACCTTACCACCTGCTTATGTAGGTGCACCACGAAGATCCCGTAAATTGGAGCAGGTGGATTTATTTAAGTAAGTTTCAGTGTTCATAAATTTTAGCAGATTCATAAATATCTCATTTGTAGCGCCTGTTCACAAAAGCTATTATTATGGCAACAAGAGCATAAGAAGTCACAGCCATCCAACACACGTCTTATGGGTGGAACCAACGCTAAGCTAGAGAGTCCACAGATCTTAATACGCGGTCGCAAGCCCAAAAAGACCATCAGAACAGGCGGTGGCAATGATGTAGTCCATGTCAATGTAGCTGGAGTTACTGGGAAGGGTAAACGCAAGACAAGTATGATTAAGCTTGCTGAGACGACACAGCTTGTTACACGGTTTTCGCGAACGCATAGTAGTACTGGAGGCTCTGCTACCGGTGATTTACAGCAACATAATCAAATGACTCAGATGCAAAAGCTAATTCTGAAAAGTCAATCTGGCAGCGGATCAGAACGCATACAAAACGCCTCCGTGAGTGGCTTGCAAAACTCTGTTGGACGCGCTACTAGCAAGTTTAAGACTGGTGGCATAGTCGTAACAGCGGTCCAACAATCGGTTGGAGCTCATGAAGGGGGTGTTAGTGTTTCAAGGCGTATACGTCATGCTGGTGGTCTACTCACAAAGAATACAAGTAACAGTGTCGCCGCTGATACTCACATGCTACAATACCGCACCGCTAACACATTAAAAGAAGATAAGTCAATGGCAGGAATTTCCCTAGACACGGTCAACCTTGTACGCAAGGTTAAGACAAAGTTGAAAAAGCGCAAGTCCCGCACACTGGCGAATGATGCAGCAACATCGGCAAAATAAAAGCTATTAATAGATAAGCTGAAACATTCTCGGACATTCCTCGACTTCTTGATTGACGTTTCCCTTATCAAACTCTTTCATGTATTTGTATGTGAATTTATTTTTAGCCAAATTTTAGTCAAAGTAGAATTAGTTATAGAAATAATAAGCCACAATAGCAATTACAATTATGACCGATTAGCTAAATGTGAGCACATTGTTGTAGCAAAATTTATGGGGTACTATAGTGCCCCAAAGTGGCGTAGAATGTATATATAATTGAATATTCAATAGTTACCTATATATAGTATCTATAATCAGGAATTGAATTTTAGGAAGCCATTTCTATACAAATTCGAAATTAAAATTATTGTTCTGAGCTAACTGCATAAGATGTTAGTAGTAACTTCGAAACACTACTTGAATTAAAATAAATCTTCGTGCTATAACCAATATCAGGAAGTATTGGCTTTGAATTCATATACACCAGCCATATGATGTTGTATGCAGACCTATGTATGTATATTTATATACACATAAACAAACGAATATAGGCTTATTATATGAGAAGCAAAAGATTGACTATATGAACATACCTTTCGCTTCTCCGTCGATTAATACACTAGATTCTTGATTCAACGTTACACAAATAAAACCCAAGTAAATACAATGTTGGAAAAGTAAACAATACACAAAGTATGACCTCTAAAGATGGCAATACTTTCAAATTATACCGACTAGGGATGTTCAATTAGAACGATATACATATATCATATATCAACATATCGTTCTAATACAAGACTAAGGGCTTTCTGTATATCAATTATACAAGCGAATAAAGTTATCGCAAACAGACTAAGAATTTGCATTTATTCATTGTTAAAAGTAGGATATTAAAAATACGCACATTTTGTTCCATAATACCGATAAACACATTAATTTATTTTGAATTCTCAAAATTATATAATATGGATGTATTCATTGGGCAATATCAACATATGATGAAATAATAAAATATAACGCATTCGTGTTTTCGTATTTGTTTTTTATATTTTTTTTTTATACTGGTTCAATATATGCATTGTATGTATAATGGGGTACTGCATAATAATAATGAAAAGCATAATTTAACCGTATGGAACGTCGAAACACCAAAGACGAAATAATCTTGGGTTCTACAAAGTAGTATTATTTAAGTTACATAGCAAACATAAATGGTCATACAATTAAATTTATGGTAACATACATATACTTATTTCGGTGTGATTTACGGCTTTAAATTTTCCATAAAAACAATAGCTTCTTTTCTGTAGTTTTCAAATTGTTTACCAATTTCTGTTTCATACGTTGATCTGGCATACTGAAGACCTCAAGAATTGGCAACACACTGTTAGACGACACCATAGGTTATGCCACTAACCATACAACCATCAGTGTTGCCGAAGGTTTTTCAGCAAAAGTAACTAAAGCGAGGTCTAAAAGTAGCTAAAATTAGCTAACTTTCTTTAAAAATAGCTGAAAACATAGCTAAAATGAAAACACCTATATAACCACATTAAAAATATCAGGTAAAAATAAAATTAACATTAAAATACTACAAACAGTATTAGAAATGAAAATTTACTAATTTTACTAATTTTGTCCGTCGTAATTTAAGATAAGCCGTCTCCAGTTGAGGACAAAGCTTCCGAACGCACAACTGTGACAAATGGTCAACTTGTGAAGTAGCAGTGTGCTCCGCAACAAAGAGGCAACCAAAGAGGCAACGCCATCTCCTGCTCAATGATTTTGGGTACTGGTTCCAGGAAATATTGGTTCGAAGGAAATATTGTTTTTCCGTCCAAAATCTGCAACCAACTCCAATATTTGTTCACTTTTCTTTCAGTTAATTTTAGTTTTTGAAAATAGCTAGATTTGTAGCTAATAACTGTTTTAAAATTTTTGTAGAAATCGGCCTTAAAAAGTGGCCAAATCTAGCTACAAAGTAGCTGATTCGGCAACACTAACAACCATATAACACGCAGAGCAATGAAATTCAGCGAATTCGCACAGTGACATTAGTACCGTGTTGCCGAAATTGTTTGAGAAAAAAACGCTACATTGGCAAAAAAATCAAAAACAAAAAACCCAAACAAAAATTAAAAAAAAAAAAACTAAAAATAAAAAACCCTAGATTTTTTAAAGCATTTTATTAATATATTTTATTCTAAGTTTTTAATAACGTCATCTATATCGACAGCATCTTCATCGGAGGAGGAATTCTTATAGGTTCCGATCATTCTTAGGAAATTGGGTGGTATTTTATATTCATGGCAACACTTGCCATGGCGCTGCAACCCAGATCTAGAATGGTGAATAAATGTGGCAGTGGCCAGTGCCACGAAAAGACAAATCGCAGCTTCGTGGTCTAATGTTTTTGTTGGCAATTGCACGAATTGTATTAAGTTGGGCTGCGAAAAGCCGTTCATACAATAAACGTGCTTTTTAGTTGCAGCATGTGCTCTCAAGTCGCTTAATTTTGCGGCTGTACCGCACTTGCAATAGCTTAAGTAAGCCCGTAAGCTGTCCAACAGCCACGCGTCCGTCGCTTTAAATAACTTCTTGGCGCACTTTAATAGTCACACTCACGACAGGGCAAGAGTTGTAATAATGCATATCGATATATGTATTGTCGATAATATTTTAGTGTTGAAAATCGTAAAAAAATGGAAATGTATGAAAATAAAATTTGGTACATAAAAAAAGCTGAAAAAACCCCAGATAATTTGAAATCATGCCAATTCAGGGTTTCCCCCTGTTTTCAAATTCTTCCCGCAATCGCACTTAAAAAAACACTAAAACTGGCGGGAAAAACCCCAGATTTCCCATTTTCAATGGGTTCAGGGTATAACAAATAAGAAAACTCTAGTCGAGACCGCTCGACTAGGGTATACCCTGAACCCTGCGAAGACCCGCTATTCCAAGCATTCTTAATTTCTGTTATATACACATGCATATGTACGTTCATTACAAGCAAAACATACACACACACATACACAGGCGCAAGCACACACCAGCGCAAGTCGGTGCGTCAGCTGTTCTTTGACTGCAATTTTCATGGCAATGCTATAGGAAATTAAATGTTTAATACCTTTTTTTTGTGGATCAAAGTATTTTGATCAAACTTGTTGGGCGTGATCATGTCACCCATATGTATGTGTGTGCCAAAGCACAAGTCTCTAGTATTTGAAATACGTGACTTACAAATTAGAGGCGAAGGGGGCGTGGCATAATCTGCTTACTGTGCATTTTGACTCAGCAACTGAGCTCAGTCTGCAAGGTGCCGATAATGTGAGATATTAAATGCCCCATAACTTTTTTCGTAGAGCAACGTTTTTCAGGGCGTGATCATGTCATTCATATGTGTGTATGTGCCAAAGCTAAAGTCTCTAGTAAATGAAATGGTTTGGTAAATTTAAGGCGTAGGGGGCGTGGCATTCCAACAGAATATAATTTTATAAATAAATAACGAATTCGCCTTTTAATCGATATCATTAAAGCTATGCCAGTTATCGATTATTTCGTGCTGTACACCAACCTCTAAATCCTTTAAATCCACTCGGCTTGTCTGTCTGATCAAATATATATATGTATATATATATATATATATATATATATATATATATATATATATATATATATATACATATATATTGTATCATATTCATTCACACACCGTCATTTAACTATAAAGAGAACATTTCCCGCTCACATAGCATGCTGCGAAATATCGTTAATGCTTGAAGTTGTACACGTTATAATTCTAAAACAGTTGTGGCTGAGAGCGCATGGTATGCTCGCTGTGATGCTACGGCAAATTGCTCTCTGGCCTCTCGTCAGTTGTCATTGAAGCTCTTGTTTCTTTGAAACATTCTAAGGAGTCTACAATATTAAAGATCTATCTTCGATTGAAAACACACTCTAATACTTCTGTGACAGTCGCGATCACTCTCTCAACGACTAAAGACGTGTTAGCGGACGTAAATCAAAAAGTTTTCTTTCTGTTCACATATTATACTCACTTCGTTTCTGCAGAGCTTACTGCAAGCTCTGCAAAGTTGTAACAACAAAACAGTGCAAGCATTGTTTACATTTTTGCATCGCTTACAATGTGCAATTAGGTAACGACGAACGTTTTGCTTGGTGCGAGTGCGACAGCGCTCAAGTGCACGCAAAAGCAAAAACAAGAATGACAACCAAAGTCAATGACCCCGCTGCAGCTGTAAAGCCAAATGCAGATTTGGAAGCCCAGCTCAACCTTGCAATGCAAAATAGAAAGGTGTCAATCAGAGCCATTAGTCCAATGGATATTGATATCGCATCAGTGCAAGATACCAACAATCAAAAACGTAAACTGCAACGATCGCAGCCATAAAACGACTTGCTTTTGACAAGCCAAGCACCAGCAAAGCTGCATCAGAGTCGCAAAATCGCTGTGCAATGCTTGATGTAGACGAGGAAGATAACAGTGATGCACCTATTACACCAGTAGTGACTGTGCAGCCTGTTGAGTAACCGAAGGTTCGCCCCCCTCCTATTTGGTGCCCTGGCATCAAATCTGTGGCAAAGCTGCAGCAAATAATTGACAAAGCGATTGAGCCAAAGTCATATGTTATTAAACCTAGGCGGAACGACATTGGTGTCCTGACACAATCCAGCGAGGATTATCGTGCTTTAATAAGCCACTTCTCTAAAGTGAAGCTGGAATTTCACTGTTACCAGCTCAAGGAGGACAAATCATTCAGGGTTTCCCTCAAAGACCTACATTCGAGCACCGAAATCCAACAATTAAGAGAAGAGCTAGAGGCAAAAGGTCACAAAGTGTCAAAGGTACACAACCCGCTAAGCCGCATCGACCGAACTCCGCATAACATATTCTTTGTTGACGTTGTTCAAGCTCCAAAAAACAAGCAAATTTTTGATTTGCGGATTATTTGCAGACAACGCTGGCCCGTTGAGCTGCCTCGCAAATTAAACGGTCTCACCCAATGCCACCGCTGTCAGGAGTTTGGACACACACAGCGATATTGCCACAGAGCCCCCAAGTGTGTGAAATGTGCCGGCAAACATGCGTCTAAAGATTGCACTAGGGATAAGGACCAAGCCCCTACTTGCGTTCATTATGAGCCACAGCATCCCACTAACTACAAGGGCTGCTTAGTATACAAACGATTGCTCAAGCTGCAGAGTCCAGTGCAAAAGCGTAACCTATGACAGTCTCACAATGCAGAAACAGCCCGTTCTGCCCAACGCCAGCCGAATAATTTCGGCGCAAGCACACAAACTCCAACAAATGGTCTATCGTATGCGCAGGCTATTCGAGGTGAAAGACCTCAAACTAGTAGCCATACCAACGATTCGAAATTCGATCAGATACTACAACAGCAACAGCGCCAGTTAGATCAGATTAATGCAATGCGAGAGACGCAAACCCAACAGGCAAACATGCTGAGAAGCCTAATGGCTATCTTGAGCAAACTTAGCTCCAAATAATGGCTCTATGAGTGGGCATCTGGAACGCCAATAGACTGAGCAATAAGACTCAGTAATTGGCTGTATTCCTTTCTGAAAAGAAGATCGATATTATGCTCATATCAGAGACACATATTTGCCCTAACACAAGAATTTTCGGGCACGAGCATTATCAAGCCTACGGAAGAGGAGCTAACAGATATAGTGGATCCTCGATCCTTATAAGTTCAAGGATTGAGTATACACCTCAACTCCCAGTCTCGAGTGCATTAATGCAAGTCACCTACATCCATTCCTACATCCATTGGAGTCTTAAACATTGCTGCAATCTAATGCTGGTCCTATTGGTCCAGAGTTGAGCCAGCTTTTGCAACAAAGGATGGGCAAAACCATTATTGGCGGAGACTGGAACGGTTGGCATCCATTCTGGGACAGCAATAGTGCTAATCCGCGAGGAGAAGCCATATTTGAGGCGATACTGAACGCTAGGTTCAGCGTGCTGGCGACGGAGCACCTACTCGCTACCCACTTAATGTACACACGCCCTCCGCAATTGACTTTGCAGCATATAGAGGTATCAACGATCGGCAGCTGAGCATCGCAGCGTCTCTTGAGTTGCCCTCAGACCACCTGCCACTGGTAGTCACCATCAATGCGGAGCCACAGCCTTTTCCCACCAGAAAACGACTACTACCGGTCGGATCAGATCTGGGAGTATTTAAGCGAGAGTTGCTCTGCTCTCTGCATCCAGAAATTGAGCTCAATACTCCTGAAGATGTAGATTATGCAGCAAACAAGCTGCATGAAGTCATTGTTGCAGCCTCGCACCTAGCCGCTGCTCCAGTCCGAAGTATACAACATCGCTCTGGGTACAGCTTTCCTCTCTCCTTGGAGGCCCGAACCCTTTTGGACTACAAACGCTGGGCAAGGAGACGTTGGATAGTAACAAGGACAGCAAGCGCTAAATCTAACTACAACGAAGCCACAAGGCAACTTACAGCTTCGTTAGCGCAGCTTCAAAGCAAGCGTATTGGTGAGGCACTCGACAAAGCGGAATCATCTGCAAACGCAATATAAAAAAGCAGCCAATGCGTCGTCACCCCATACGCAGCACTTCAGGCACCTGCCTCCTGGGAGACGAAGCGCAAGCCGAAGCCTTTGCTCACCACCTTCAAGAGCAGTTTACCCCGCTAATAGCTGCCAAGCCCACAGAGGTTGAGGAAACGGAAGATATTGTCCTCTCACCGATTCCACAAGACGACCAGATTAAGCCATGTTCAAAAGCAGAGGTGCAGGACTATATCAGGCGATTAAAATTGAAAAAATCCCCTGGATATGATCTAATTGATGGCAGGGTCGGTAGATCGCTCCCTGACTCGACAGTGGAGTACTTAATTACGCTGTACAACGCCATGCTTCGCATCCGGCACTTTCCAGCTTGCTGGAAGCGTGCCGTGATTGTAATGATCCCTAAGCCTGGTAAACCCGTGGGCGAAATTGGTTCTCCAAAGTATTCGAAAGAATACTACTTGGGTGAGTACTGACACACTTGGGAACCCAGAAAGCCATTCCAAATCATCAGTTTGGCTTAAGGAGACAGCATGGAACACCTGAACAGGTCCATAGAGTTGTACACCACATTCTTGAAGCGTTCGAAGAGAAGATGTACTTCTCAGCCGTCTTTTTGGGCGTCAAACAAGCGTTTATTGAGTCTGGCACCTTGGACTGCTCCAAAAAGTGAGGGAAACCCTACCTGCCTCATTTTTCACGCTGCTATATTCATATTTGCATGGAAGGACATTACAAGTATCCAGGGGTCAGGATCTCTCATCAGACGCACCGATCAGAGCTGGAGTCCCACAGGGAAGTGTTCTTGGCCCTGCACAATATTTATTGAATACAGGAGACATGTCAACGCCACAGTCCAATGAACCCATCATTGCGACCTACGCAGATAACACTGTCATCTGTCACTGTCATGTCTGTCGCGAGACATTTCGGCGCAAGAAGCCTCTACCTCACTGCAAACTTTCCTGCAGTCTTTTGGTTCCTGGGCCAAAAGATGGTGCATCTCTATTAATACACACACACCACCTTTGCCACTAGAAGAGATACCTGCCGAGATGTGACACTAGGATCCCCAATTCCTAGCGCCACAAAAGCCAGTTATCTGGGAGTCACGTTAGATAGACATTTACGTTTCAACGCCCATATTAAAAAAGTGTTCACTAGCTGCAAGATAAAATTAAAGAAACTTGACTGGATGCTGAGAGCTTCAAGTAAAATGTCGCTCAAAAGCAAAACCACAAGGTCATAGTAGTGCCAACATTCCTGTATGGAATTCCAGTATGGGGCTCGGCGGCGAGGACCACGACCTACCAAATTAAAACTGTACACAGCAAAGCTTTAAGAAGGCTTACTGGTGCGAGCTGGTTTGTGAGAAATTCAGTGCTGCATAGAGATTTAGAAATACCAACAATTGCAGAAATCATTGGAATTCAAACTTTGTAAAATTGCATTTTTTCTTTTATACGTAAAGTTTAATCTAAATTAATACATACAGGCGTACCTGTATGTAAGTGATAACTCCGCTAAAGAGTCAAAGACAATAAGCGGCAAATAAATGAATTTTAAAAGAAAAAAAACAAGTAAGAAAACTCTAGTCGAGACCGCTCGACTAGGGTATACCCTGAACCCTGCGAAGAACTGCCTTTCCGTGCATTCTCCGTTGCTTTTATAAAACATATGTATATGTATATGCATTAGAAGCAACACACTCACATACATGCCAACGATATAGGAAATTATATGTTTAATAACTTTTTTCTAGAGCAACGATTTTGATCAAACTTGTTGGGCGTGATCATGTCATCCATATGTATATCTTTGAGGTGAAGGGGACGTAACAAAATTTAACAAAAACCGAAATTGCGTAAGGCTCACATAACACTAAATGCAAAATTTGAAGACTCTAGCTAGAAAGATGCATTAGATGGAATTTTATAGCTGAATTTAGATTTTCGTTTTTAATCGATAACAATAAAACGATAACAGTTATCGAATTTCTGAAAAAAACTCGATATGCGCGCCCTATACAGGGACCTACACAAAAAATTTGAAGTCTCTAGCTATTGTAAGTTCTGAGATCGACGCGTTCATACATACGGACAGACAGACGGACAGGGCTAAATCGACTCGGCTTCTCTCCCTGATCAAGAATATATATACTTTATGGGGTCTGCCACGCCTCCTTCTGTCTGTTACATACATTCACATTTCAACAAAAACATTATACCCTGAATTCCCATTTTCAATGGGTTCAGGGTATAAAAACATGGATGGCGTTAGTGGCTCAAAATATTAAATTGAATTGAATTCAATTTTGCGTGAATTTGTACTGTATGATAACTTTGCAGTATTTTAACAAGTAGGAAAACTCTAGTCGAGACCGCTCGACTAGGGTATACCCTGAACCCTGCGAAGATCCGCTATTCCAAGCATTCTTCATTTCTTTTATATACACATGCATATGTATTCATTACAAGCAAAACATACACACACATACACAGGCGCACGCATACACAAGCGCAAGTCGTTGCGTCCGCTGTTGTTTGGCTGCTTTGCATGGCAATGCTATGGGAAATAAAATGTTTAATAACTTTTTTTCTAGACCAACGATTTTGATCAAACTTGTTGGGCGTGTCATCCACATGTATGTATGTGCCAAAGCACAAGTCTCTAGTATTTGATATACGGGAGTTACAAATTTGAGGCGAAGGGGGCGTGGCACCCAAAATTTAACAAAACCCGAAATTGCGTAAGGCTTACATAACACTAAATGCAAAATTTGAAGACTCTAGCTAGAAAGATGATTTAGATAGAATTTTATAGCTTAATTTAGATTTTCGTTTTTAATCGATAACAATAAAACGATAAAAGTTATCGAATTTCTGAAACAAACTCGATCTTTTCGTGCTATACAGGAACCTACATAAAAAATTTCAAGTCTGTAGCTCCTGTAGGTTCTTAGAACGACGCGTTCATACATACGGACAGACGGACGGACGGACAGACGGACATGGCTATATCAACTCGGCTTGTCATCCTGATCAAGAATATATATACTTTATGGGGTCTGCCACGCCTCCTTCTGCCTGTTACATACATTTCAACAAAAACATTATACCCTGATTTCCCATTTTCAATGGGTTCAGGGTATAAAAAACGCAGATGACACGGGGCTCAGGGGATCTCCGTCCGACTAAAATTTTCTTACTTCTTATTTTTATTTCTCCTTAAATACATATGCATGTTTGTTGAAAATCATCATTTAATGGTTTAGCAATTTTTTTTGGCAATTTTTAAAAAACTTTTAGCAATTTTTAGCCACTTTTTTTCCCAAATCTAGCAATTTTTGCTTAGGAGATTCTGGCAGCACTGTGTTATATGGTTAGTGGTATTAATCAAAGTACGCAAAATATTTTTGCGTCGCAAGTTTGTATCTTATATTTACTACATATTTTAATTTTTTAATGATATCAAGCTTAAACTCCCACATTCAAATGCGCTTGCACAGGTAGTTCTAACCAGCAACTTATTTTTAGCCCTGCATTTCATATTAAATGAACGGCGAAGTTCAATAAGCGCAGACAATTTAAATGTATAATTAGTTATTTAACTTAACAATAGGCAGTATAAGTTTAGTACTAGTTAAATATCATCTTAATACCAAAAAAAAATTATTTTTTTACAACAAGCCAAATTAATGTAAGAGTACCAAAAGACCTTTTGCATTGACTTTTTTAGTCATTTGCCCACTTACTGAGGCTCAGCTCACGACCAGAAAAATTTTCGCTCGCGAACAGATGTTTAGCAAATAAAGATCGAGGCAAAAAACCCAAAAAACAACCCTCATGCGAAGACCGACTCAGACAAGGAAAAATCGCGCGGAATATTTTCTGTTTTTCGCTCCTGCTCTGACTTTAAGCGTGACGAAAAACGCTCAACTGTTATTTGTAAGCTCTGCTAAGAACCGATAAAATTCTCCGTTACTTTTATAAGCATATAACAAGCAACACATGCACACTCAGACGCAAGCACAAACAGACAATCTGCTAACTGTGCATTTTAACTCAACAACTGCCGTAGTCTGGCACCGATAACATGCAATCCACTTTGTTTTGATATGATAAAGTATGGAGACCCCTGTAGTGGGCTCGTCAACTTGTAAGTATTGGGAATTATATATTTTGGAATATTATACATTATTAACTTTGAGTATTTTTATACTATTTCACGTAGTGAACTAGTATATTGGGTTTGTGCAATGTCCGTCATGCTGTCCGTCCGTCTGTCCGTCTGTCCGTCCGTCCGTCTGTCCGTCTGTCCGTCTGTCCGTCTGTCCGTATGAACGCAAACCATTTCCACGCTATTGAAGCTAGAGACTTGAAATTTGAAATATATACTCGTGTATACCCTCGTCTGATAAAGTGTCAAAATTTTCCCGATACGCCCACTAGGGGCGTGGCAAATCGGAAAATGCATTTTCCTGTATCTCAGAAACACTACTTCTAGAAGAGCTAGAGAGTTGAGATTTTAACTGAACACTCATGTCGACATCCCAAAATCAAAAAGCTATGGCGGATATATCTACGCCCATTGGGGGCGTGGCAAATCGGGTCAAACTGTATCTTCTACAGTTTTAATGCTAGAACGCCCAAATTTGGCACGTGGGTTACTGTTACGCTCCTATACGGATCGCCCAGATTTTATGGCCACGCCTACTAGGGGCGTGGCAAATCGGATCTGAAGATATAGTGATTTTACTAGTTTCGTTATATTTTGAGCACTATTGATGCTAGAGACTTGAGACTTGGTATATATACTCAGGTTTACATCCCACAATCGAAAAGCTATGGCGGATATATCTACGCCTTCAGGAGGCGTGGCAACTAATATCAGCTTATATCTCCCACAGTTTTAGTGCTAGAAGCTTCAAAATTGAATGTTAAGTTACTGGGGGCCTCCTCTATCGATGCCTCAAAAATTATTGTTACGACCCAAAGGGGCATGACATACAGAAAAATACCCTGTAATTTTCGCATTTTTCGAATGTAAGCATCCAAACTTTACAGTTATATTCCTGAACGCCCACTCTATGCACATGCCAAAAATTATTTGTTTACGGCCACTGGGGGCGTGGCAAATCAAAACTGAAACATCTGCAACTTCTGAGCCAATAACGCGCCAAATAATTACTTTGTGGCCTTTGACCTTGTCTTTTGATTTGTTAAATTATATATATATATGTTTGAAAAGAATATTTTATTAATACAAAATAACTAATTAAAGAAAATATAACAAAAATATCAACATGACCGCACCGGGCTTCGAGCCCACACCTCTACGCTTGCCAACGAACTTAAATCACATTTTCAGAGTTGCCACCTCTCTCATTTTGAGAGATGCCATCTCTCTCGATTTAGGTGCGTGTTTTTGCTAAGGTAAGGGTTCGATCCTAATTGAAACTGTCTGGCCACCTCCAATGAAAAGTTTTAGTCTGCAGCTAATTTGAGCGGCGAAAGTGGCGATTTAAGGTTAAATTTTAAAAAATAACATGTGATAGATGCTGCTGGGACGTGAAATAGTATTTCGCTGTCGGTTGCGTCCGACAGCAACGTTCTTACTTGTTTTCATTGAATTTATTTGTTTTATTTACACAACGATAATGCACATATTTATATTATTATGTGTATAAATTAATAATGTGAAGATAAATAAAAAAATAAACGAACGACAATTAATCTGCTTAAATTAATATTATATTAGGACCGAAATTTTTCGCGCTACTCTTTTTTATGAATACATTGATATTTATGACTATAAGTAG
The DNA here is from genome assembly GCA_961210405.1 of Drosophila mercatorum. NCBI lineage: Eukaryota > Metazoa > Arthropoda > Insecta > Diptera > Drosophilidae > Drosophila > Drosophila mercatorum. Next base: position 280,978 of record CAUIUS010000010.1, read on the forward strand.
ATATTTTTTAATAACGATTTTGTATTCAAACATTAACTGCATTCTGAAGTGCACTCTTATCATCTACAATAATATTAGCAGCTGCTGTGGTTGTATTAGAGCTAAGTAACTGTTTGGTCGATGAGCTGGATGAATAGCTGTCAGTAGAGCTGCGCGTAGAAGCCGAATTGCCGCTTACCGGACTGTCTAACATATCTGAAAATTAATCGTGTTTTATAGACTAATAGATAAACAGATTTGATACGCTTACCAGGAAGTGAGCTTACATTATTGCTCTTTAAATCAACTCCAGCACTAGAATGAGCTACAGTAGTAGGGCCAACAATATTACCAGCTGACGTTGATTTTTTTTTAAGATTTTGAGTTCTTTTTACCATTGCGTTAAAAGCTACCACCCCATTAGCATGAATTACATTCATTTCGCAATTACCATGATTCAAAGCAGCGCAGCTACAACACAAAGAATCGCCGCCCTTTACTCGCTCTGAAGAATATAACGGACAAAGTATGTTGCTTTGTATATCGTCAGGTGTATAGTAATCAGAATCCTCGGTACTCAAGTTGATTGCCAATTGATCTGAATCTATTACTGGCTGCTCCAATATATTGCGCTTTACCGAGGCACAGCTTCTTGAGTTAGACTTTTGCATGCCTTCATCTCTACCATCAATACTATTTCTGACCGCTGTATCATTAAAACGTTCGTTTGATACCATATCCTCTTCATCACTATTGTCGAAACTATCCAAAACTAGCTTAACTGATTTATTTAAGCTATTCTTGCTATGTGCCCCTGACGATAGCAGTGGCGATAACTTTTCGCTCTCGCTATCTTCATCATCGTCTTGAGTTTCAGCGCTGCTTTTCTGGCAATTTAAGCCATTTCGCTCGTTGATTATATGCACATCCTGTTTCTCAGAAGATAAACACAGTGTCGTCTTGGGAGTGATGCATGTAGCAGCAGACTTTATCGAATTGCTTTCTATTTCCATCACTGCAAGTATAGCACTATCTCCAGTAGCGTTAGTAAGTGTACCCACTTCATTGGTGGTGGTGCACGTCGAAGCATTCTTTTTGCTCTTTGGATTGCGTTGGCTACCCGTTTTAATTGGCGAAGTGGATTTTACGTCACCAGTTGTCATCGTTGAAGCGGCCATCGAATTACTGTCCGTAATGTCATGGTCACTTTTTCTACAAAAACATTAAAAATTATCACAAATAGTTAGGCGTATATATATTTAAGTCTCAGTGTATGTAATAACAATAGACAGAAAGCAAAGATGATCGGCATGAGGTTAGTGCTCCCTTTTATTCTTTTGTTTTTTTTTATACCATGAACCTATTGAAAATGGGAAAATTTGGTAAAATAGTTTTTGTTAAAATGTATGTAACAAGTATAAGGAGACGTGGTAGACCCCGAAATCCCCCTCAAAATCACGCTTTGAAAGTTTGATTAAGAAGCCATCTACAAACAAGAGTGCTCTAGTCCAGACTGCTCGACTAGGAGATACCCAAAACCCTGCAAAGTGCTGTTACTCCAAACATTGTATGCTTACTTTACATACATATACACTGCCATGCCCTTGAATAGGGACAGCTATTTGAAATCGAATATACAAGTATTTGACTCAAATAAACCTATTAAACCGATATACTACATTTTTTTCTATTCAGTATTTCATCCTTTATTAATGTAACAAAACTGAATTTTCTTCAAAATAACCATATTAAACAAGTAAGAAAACTCTAGTCGAGACCGCTCGACTAGGGTATACCCTGAACCCTGCGAAGGACCGCTATTCCAAGCATTCTTCGTATCTTTTATATACACATGCATATGTACGTTCATTACAAGCAAAACATAAACACACACATACACAGGCGTAAGCACACACAAGCGCAAGTCGGTGCGTCAGCTGTTGTTTGGCTGCTGTTTGCATGTCAATGTTATGGGAAATTAAATGATTAATAACTTTTTTTCTAGACAAACGATTTTGATCAAACTTGTTGGGCGTGATCATGTCATCCATATGTATGTATGTGCCAAAGCACAAGTCTCTAGTATTTGATATACGGGAGTTACAAATTTGAGGCGAAGGGTGCGTGGCACTAATAACAAAAACCGAAATTGCGTAAGGCCCAAATAACACTAAATGCACTAAATTTGAAGATTCTAGCTATTAAGATGAATTAAATAGAATTTTATAACTAATTTTAGATATCGGTTTTTAATCGATAACATTAAAACGATGATAGTTATCGATTATTTGAAACAAACTCGATCGAATCGTGATATTCACGAACCTCCATAAAAAATTTCAAGTCTCTAGCTCTTATAGGTTCTGAGATCGACGCGTTCAAACATACGGACAGACGGACAGGGCTAAATCGACTCGGCTTCCTGATCACGAATATATATACTTTATGGGGTCTGTCACGCCTCCTTCTGCCTGTTACATACATTTTCACAAAACCATTATACCCTGATTTCCCATTTTCAATGGGTTCAGGGTATAAAAAAAACAATTTCTGTGAGTTCTTCAAAAATTGAAGTATTTTTTACGTGCACTTGAATAGGGACAGAAGTGATTTCACCATTATACATACAACTTTATGTTATGAAATTAATTTGATTTTAAGTTATCAACGTTTTAAATATAAAACAAGAAAACTCTAGTTGAGACCGCTCTACTGACTAGGGGATACCCTGCGCCCGGCGAAGAACTGCTATTCCGAGCATTCTCCGTTTATTTTATACATACATATATATGTATATGTATGTATGTAGATTAAAATAATATTGGCCGCGGTTAAGCACTTATTGGTGGAGAAAAAGGAACAAAATTTGCGTAAGGAGTGTAACCTTACGTTCAGGGAAATTGCAAAAAAAAATTGGTAAAAACAAAAGTTTAGAATACAATTGCACAAAAAAACTACATTCATCTACTTCTAAGCGACGAATTCTTCAAGGAGCACCAAATTAACATAGTTCAGCTTCCAAAATCCATTATGGTAGGAAATTCGAAGACATACAGGCATTAACAAGTGAAATCGACACAGCTCTTCGTAATGGGATTTATGAAATTATTTTTAAGAAAGATGTCTGCAAACACTATTAAACACTATTTAATAATTTAATTAAGTAAATAGGCATCCAAATTAATAAAAATGTATATACCTTTTCTTAAACATCAATTTTTAACTCTTGTCCCTTTTCAAGTGCATGTTAAAAAGTATGCAAGTTTTGAAGAACTCACAGAAATTCTTTTTATAAAAATTCGGCCCTGTCCGTATGGTTGAACGCGTCGATCTCAGAACATATAAGAGCTAGAATTTCGGTTTCTGTTTATTCTTGGATGACACGCCCCCTTCGCCTCAAATTGGTAAAACACGTATTTTAAGCACTAGAGACTTTGTCGCATACACACATATGAATTACATGGTCACGCCCTACAAGTTTAATCAAAATCGTTCGTCTAGAAAATAAGTTATTAAACATTTAATATTTCATATTATCGGCGCCTTGCAGAGTGAGCTCAGTTGCTGAGTCAACTTGCACAGTTAGCAGACTGTGTGCTTGTGCGTGTGTCTGTGTGTGTATGTGTTGCTTGCTACATACATATAAAAGTAACGGATAATTTTAGCAGTTCTTAGTAATCGTAGTTCTTCGCAGGATTCAAGGGGTCTTTTAATCGAGCAGTTTCAATTAAAGCACTCTTGTTACACTTTTTCACGAAGTGAAATAAGTATATTGGTTTTGTGCAATGTCCGTCAGGCTGTCCGTATGAATGCAAGCCTTTTCCACGCTATTGAAGCTAGAGACTTGAAATTTGGAATATATATTCGTGTATACTCTCGTCTGATAGTGTCAAGATTTTTCCATACGCCCGCTAGGGGCGTGTCAAATCGGAAAATGCATTTTCCTGTATCTCAGACACACTACTTGTACAAGGGCTAGAGAGTTGAGATTTGAAATGAACACTCACGCCGACTTTGCAGATGCAAAGTAAAACTTTAAAGTCATATATTAGCGAAACTATTCAAGGTATCAACTTAATTTAAATTGAGTTCTGTTAATCAGACATTAATTAATCAGGATTTTAAAAAATTCCAATTTTTTAAAATAATACAATCAAAAAACAAAAAATATTCAATATCTTTAGGTCACAACCTGTTTCGTGTGGTGCACTTAATCATGCAAATTTTAATATTAAAATTAATTTAGTATTTAGCATGAACTCCTTTGGCTTTCAATACATCTTTTAAACGATTTTCCATCGACGAAACCAATTTTTGAGTGGTCTCTTTTGGTATTTTGTACCATTCTTCTACCAGTGCTCCTTTGAGGATAGCCTCTTTCGGAAAGCCTGATACAAAATGGCCCACAAATTTTCGATCACGTTCAGGCCCGGTGACTGGGCTGGTGGATTCACCACGTGAGGATAATTCCACATCAGCCAGCTTTTCACAGTGGCGGGTCGTTATCTTGGTAGAATCTAAAACGTCCTCCGAGACCCAAAATTTTGATTGTATGTTCTCGTCCCTTGTCAGCCACCCGGATTTCCCTGACGAAGCGTTGTATAATGTGCTGTACAGTACTAAAGCTCAGACCAACCATTTCAGCGATATTCCATTGAGATACCCAATTTTAAAAATGAAAAATGACTAATTCGCGCTGAATATTTGTTTGTGGAGCCTTCCTTGTAATTCCCGAAAATCTTATTTATCAGTGTGATCAAACTCATTTATTGTAAAAATAAAACTCTAGTTGAGACCGCTCGACTAGCAGATACCCTGAACTCTAAGAAGAGCCGCTATACCGTGCATTCCCCGATTCTTATATATATATATATATATATATATATATATATATATATAACGCGACTGTCGACGAAGCAGACAATATTATCAATCATATATATAAATATCCCAAGATCAAAAAGCTATGGCGGATATATCTACGGCCATTGGGGCGTGGCAAGTCAGGTGAAACTGTATCTTCTACAGTTTTTTTACGATCCTATAAAGATCGCCAAAAAATTTTATGGCCACGCATACAGGGGGCGTGGCAAATCCGATTTGAATATATAATGACTTACCTAATTATGTTATATTGTGAGCACTATTGATGCTAGTGACTTGAGACTTGGCATATGTATGTACTCGGACTAACATCCCAATTACTGGGGCCTCCTCTATCGATTCCCCAAAAATGATTGTTACGCCCCAAAAAGGGCGTGACTTAAAAAAAAATCTGTTATTTTCGCATTTTTTGAATGTAAGCATCCAAACTTTACATTTATATTATGTCTATTATATGTCTACGACCACCACTGGGGACGTGGTAAATCAGAACTGAAAAATCTACAGCTTCTGAGAATATTTTATTAACACAAAATAACTAAATAAAGAAACAAGTAAGAAAACTCTAGTCGAGACCGCTCGACTAGGGTATACCCTGAACCCTGCATTCTTCGTTTCTTTTATATACACATGCACATGTACGTTCATTACAAGCAAAACATACACACACATACACAGGCGCAAGCACACACAAGCGCAAGTCGGTGCGTCAGCTGTTGTTTGGCTGCTTTGCATGGCAATGCTATGGGAAATTAAATGTTTAATAACTTTTTTTCTAGAGCAACGATTTTGATCAAACTGGGCGTGATCTTGTCATCCATATGTGTGTATGTGCCAAAGCACAAGTCTCTAGTATTTGAAATACGGGACTTACAAATTCGAGGCAAAGATGGCGTGGCATCCAAAATTTAACAAAAACCGAATTTGTATAAGGCTCACATAACACTAAGTGCAAAATTTGGAGACTCTAGCTATAAAGATGAATTATATAGATTTATATAACTGAGCATCGATTTCGTTTTTAATCGATAACATTAATATTAAGACAGTTATCGATTTTTTTTAACAAACTCGATCTTTTCGTGCTAGACAGGAACCTACATAAAAAATTTCAAGTCTCTAGCTCTTATAGGTTCTGAGAACGCGTTCATACATACGGACATACGGACAGACGGACATGGCTATATCAACTCGGCTTGTCATCCTGATCAAGAATATATATACTTTATGGGGTCTGCCACGCCTCCTTCTGCCTGTTACATACATTTCAACAAAAACATTATACCCTGATTTCCCATTTTCAATGGGTTCAGGGTATAAAAATAATAAAATAATAATCAACATGACCGCACCCGGGTTCGAGCCCACACGCTCGTCAACGAGCATCTATCTGATTTTCAGAGATGGCGCCTGTCTCATTTTGAGATATGCTATCTGTCTCATTTTTGGTGGTACGTGTTTTTGCAAAGGTAAGGTTCTAAACTTCGATCCAAGTTGAAAATGTCATGGCCACCTCCGATGAAAATGTTCAATTGGGGGCTAATATGAGCGTTGACAGTGGAGATTAAGATTAATTTTAAAACATAATATGATAGATGACCCCTGTGGGGTGCTGGGACGTGAAAACGTATTTCGCAGATGGTTGCGACCGACTGCAACGTTCTTACTTGTTTTTTCATTTAATGTATTTATGTATATCATTTATGTATTTAATGTATGTATTAACTAATTTAAATACTATTAGATATATAGATATATGTATTGGATAATGTAATATGGGTAGAATACTGTAAAACTGGACAAGCTTGTCTTATATTAGTATATATACCTGGCACGAGACACATATTGAGGAGGACCATTCAGGGCTTCTATAAGTGAAACTGGTATGTACCCAGGAGGAACATCTGGATGAGCGGGCTCGCCTGAAACGGAAGTTGGCGTGTTCTGGTGTATCATGTTCGTGCTGATTCCTTTTTGAACGGCTCGTATTTGTAAGAGTGCACGAAATGGCGCTCGACAGATAGGACAATTATTGGCTTGGTAACGCAGTGAGTCCGCACACGAGTTGCACAGACACAGATGGCGGCAGGGCAAAATAAGAGTGTCGCGGGTCTCACTCATGCAAATAACGCACTCACTGCCGTGATCATCGATTTCTTCATCCAAGGAGCTTTTGTTTACCGCTTTGTTTTCAATACCGTAGATCTCTTGCAATAAATAGCATAGACCGTCAACAAAAATTTTCTGCTTAAGCGCACGTAGCACATAACTGCATGTTTCTGGATGGTGGTCTATCACGCAAATTGTAGTATGCGACTGACGACATTCTTCATTACCTTCTTCGATGACACAATGTATCGCTACTGGGTATTGCTCGCGGCCAGCATTATATATAAGATCATCTTCAGGTATTAACTGTGGGTTAAATACGTGGCTGGGTTGTGAGAAACTTTGATTGATACCTTTCTCATAATGGTAAGTGTCAGATGTAAGAGAAAATCCTTCGCGGGGCGTTAGTTTGATGCCACTTGAACTCACATCTTCTGTGCAAAAATAACACACAGTTATAGCACATTTTGCGTCCGAGTCGAAGGTAAACTCAATATTGTATAAATAATTTGTGGCCGCAGGCTCTGTCCCGCTTCCTACTCCAACCGTATTACAATGGGCATTGCCGTCCACGTTTTCAATAGACGCTGTTCCTGTAATTTCCGTTATTTTCCTATTTTTTTCATTTTGCTGCAAGGTCTCAACATCCGTACAGCTTGATTTTTTGTCGTTTGGTACTCTCACAAAGCGTACCGATTCTTTTCTTATGTTGACGAGGCTTTTTAGTGTTTTTGTAGGTTCATTAGCCTGCGGTGGGGGGTAGGGAAACGCTGTGGGACGATTACCCAAGAAATTAAGATCCGCATTCTCGCCAAATAAGTAGGACTCTGGTTGGGGCGTGTCAAATCGCTCACCACCCATTATGAAGTGGGTGCCAAAAAAATTGCCAATACGAGGTGGATATTTATAGGCATGATTGATAATATTGTCTGCTTCGTCGACAGCCGCGTTCTGTCTGCTTACAAAATTACCCATTTCTGAAGAAGTATTTGTTAGTATCTAACTTTCACCTCGCACTGTTTTATGTTTTTCCTTTAGCTTGCTATTACAGCAGTGATGCTAAATCTAATAGTCGATGATTACTTTATCGATGTTTTTCGTTCAGTCGATTAGCGGAAACATGTTTTTTTTTACAAAAATATTTGAATACGAGAGAAATAATGTTAGTTATTACCGCTTTAAATCCTAGGTTATACATAGACAAATTACTTTTGTAACTCATCCACCCAAATTATTTGGTTAGTGGTCGAACATTGAATTTAGAGTTGATTATCAGCGCCAGCGTAAATCGAATTCAACTATGTAGATATATAGAATTGAAATCGAAGTAAATATTTTTGAATTGGAAGAAATATTCAAAATGAAACTTACTACATTTTTGTGCTTCAATTATTAATTTTAAACGGGTAAGTAATACCAGTAAGCAAACACCACATAGACAAGACAAGTAGAACAAATTTTCACGCATATAAAATTTACACAGTGCGCCCCAGTCACCAGTGCAGCCAACTCTTCTGAGCCTGTAAAATCTATAATTAAATATCCAAAAAAGCTAGAAAAATCTGAAAAATTATTTTAAAACAAGTAAGAAAACTAGTCGAGACCGCTCGACTAGGGTATACCCTGAACCCTGCGAAGAACCGCTTTTCCATGCATTCTCCGTTTCTTTTATAAAACATATGTATAATATGTATGTGCATTACAAGCAACACACTCACACACATTCCAATGATATGGAAAATTATATGTTTAATAACTTTTTGATCAAACTTGTTTGGCGTGATCATGTCATCCATATGTACATATGTATGTGACAAAGCACAAGTCTCTAGTATTTGATATACGGGAGTTACAATTTGAGGAGTTATAATTTGAGGCGAAGGGGGCGTGGCAACCGAAATTTAACAAAAACCGAAATTGCGTAAGGCTTACATAACACTAAATGCACTAAATGCACACTAAATTTGAAGACTCTAGCTAGAAAGATGAATTAGATAGAATTTTATAGCTGAATTTAGATTTTCGTTTTTAATCGATAACAATAAAACGATAACGATTATCGAATTTCTGACAAACTCGATATGCGCGCTTTATACAGGGATCTACAAAAAAAATTTGAAGTCTCTAGCTATTGTAAGTTCTGAGATCGACGCGTTCATACATCCAGATAAAAAGCTGTATACGTTGTTATCCCCTGAACCCATTGAAATTGGGAAACAGTGTATAATGGTTTTGTTCAAATGTATGTTACAGGCAGAAGGCGGCGTGGCAGACCCCATAAAGTATATATATTCTTGATCAGGGAGACAAGCCGAGTCGATTTAACCCTTTCCGTCTGTGAGCTAGAGACTTCAAATATTTTGGAGGTTCGTGTATATCACGATTCGATCGAGTTTGTTTCAAATAATCGATAACTATTATCGTTTTACGTATTTCAAGTACTAAAGACTTGTGCTTTGGCACATACACACATATGAATGACATGATCACGTATAACAAATTTGATCAAAATCGTTCGTCTAGAAAAAACATTATTAAATATTTAATATCCCATATTATCGGCGTCTTGCAGCAGCAGCGAAGCTGATGAGTCATAATGCACAGTTAGCAGATTGTGTGCTTGTGCGTGCGTCTGTGTGTGTTCTTGTGAGTGCGTCTGTGTGTGTATATGTATTGCTTACTACATATGTACATATAAAAGTAACGGAGAATATTAGCGGCTCTTAGGAATCGCAGTTCTTCGCAGGGTTCAGGGGATCTCTTAGTTGAGCAGTCTCGACTAGAGCACTCTTACTTGTTTCTGTTTATTATTGTTATTCTAATAATTTTTTATTATGTTGGTGGAATTAGTTTTGTGAACCTGGATGTTAGTTCCATCTGTGAATTTATTTGAACATAATTCACCCAAATGATCGATAGGCTGCCTTAATTGCTGAATTTGCAGTTTTTGCATGTGCTTGCAAATTAATCATATCAAGCTTAAACTGACACATTTAAATGCGCTCCCATAGGTAGTTTTAGCTACATCGGTAACTCAGGTGTCTGTGAAACGCGCATTTTTAGTCCTACTGTTCAATAAGCGCAGACAATTTAAATGCATTATTAGTGCTTAAACTTAACAATAAGTAGTATAAGTTAAGAACTAATAAAATAAATATTCCTAATGAAAAAAAAAATTTCCAATACGGCAAATAAATGTAAAAGAGTGCTCAAAAGACCTTTTACATTGACTTTTTCAGTGATTTGCTCACTTACTGAGGCTCATCTCGCGAGCAAAAAATTTGTCGCTCGCGAGCTCTGGCCATATGTCACGGTATCTTTATGTAGTTGACTTCTATTGATTCAGGATAGAGCTTTACAACAACATAGCATTTTGATTAACTGCAACAACTACAACAAGAACTAGTAAAAGTGCGCTAGTCAAGACTGCTCGATTAGGAGGTCCCCTGATCCCTGCGAAGAACCACTTTTCCTAAGAGCCGCTAACATTCTTCGTTACTTTTATTTGTATGTAGCACACAACACACACACAAAGTCTCACGCACAAGCCCACAGTCTGCTAACTGTGCAATTTGACTCAGCAAATGAGCTCACTCTGCAAGGCGCCGATAATATGCGATATAATATAATAATAGCTATAAAGATGAATTTGATACAATTTTATAGCTAAATAACGATATCGGGTTTAATCGATAACATTAAAATGGAAGCGGTTTTTTTAAACAAACTCGATCTGCGCGTGCTCTTCAGGAATCTAGATAAAAATTTTGAAATTAAACAGACGCACAGGCGGGCAGACGGACCTGTCCCTGATCAGGAATATATACTTTATGGGGTCTGCCAGGCCTCCTTCTGCCTGTTACATACATTTCAACAAAAATATTATACCCTGATATTCCATTTTCAGTGGGTTCAGGGTATAACAAGAAAGAAAATTCTAGTCGAGACCACTCGACTAGGGGATACCCTGAACCCCGCGAAGAACCGCTATACCCAGCATGCATACATTACAAGCAACACACTCACACACACACAGAGGCGCACGCACGCACACACAAACGCAAGTCGGTGCGTCAGCTGTTCTTTGGCTGCTATTTGCATGCCAATGATATGGGAAATTAAATGTTTAATAACTTTTTTTCTAGAGCAACGACTTTGATCAAACTGGGCGTGGGCGTGATCATGTCATCCATATAGTATGTATGTGCCAAAGCACAAGTCTCTAGTATTTGATATACGGGACAAATTTGAGGCGAAAGGGGTGTGGCACCCAAAATTTAACAAAAACCGAAATTGTATAAAGCCCAAATAACACTAAAATAAAAATTTAAAAGATGAATGAGATAGAATTTTATAACCGAATTCAGTTTTCGTTTTTAATCGACAACAATAAAATGAAAATAGTTGTCGATTTTCTGAAATAAACTCGATATTCGCGGCTCTCTAGCTCATATAGGCTCTGAAATCGACGCGTTCATACATACGGACAGACGAACGGGGGACTACATCGACTCGGAAAATCAGGAAATTATTCTAATTAGTTTTGTTAAAGTATATGTAACAAGCAGAAGAAGACGTGACAGACCCTAAATATATTATTGATCAGGGAGGCAAGTCGAGTCGGTTTAGGTCTGTCTATATGCCTAAAATTGTTGATCTCAGAATCAGTTATTGAATCATATCTCCCACGTTGTTGCATTTAGTGTTATGAAAAGACAAAATTTGTTGATTTGAGAAACTGAATGAATGAGTGGTAATTTTAATAAATATTGTGATTTAACAAAAACCGAAATTGTGTAAGGTATACATAACACTAAATGCAAAATTTGAAGACTCTAGCTAGAAAGATGAATTAGATAGAATTATATAACTTAGTATCGATTTCGATTTTAATCGATAATATTAAAACAGTTATCGATTTTTTAACAAACTATGTTTTCGTGCTATACAGGAACCTACATAAAAAATCTTATAGGTTCTGAGATCGATGCGTTCATACATACGGACAGACGGACATTGCTATATCAACTCGGCTTGTCATCCTGATCAAGAATATATATACCTTATGGGGTCTGTCACGCCTCCTTCTCCCTGTTAAATACATTTCAACAAAAACATTTTACCCTGATTCGCCCTTTTCAATGGGTTCAGGGTATAAAAACTGAATGTGACTCCTGGGTACTCGTGCACGAACGAAAAAGTTGATTTCATTGGAAAGTGTAAAATAGCGCTTAAATGTTGTTACTATTGTTGCAGTACAGCAATATGTGGGTAAATATGGAGTCTTCCCAATAATATGCTTATGGGCTAATCATGGTCATAGCTAAATTTAAGCGCTATGTACAAGCTGTTGAGTAAATTTTAAAAAAACGCAGAAAGCGAGGGTTTCAGGGTTTGTTATAATTTTTTATAACATTGTCCTAAAATAAAATATACAATTATTTAATATCTATTGTGCAGATAAAAGATAATTTTAAAGACCTATCTCGAATCTGGGGTGTGTTGAGTTTAGTGGCAGAATGATTCTTTATATTTAGTATATATGTACATGCATACAATGTATGTACATACATATGTACATATATATTTAATATACATAAGTTCATCTATCTACATATTTTTTATCTATTGATAAATTTAAAATTCCGGTCTTTTTAACAATGACGAAATATAAATACATACGTACATACATATTTACAATATACATATGTATGTATGTATGTACAAATTTACATTCTTGTCTATCAACACATTTTCTCTCCTGTAAACATTTCTCTTTCGACTTTTAGGGTTGGCAAAAGGCCGCTCAAAGCGAAAAGCAAAAACAGAGAGAAATTAGGAAGGAGCAACTAGAAACACTACTCTACAAATTAATTACATATATTCATAGTATGTACATATGTATGTAAGTAATAATAATTATTTTTATAAATATGTACATACATATGTGGAATACGGAATAATAAATAAATATAAATGTCATATGTAGATAGTTATATATTTCGAAATAGAGCATTTGCATTTGCATTAATAGTATTAATTTAATACCATTGAGTACAAGTACACATGTTTGTACATATGTATGTAAGTAAAACAACTGTGATCTGTCTCCAATTGCACGGCGCTTTTAGGAGCGGCAATCTGTATAATATGTATAATACATACATACATTGAAGCTCATGCACCTCAGTGCAAAGTTTTTAAACAGAAAACATGAATTTCAAAATATCTAATTTTTGCAATGTTATAATTATACCCTGAACCCATTGAAAATGGGAATTCAGGATATAATGTTTTTGTTGAAATGTATGTAAGAGGGGGAAGAGGGCGTGGCAGACCCCATAAAGTATATATATTCTTGATCAGGATGACAAGCCAAGTTGATATAGCAATGTCCGTCTGTCCGTATGTATGAACGCATCGATCTCAGAACCTATAAGAGCTAGAGACTTGAAATTTTTTATGTAGGTTCCTGTATAGCACGAAAAGATAGAGTTTGTTAAAAAATCGATAACTGTTTTAATATTATCGATTAAAATCGAAATCGATACTAAGTTATATAATTCTATCTAATTCATCTTTCTAGCTAGAGTCTTCAAATTTTAAATTTTGGGTGCCACGCCCCCTTCACCTCAAATTTGTAACTCCCGTATATCAAATACTAGCGACATATGGATGGCATGATCACGCCCAAATCAAAATCTAGAAAAAAACGTTATTAAACATTTAATTTCCCATAGCATTGCCATGCAAAGCAGCCAAAGAACAGCTGACGCACCAACTTGCGCTTGTGTGTGCTTGCGCCTGTGTATGTGTGTGTGTATGTTTTGCTTGTAATGGACGTACATATGCAAGTGTATATAAAAGAAACGAAGAATGCTTGGAATAGCGGTTCTTCGCAGGGTTCAGGGTATACCCTAGTCGAGCGGTCTCGACTAGAGTTTTCTTACTTGTTTTTATTTTGATGTTAAGAAACATGAAAAATGGTTCTTCCATAAACTTTTTTATTTTATTTTATATCGATAGCTCAGTCGGGCGTTACCGATTGCAATAGTCATTTACGGTTAAAACCCCCAATAAGTATTTACATATATATGTACATACTATGAGTTTTTAACTCTAATAGTGCTTTTCCGCATTTTCCGTATTTTCCAGAACCGCTCTAAGAACAGCTAACATTCTCCGTTACTTTTAGATATATGTAGCAAGCAACACATACACACACGCACACACAGACGGACGCACAAGCACACAGCAACTGCACTCAGTCTGCAAGGCGTCGATAATATGAGATATTAAATGTTTAATAACTTTTTTCGTAGACGAACGTTTTTAATCAAACTTGCAGGGCGTGACCATTCATATGTATGTTCATATGTATGTGCCAAGCACAAGTCTCTAGTACTTGAAATACGTGTTTTGCAAATTTGAAGCGAAAGGGGCGTGGCATCCAAAATTTAAAAATGAATAACGATTCCGCTTTTTAATCGATAACATTAAAACTATGACAGTTATCGATTTTTTAAACAAACTCAATCTTTTCGTGCTATACATGAACGTCCAAAAAATGTTTAAGTCTCTAGCTTTTATATGTTCTGTGATCGACGCGTTCAAACATACGGACAGACAGGTAAACGGACAGGGCTAAATCGACTCGGCTTGTCTCCCTGATCAAGAATATATATACTTTATGTTACATACATTTTCACAAAAACACCCTTTTTCCCATTTTCAATAAGTTCATGGTAAAAAAAAATTATATGTCATATCTGATTATTTAAGCCCGTATTAAGCGTGGACATACATGTGTACATATATGTAACTTTAATCGATCGTTACAAGTTCGTTGTGGCGTTCTACTTTAAAAACTGTAGAAGATACAGTTGTTACGATTTGTAACGCTGTGGCACTGTAACTAGTAGAGATTCTGAGATACCGGAAAATGCATTTTCGAATTTACTACACCTTCAGAGGGCAAAACGGGAAAATGACAATACCAGACGAGGATATATGTATTTATGTACATGCATATATATACGAGAATGTACCTAAAATTTCAAGTCTCTAACATTAATACCGGCGAAATGACTTTCCTGAATGACTATAATTAAAACGAAAACGAACAGAATGTATTTTATTGTTCATTGTTTGTGTTGCAGAGTGTAGTCGACCTTTATTATGAAAACTAAGCGTAAAAGTTATACCAGCAGCACAATAGCAATAGCAGTAGTATCAGCAATAGCGTCAGCGGCAGCGACGGAACGTTTGGCGCTTTGTGTACATACATACATACATACATGCATATATACATATGTTTGTGTATGTATAAATACTAAGAGCCAAATGCGAATGCTTTCATTCTCCTGTAGTGTTTAAAGTGACATGACGACATTGGCGCACTACATCAAGTCATGTATCAGCATGTCCAACCAAGCAACACAAATCATATTTATGCCGATGGTAAGTGGACTTATAACGCTTTGAAATTGTAAATCACTGTGAAAAATATCACGCTATAATTCATTTGGGACTTGCCTATCAATTTTATGTACATACATACATATATACTGTGTATGTATGTATATGAACATATTTTTTTAGCAAGTGTGAATTTTTTTAGTGCAATATTTGCCGTGTGTTAAGTGGCAGTTATACAGTAACATGGACATCGAGAGTGTTGCAGCATGTGACATCGTTTCAATTGTGCTTATAAAATAAAAACTTACTATTTGCATATGGGTTGCGTAAATACATATGTACATACATACATAAACGTAAGGCTGTGATCTGTGAATACCAAGAAAAATCGGACAAAGCAATG
Source organism: Drosophila mercatorum (assembly GCA_961210405.1). Classification (NCBI taxonomy): domain Eukaryota; kingdom Metazoa; phylum Arthropoda; class Insecta; order Diptera; family Drosophilidae; genus Drosophila; species Drosophila mercatorum. Next base: position 296,771 of record CAUIUS010000010.1, read on the forward strand.
TTTTGGGCTCTCACTGACAGAGCTGAAACCCCAAAAAAATTCAAAATAAAATCAAACACACGCATGCGCTAAAATGAAAAACCAACGGGTAAATACATATGTATGTATGTTTGTATTTGGCGGGCACATTGAATGAGTACTTGCAAAACAGCTGTTGTAGTCTTTATACATACATACATATGTATGTATGTACATATGTACGTAGGTCGAAAAGCCCAATGAAATTACGCTTCACAGAGCCAAAGCAGCGTAACAGTGCAGCAACGAGATACTCTTACTTTGCCACACCTCATAAAATGCCTTAACTGATACATATGTATGTATGTATGTTATTATTGCTCTCTTGAATAATGGCCAATTATTTAAAATGCCGTGAAAAATAAATAAATATACTATTAGTTTTTCGTATATACATGTGTACATACATATACATATGTATGTATTTTATTTGTTTGAGGCCATGAAAAACAGAAGTATAAGTATAAATATCGTATGTCCGGACATTATTTAGAACAAATCAAAACCACTTGCTGCTCAAGTAATTACGTAATATTTAAGCAGCTACTACATTTTTGAATTCCTTGCTAGTAAAGTGAAAAATTTGGTAAACTTTAAGCTTTGTTACCGTTGCCGCTTACGTTCATTTATACGCTGATCAACTCCCACTCGTCGAGTTGATGTATGAATGCAGCAATTTCGTAAGCCAAAAAATCACGAAAATTGGAATTTTCAATGTGCACTCATGTATACCAAATGCAGAATAAGTTTGTCCTTTATACCCTGAACCCATTGAAAATGGGAGAACTGGCCTACGATGTTTTTGTGAACATTTATGTAACAGGCAGAAGGATGTGTGACAGACGCGATAGCGTATATATATAGCTATATATATATATATATATATATATATATATATATATATATATATATATATATATATATATATATATATATATATATATATATATATATATATATATATATATATATATATATATACTTGATAAGGACGACGATCAAAGTTGATTGAGCCATGTCCGTCAGTCAGATAATTTAAACTTGTTTGGAGGTTCCTGCAGACCGAGTTTGTTTTAAACGAAATCGATATTTATTTAGTTATAAAATTCGATCTATTTTATCTTTATAGCTATATAGTCTTCAAATTTTGCTTTTAGTTTCAATTGTGTTTTATCCAATTTTAATTTTATTAAATATGAGTTAATTGCGCAATTAACAAAGCATGTGTCTGTGTTGCTTGTAATGTACATATACATATGTACATATACATATGTATATGTACATATATGAAAGAAACGGAGAATGTTCGGTATCCAGGATCCTGGATAGTTATACTTTCCGGGGATGGCCCACTCAGGATTTCATATCCATATTTAATTCAAAACAAATGATTTTTTTACCCACGAGCAATTGATAGAATTCTTATCTTGTTGAAAAATTCATGAGGATGGTCAGGAGATTTGGAAATAGAGGCTTCAAATATGTTTTGAAACGCTTACTGAGCTATAACAATTAAATCTATTATTTCATAAAACGTGATGGCATCCCACTTCATTACTCCAAATTCACTGCTGTGATGGCGGCTCAAATACAGCTTAACTTTTTACAAATCATGATAATATTAGTAAAACCCATCAGGCACGTCGAAATTGAAACGGTCTTCACGTCGTCGTGTACTCTTTCGCATATTGAACCCGTGTTTCTTTGTGTATAGCATCCAGATGTGGATATTTCTTGATATTCAAATGGTGATTATGTTTTTCGTTACTAATTGTACTGTGAAAAGTTAAACTTGATTTTACACCGGCAAATTCCTTAATGTTAAGTGTTGACACAGGCTTACTTACACATAAGCGCAACTCGCTGCGTGAACTACGCTTGGGCTGGTAAATGTTTGCCAATGTTATATGAAATTAAATTTTTAATAATATTTTTTTTTTGAGACGAACGTTTTTGATCAAATTTGTTGGGCGTGTATTTGCCAAAGCACAAATCTCTAGTACTTGAATCCGTGTTTTACCAATTTGAGGCGAAGGGGCGTGACATCCAAAATTTAAGAAGAACCGAAATTGTATAAGGCTCACATAACACTAAAAACAAAATTTGAAGACTAGCTAGAAAGGTGAATTATATAGAATTATATAACTGAGGATCGATTTCGTTTTTAATCGATAACATTAAAATTAAGAAAGGTATCGAGTTTTTTAACAAACTCGATTTTTTCGTGCTACAGGAACCTACATCAAAAATTTCAACTCTCTAACTCTTATACATAGGTTCTGAGATCGACGCGTTCATAGGTACGGACAGACAGGCGGACAGGGCTAAATCGACTCAGCTTGTCTCCCTGATCAAGAATATACTTTATGCGCTCGGCCACGCCTCCTTCTGCCTGTTACATACATTTCAACAAAACCATTATACCCTGATTTCCTATTTTCAATGGGTTCAGGGTATAAAAACAGAACTGGTTCGTCTAACCTATGATCACCAGCAGTGTATCTGTAAAATAAGCATAGCATATTTGGAGTATCGACTGTTTGCAGGGTTAAAGGTATCTTCTAGTCAAGCAATTTCAAAAAGAGTACTCTTACTTCTCTTATTCAATATTATGCAAAAGGCCTTAAAGCGAAAAGTTTTATCTCGTTGCCTGCAATTAGATCTACGGTGTTTACAATACCTTCATTTATGCATAAAATTTAGCGTGCTTAAGAAATGGATCCGAAACCGATACATTCCCAATGCATTTTTATGGGTTCACCATTGAAAATGGGAAATCAGGGTACAATGTTTTTGTTTAAATGTATGTAACAGGCAGAAGGAGGCGTGGCAGACCCCATAAAGTATATATATTCTTGATCAGGGAGAGAAGCCGAGTCGATTTAGCCCTGTCCGTCTGTCTGTCTGTCCATCTGTCCGTTGGTCCGTATGTATGAACCCGTCGATCTCAGAACTTACAATAGCTAGAGACTTCAAATTTTTTTTGTAAGTCCCTGTATAGGGCGCGCATATAGAGTTTGTTTCAGAAATTCGATAACTGTTATCGTTTTATTGTTATCGATTTAAAACGAAAATCTAAATTCAGCTATAAAATTCTATCTAATTCATCTTTCTAGCTAGGGTCTTTAAATTTTGCATTTAGTGTTGTTTGGGCCTTACGCAATTTCGGGTTTGGGTGCCACGGCCCCTTCGCCTCAAATTTGTAACTCCCGTATATCAAATACTAGAAACTTGTGCTTTGGTACATAAATACATATGGATGACATGCTCACGCCCAACAAGTTTGATCAAAATCGTTGGTCTAGAAAAAAAGTTATTAAACATTTAATTTCCCATAGCATTGCCATACATAAAGAAGCCCAAGAACAGCTGACGCACCGGCTTGCGCTTGTGTGTGCTTGCGCCTGTGTATGTGTGTGTGTGTATGTTTTGCTTGTACTGAGCGTACATATGCATGTGTATATAAAAGAAACGAAGAATGCTTGGAATAGCGGTTCTTCGCAGGGTTCAGGGTATACCCTAGTCAAGCGGTCTCGACTAGAGTTTTCATACATGTTTTTATTTATTTATGTATTATGTGTATGTTTCACGTCAAGTGGCTTAAAAAAGCTCCATATTGTTTCTGATCCTGTAACTATAGTCGGCTGGGTTCTGGCGTCGATTTCAGTTGGCCGATGACCTAGCCATATTCTTATGCATACTTACGAATCCACGATGTCACGACAAGGACAAGCCATTGAGCGCATGCGTCAAACGAAAGGTTTTTTCGCGGAATATTAAATTCACTGTATCGGCACTTTTGATTCCCATACGTGTGTACGAAATATATTTTTAATTAAATTCATAACATATTTATGAAAAAACAATTAAAAAAACTCTAGTCGAGACCGCTCGACTAGGCGATACCCTGAACCCTGCGAAGAACCGCTATTCCAAGAAACCTCCGTTTCTGTTAGATACACATGTATATGTATGTTCATTACAAGCAAAACATACACACACACGCACAGGCGCACGCACACACAAACGCAAGACGTTGCGTCAGCTGTTCTTTAGCTGCTATTTGCATGCCAATGTTATGCGAAATTAAATGTTTAATAACTTTTTTCTAGACGAACGTTTGGGCGTGATCATGTAATCCATATGTATGTATGTGCCAAAGCACAAGTCTCTAGTATTTGAAATATGGGACTTATAAATTTGAGGCGAAGGGGCGTGGAATCCAAAATTTAACAAAAACCAAAATTGTGTAAAGCTCGTATAACACTAAAAGCAAAATTTGAAGACTCTAGCTGTAAAGATGAATTAGATAGAATTTTTAATAAACTCGATATGCGCGCCCTATACAGGGACCTACAAATATGAAATATGAAATCTCTAGCTATTGTAGGTTCTGAGATCGACGCGTTTATACATACGGACAGACAGACGGACAGGGCTGCATCGACTCGGCTTGTCTCCCTGATCAAGAATATTTATACTTTGTGGGGTCTGCCACGCCTCTTTCTGCCTATTACATACATTTCAACTAAAACATTATACCCTGATTTCCCATTTTCAATGGATTTAGGGTATAAAAATTTTTGATGAAAAGTAGGGGTAAAACAAGCCGTTGACAACTCTCAATACCTTTTGATGCTCTTACATGTTTAATTTTTTATTTGATCCATAAATCGAAAGTAATCGAGTAGAAAATGTGAGTCACAATAACGGACGACATCCCCTAGTTGAGCAGTCTCGACTAGAGTTTTCTTACTTGTTAGATATTTGTGGTCGTTTTCAATAAAATAGCACATATTTTTCAAATTACCTTGGGCTTTTACTTTATACACAGTATAGTATTGTGGTGTTAACAATAATATAATTATTAGGTTCAGGATATAAAAAACTCATTCAACAATTAAATTCCTATGATATAGCCCTTATTGCAGCTCAAGTGCAGATGGTGCGTAAATTGCGTAGTTTTCAGAACAGAGAGAGCACTTTCACTGATTGGAATTATAATAATTAGCAACTTTAAACTTTACGCAAAGGATATATTATAAAAATATGAACAAATCGTTTAGATTTTTCATATACAAATAGTCAATAAAATATTCTATCCAACAGTTGTGGAGTCTTTTTATTTGATATATAGTTATGGCATTTTGAATTATATACATTCGACAAGGTCTTATCCGTTGATCTTAAGTACTTTATCTCTGCAACTAAATAAGTTTGTTGAAGTTAGAAGCTAATTTCGAAATGAATAATCTAGTACGCCGTTCGCAGAATATGTATTGAATAATTGTAAGTAATTATACATATATATATATATATATATATATATATATATATATATATATATATTTATATATATATACTTATGTACATATGAATTTTAGAAGGTCAAAGGTCGTATATGTATAAATTTCCGAATTTATAATCAGATCGCTCTCTGCTTCTCGGATAAGTTACTAATTAGTAGCATATAGCTTCCACAGATTTAAAATAAGTGATTTAATTGTTAAGCTATTTGTCATTTTTTCAGTCTCAAAAGCTTTGACTTTTTCTAGTATTTCGTTCAGTTTCTTGCATCGTGCAATATGATTGCTTGGCATTCGGATTCATCGCACTACTGTTGTTGTTGTGCATTTCAATTTAAGTCAATTGATTCTATTTAGCTTGTGAAACGTCATCTTCATATCACTTCGATGCTACCCCACGCTTTTCCCATTAATTGATGATGGCGGTAATGATTAGACATAATAATTACAAAATGATCAATTTATTTGACATCGTAATTTATGTAGCAAAAACAAAATAAATTGAAATTTTATCTATGCAAGAGCAAAATAAATAGAAAAAACTATTTTGATACTCAATTGATTAAAGTATATATTGTATAATTTTTATTGTGACTCACATTTTCTACTCGATTACTTTCGATTTATGGATCTAATAAAAGTTTAAACATGTAAGAGCATCAAAAGTTATTGAGAGTTGTCAGCGGCTTGTTTTTACCCCAAATATTTATCAAATATTTTTATACCCTGAATCCATTGAAAATGGGAAATCAGAGTATAATGATTTTGTTGAAATGCAGAAGGAGGCGTGGCAAACCCCATAAAGTATGTATATTCTTGATCAGGGAGACAAGCCGAGTTGATATAGCCATGTCCGTCTGTCTATTCGTATGTGTGAACGCGTCGTTCTGTGAACCCATAAGAGCTAGAGACTTGAATTTTTATACTATTTCACGTAGTGATATAGTATATTGGCTTTGTGCAAAATCCGTGTGTTCGTCTGTCCGTATGAACGCAAACCATTTCCACGCTATTGAAGCTAGAGAATTTTGAAATATATACTCGTGTATACCCTCGTCAGATAAAGTGTCAAGATTTTCCCGATACGCCCACTAGGGGCGTGGCAAATCGGAAAATGAATTTTCCTGTACCCCAGAAACACTACTTCTAGAAGGGCTAGAGAGTTGAGATTTTAATTGAACACTCATGTCGACATCCCAAAATCAAAAAGTAATGGCGGATATATCTACGCCCACAGGGGCCGTGGCAACTAATATCAGCTTATATATCCCACAGTTTTAGTGCTAGAAGGTTCAAAACTGGATGCTAAGTTACTGGGGGCCCCTCTACCGATTCCCCAAAAATTATTGTTACGCCCCACAACGGGCATGCCGTACAAAAATTCCCTGTAATTTTCGCATTTTTCGAGTGTAAGCATCCAAACTTTACAGTTATATTCCTGAACGCACACTCTATGAACATGCCAAAAAATTATACCATACACAAAAAATGTACAGTTAGTTTTGTCGCTACAATAAATATATTTCGTACACACTACGAATTTTTGGTGGTATTATGTGCGAAATTCAATTAAAGGCACTTCTTAACTCCTAGAAAGATATCAGTAAAGGATTTGAGCTGTGTTTTTTGTTATTACATTTATTTATCACACTTTTTGTTAAGTTTAGGTTAGTTTTACCCTTTGGTTTTTAATTTATATAGAAATGGGAAGAGGACAGACGCTGACAAGTGAAGAAATCGTTAATGTCCTTGTATACAAGGATGAGGGGTGATCTAACCGAAAATTTGCACTCAAATTAAAGCTCTCGCCTACTGCTGTAAATAATATTGTTAATCTGGATGAAAATTGCAAAAAAAAAAAAACACAGAAAATATTCGAATAATCACTAGGTATCACCACGAGGACAGCCGCTATTATACGCGCAGGAAATACCACGCCTTTCAATTTTTTTTACAGAATCAGGTGATTGTGCCCATACCTATACGCTCGCCAACGAACTTCTATCATATTTTCAAAGTTGCAACGTCTCTCATCTGAGAGATGCCATCTCTCTCGATTTAGTTGCGAGTTTTTGCTAAGGTAAGGTTTATAAGCTTCTATCCAAATTGAAACTGTCCAGCCACCTGCAATGAAAATTTTGAATCGGCAGCTAATTTGAGCGGCGACAGTGGGGGCTTCATTTTAAAAAAATATAATTTTTATTAGATGCCCCTGTGGGCTGCTGGGAAAAAGTATTTCGCTGTCGGTTGCGTCCGACTGCAACGTTCTTACTTGTTTTATGTAGGTTCCTATATAGCACAAAAAGATCGATAACTGACTTAATTTTAGTGTTATCGATTAAAAACGGAATCGATACTCAGTTATATAATTCTATACAATTCATCTTTATAGCTAGAGTCTTAAAATTTTGCTTTTAGTGTTATGAGAGCTTTACACAATTTTTTTTTTGTATTTTGGATGCCCATTGGCATAAAAATTGAAAAACACGTATTTCAAGTACTAGAGACTTATGCTGTGTCACATATATACTTATAAAAATCGTGTGTTTACAAAAAAAGTTATTAAAAACTTAATTTTCCATAACATAGGCATACAAATAGCAGCCCAAGCACAGCTGACGCACCGACTTGCGCTTGTGAGTGCGTGCTCTAGTGTGTGTGTGTAGGTGTTGCTTGTAATGTACATACATATACATATGTATATAAAAAAAACGGAGAATGCACGGAATAGCGGTTCTTTGCAGGCTTCAGGGTATCCCCTAGTCAAGCAGTCTCGACTAGAGTTTGCATACTTGTTATACCCTGAACGCATTGAAATGGGAAATCAGGGTATAATGGTTTTGTTAAAATGTATGTAACAGGCAGAACCTAGAAGAGCTGGAAAAAAATTTTATGTAGGTTCCTGTAAAGCATGAAAAGATCGAGTTTGTTTTTTTAAAAATCGATAACTTTAACTTAACTTTAAATCGATAATTTTAATGTTTTCGATTAAAAGATTGCACGAAATTCAGCTATTGATCTATCCCACGTCTTTGAAGCTATATTCCCCAAATTTTTTTTTTGTTAGTTTTTTGTATTTTATGCAATTTTGATTGTTGTTAAATTTTTGATACCGGCTCCAATTTTCCTCAATTATTAAAATTTAAGGTAACTGCAAAAAAGGTCGACATATAAATGCGTTTAATTTTTTTTTAAATTGGAAAAAATGTGGAAAAATATGTAGATTATATGCTGCAAATTTCATTAGAATCCGTTAAGACACACAAAAGTTATTAAACAAAACGTTTGGCCAAGCGGTAAACACATGTGAGCAGCAGCGCTAGGCATACAGTTTTCCCATACACACATACAGTGAACTGCAATACGGAATATAGCAAATTCTGACAAACGAAAATTTTAGAGTACATATTTCCACTAGGTGGCGCTATGGTTTGCCAATTATCAGCTGCTCTATCGAATTGAAACATGGATGGATGCCTAAATATATGAAATTGAATAAAATTTTATTTTTTTTACATTTATACTAAATGCAAACTGTGCGGTATTTTTAAAAACGCAGATCGAAAAGAGTTTTCTTACTTGTTATACCCTGAACCCATTCAAAATGGGAAATCAGGTTATGTTTTTGTTGAAATGTATGTAACAGGCAGAGTGAGGAGTGTCAGACACCCTAAAGTATATATATTCTTGATCAGGGAGACAAGCCATGTCCGTCTGTCCGTATGTATGAACGCGTCGTTCTCAGAACCTATAAGAGCTAGAGACCTGAATTTTTTTATGTAGGTCCGTGAATAGCACGAAAAGATCGAGTTTGTTAAAAAAAGTCGATAACTATTTTAGTTTTAATGTTATCGATTAAAAACATTATCGAATGTTCGGTTTAAAATTATATCTCCCACGTCTTAATAGCTAGAGTCCCCATTTTTTTGTAAGTTTTATATTTATTTTATCTAATTTTGATTTTTGTTAAATTTTGGATACCGGCTCCAAATTTCCCCAAATATATAAATTGAGGTTAGTTGCACTCAAAGCCAGTAAATGAATGGGTTTAAATTTTTAAAAATCGGAAAAAATGTAATAAAATATGATGAACATAAGCTGAAAATTTCATTCAAATCCATTAATTTGCGCAGAAGTTATTAAACAAAAATTTTGGCCAATCGGCCAAACACGTGGCCAGCAACGCAAAGCAAATTGTTTTCCTATACATGTGCACACATACACACATACACATTGAGCTGCGTGCATCTAGCAAATTCTCAAACCCGCAAGTTTTAGTGTACATATTTCCAATAGAAGGTGCTATGATTTGCTAATTGTCAGCTGTTCAATAAATCGAAACAGGGATGTCACTATTCTATCGAACCATAGATGGCGCTATTAGCAAAACAATTGAAAATGAATTGAATTTAGTTTTCTGTGCGTTTATACGAAATGCTAATTATGCAGTATTTTAAAAAACGCAGATAGAGCGGGGTTTAGGGTATCTCCTAGTCGGGACCCCCGACTAGAGTTTTCATACTTGTTTTAATTGGTTTTGTTAAAGTACATATATGTAACAAGCAGAAGAAGACGTGACAGACCCTAAATATATTATTGATTTTATCTATGCAAGAGCAAAATAAATAGAAAAAACTATTTTGATACTCAATTGATTAAAGTATATATTGTATAATTTTTATTGTGACTCACATTTTCTATTCGATTACTTTCGATTTATGGATCTAATAAAAGTTTAAACATGTAAGAGCATCAAAAGTTATTGAGAGTTGTCAGCGGCTTGTTTTTACCCCAAATATTTATCAAATATTTTTATACCCTGAATCCATTGAAAATGGGAAATCAGAGTATAATGATTTTGTTGAAATGCAGAAGGAGGCGTGGCAAACCCCATAAAGTATGTATATTCTTGATCAGGGAGACAAGCCGAGTTGATATAGCCATGTCCGTCTGTCTATTCGTATGTGTGAACGCGTCGTTCTGTGAACCCATAAGAGCTAGAGACTTGAATTTTATACTATTTCACGTAGTGATATAGTATATTGGCTTTGTGCAAAATCCGTGTGTTCGTCTGTCCGTATGAACGCAAACCATTTCCACGCTATTGAAGCTAGAGAATTTTGAAATATATACTCGTGTATACCCTCGTCAGATAAAGTGTCAAGATTTTCCCGATACGCCCACTAGGGGCGTGGCAAATCGGAAAATGAATTTTCCTGTACCCCAGAAACACTACTTCTAGAAGGGCTAGAGAGTTGAGATTTTAATTGAACACTCATGTCGACATCCCAAAATCAAAAAGTAATGGCGGATATATCTACGCCCACAGGGGGCGTGGCAACTAATATCAGCTTATATATCCCACAGTTTTAGTGCTAGAAGGTTCAAAACTGGATGCTAAGTTACTGGGGGCTCCTCTACCGATTCCCCAAAAATTATTGTTACGCCCCATAACGGGCATGCCGTACAAAAATTCCCTGTAATTTTCGCATTTTTCGAGTGTAAGCATCCAAACTTTACAGTTATATTCCTGAACGCACACTCTATGAACATGCCAAAAAATTATACCATACACAAAAAATGTACAGTTAGTTTTGTCGCTACAATAAATATATTTCGTACACACTACGAATTTTTGGTGGTATTATGTGCGAAATTCAATTAAAGGCACTTCTTAACTCCTAGAAAGATATCAGTAAAGGATTTGAGCTGTGTTTTTTGTTATTACATTTATTTATCACACTTTTTGTTAAGTTTAGGTTAGTTTTACCCTTTGGTTTTTAATTTATATAGAAATGGGAAGAGGACAGACGCTGACAAGTGAAGAAATCGTTAATGTCCTTGTATACAAGGATGAGGGGTGATCTAACCGAAAATTTGCACTCAAATTAAAGCTCTCGCCTACTGCTGTAAATAATATTGTTAATCTGGATGAAAATTGCAAAAAAAAAAAAACACAGAAAATATTCGAATAATCACTAGGTATCACCACGAGGACAGCCGCTATTATACGCGCAGGAAATACCACGCCTTTCAATTTTTTTTACAGAATCAGGTGATTGTGCCCATACCTATACGCTCGCCAACGAACTTCTATCATATTTTCAAAGTTGCAACGTCTCTCATCTGAGAGATGCCATCTCTCTCGATTTAGGTGCGAGTTTTTGCTAAGGTAAGGTTTATAAGCTTCTATCCAAATTGAAACTGTCCAGCCACCTGCAATGAAAATTTTGAATCGGCAGCTAATTTGAGCGGCGACAGTGGGGGCTTCATTTTAAAAAAATATAATTTTTATTAGATGCCCCTGTGGGCTGCTGGGAAAAAGTATTTCGCTGTCGGTTGCGTCCGACTGCAACGTTCTTACTTGTTTTATGTAGGTTCCTATATAGCACAAAAAGATCGATAACTGACTTAATTTTAGTGTTATCGATTAAAAACGAAATCGATACTCAGTTATATAATTCTATACAATTCATCTTTATAGCTAGAGTCTTAAAATTTTGCTTTTAGTGTTATGAGAGCTTTACACAATTTTTTTTTGTATTTTGGATGCCCATTGGCATAAAAATTGAAAAACACGTATTTCAAGTACTAGAGACTTATGCTGTGTCACATATATACTTATAAAAATCGTGTGTTTACAAAAAAAGTTATTAAAAACTTAATTTCCCATAACATAGGCATACAAATAGCAGCCCAAGCACAGCTGACGCACCGACTTGCGCTTGTGTGTGCGTGCTCTAGTGTGTGTGTGTAGGTGTTGCTTGTAATGTACATACATATACATATGTATATAAAAGAAACGGAGAATGCACGGAATAGCGGTTCTTTGCAGGCTTCAGGGTATCCCCTAGTCAAGCAGTCTCGACTAGAGTTTGCATACTTGTTATACCCTGAACGCATTGAAATGGGAAATCAGGGTATAATGGTTTTGTTAAAATGTATGTAACAGGCAGAACCTAGAAGAGCTGGAAAAAAATTTTATGTAGGTTCCTGTAAAGCATGAAAAGTTCGAGTTTGTTTTTTTTTAAAAATCGATAACTTTAACTTAACTTTAAATCGATAATTTTAATGTTTTCGATTAAAAGATTGCACGAAATTCAGCTATTGATCTATCCCACGTCTTTGAAGCTATATTCCCCAAATTTTTTTTTTTTGTTAGTTTTTTGTATTTTATGCAATTTTGATTGTTGTTAAATTTTTGATACCGGCTCCAAATTTCCTCAATTATTAAAATTTAAGGTAACTGCAAAAAAGGTCGACATATAAATGCGTTTAATTTTTTTTTAAATTGGAAAAAATGTGGAAAAATATGTAGATTATATGCTGCAAATTTCATTAGAATCCGTTAAGACACACAAAAGTTATTAAACAAAACGTTTGGCCAAGCGGTAAACACATGTGAGCAGCAGCGCTAGGCATACAGTTTTCCCATACACACATACAGTGAACTGCAATACGGAATATAGCAAATTCTGACAAACGAAAATTTTAGAGTACATATTTCCACTAGGTGGCGCTATGGTTTGCCAATTATCAGCTGATCTATCGAATTGAAACATGGATGGATGCCTAAATATATGAAATTGAATAAAATTTTATTTTTTGTACATTTATACTAAATGCAAACTGTGCGGTATTTTTAAAAACGCAGATCGAAAAGAGTTTTCTTACTTGTTATACCCTGAACCCATTCAAAATGGGAAATCAGGTTATGTTTTTGTTGAAATGTATGTAACAGGCAGAGTGAGGAGTGTCAGACACCCTAAAGTATATATATTCTTGATCAGGGAGACAAGCCATGTCCGTCTGTCCGTATGTATGAACGCGTCGTTCTCAGAACCTATAAGAGCTAGAGACCTGAATTTTTTTATGTAGGTCCGTGAATAGCACGAAAAGATCGAGTTTGTTAAAAAAAAGTCGATAACTATTTTAGTTTTAATGTTATCGATTAAAAACATTATCGAATGTTCGGTTTAAAATTATATCTCCCACGTCTTAATAGCTAGAGTCCCCATTTTTTTGTAAGTTTTATATTTATTTTATCTAATTTTGATTTTTGTTAAATTTTGGATACCGGCTCCAAATTTCCCCAAATATATAAATTGAGGTTAGTTGCACTCAAAGCCAGTAAATGAATGGGTTTAAATTTTTAAAAATCGGAAAAAATGTAATAAAATATGATGAACATAAGCTGAAAATTTCATTCAAATCCATTAATTTGCGCAGAAGTTATTAAACAAAAATTTTGGCCAATCGGCCAAACACGTGGCCAGCAACGCAAAGCAAATTGTTTTCCTATACATGTGCACACATACACACATACACATTGAGCTGCGTGCATCTAGCAAATTCTCAAACCCGCAAGTTTTAGTGTACATATTTCCAATAGAAGGTGCTATGATTTGCTAATTGTCAGCTGTTCAATAAATCGAAACAGGGATGTCACTATTCTATCGAACCATAGATGGCGCTATTAGCAAAACAATTGAAAATGAATTGAATTTAGTTTTCTGTGCGTTTATACGAAATGCTAATTATGCAGTATTTTAAAAAACGCAGATAGAGCGGGGTTTAGGGTATCTCCTAGTCGGGACCCCCGACTAGAGTTTTCTTACTTGTTTTAATTGGTTTTGTTAAAGTATATGTAACAAGCAGAAGAAGACGTGACAGACCCTAAATATATTATTGATCAGGGAGGCAAGTCGAGTCGGTTTAGGTCTGTCTATATGCCTAAAATTGTTGATCTCAGAATCAGTTATTGAATTATATCTCCCACGTTGTTGCATTTAGTGTTATAAAAAGACAAAATTTGTTGATTTGAGAAACTGAATGAATGAGTGGTAATTTTAAAAAATATTTTGATTATTATTGATAATTAGTTATTTTGTTTATTATACCCTGCATCCATTGAAAATGGGAAATTAGGGTATAATGGTTTTGCTAAAATGTATGTAACAATTAAATTTTACCAATGTGTACCCCTTAAATGGCTAGTCAGATATATTAGTAATTTTCAGATTTTGAATACTACTCCTTTTCCCCTAAAATATCGATATACATTTATTTCAAATACTGAAAACTTGTGACTTAAGAAATAGAAACATATATCATTATCATTCTGAAAAAGTTTAAAAGTCAATCTAAAACAAAAATTTATTTAACAAATAAATTCCCATAGAGAAGCTCATAAAGGCATCCCAGTTACCATGACTACAGCGCAGTTAGCGCGTGTATATAAATGCGTGTCTATATGTGTATGTGTTGTTTGCAATGTATGTATAAAAGTTGTGTTAAATGATTGTAGTATCAGATCTTCGCAGGGTTCAGGGTATATCCTGGACATGCAGTCTCCATCAGATCAGTGTTTATTCTACAATATTATTTAAGCATTATCAATTAATTCGACGTTTAGCAACACAGAATTAATTTTGGAAAATATGTTATTGTTCGAGAAATAATGTGGCAATCATCGAACAGCGTAAACACATTTGCCATTCATGGGAAAATTTATGTAACAGGCAGAAGCATGCGAGTATATATATATTTTTTTTCGGCTCGACGAGCTGAGTTGATATGGCTATGTCTGACTGTCCGTCCATGTGAGCGCGGTAATGTCGCAAGCCACAATAGCTAGATCTGAAATTTGAATAGTATACTCGTGATGCCATACTTTGCCAGAAAAGCTAACTGTACACACTTCATGTCAAACAAGTAAGGAAACTCTAGTCAAGACGGATCGACTAGGGGATACCCAGAAGCCTGCGAAGAACCGCTGCGCTTGGGCTGTTATATGTATGGCAGTGTTATGGGAAATTAAATATTTAAAAACTTTTTTTAGACGAACGTTTTTGATCAAACTTGCAGCGCATGATCATGATTGCAGTGATTGCCAAACCACAAGTCTCTAGTATTTGAAAGCCGTGTTTAACAAATTTAAGGCGAGGGGGGGGGGGGCATCAAAAATTTAACAAAAACCGTAATTGTGTATGGCTTAAATAACACTTAATACAAAATTTGAAGACTTCAGCTAGAAAGATGAATTAGATAGAGTTTTATAACGGAACTTTAGTTTTCGCTTTGAATCGATAACATTAAAATGAAAACAGTTATCAGTTTTCTAAAATAAACTTGATATGCGCTGCCATTTTCAATGGGTTCAGGGTATAAAAAGCTTCATGCTTGATAATGAAAAAAATGACTAGTAATAATTATACTTTCAATTGTCCAATAGTTTTTTTTATGCAAAAACGAAGTCAACTTATCGATAATAGGCAAACTGGAAGAGTTACTGAATTTTTACATAAGTAAGTGGGTAACAAGATCGCTGCGTTCATGACGGAAACTTTATGGAAACTTTGATAATAATAGTTGTATTGAAAAGTAAAGAGAACAAACTAAAGCGAGAAGGCACAATTTCATAGTTTACAATCAATAAAATACAAACAGTACTATATGAATGTGAACATGCATACTGTACATACATACGTACACAGCTTAGATTGGAGCTTTGAATGATCATTGAACTAGGGTAATACAATACCCTTCGCCATAAACCTCAAATTACATATATACATATATTTACATATCATACTTAAGTTATATATGTATGTAAATATAAACATTTATCTACATTTATGTGGAAATGTATTATTAGACAAGTTAAGTTAAACTAAGCAAGTTGGAACATTTCAGTATACCCGACTGTTCATATTTGTTCATTTTCAATTTCAATTTAAGTTTCTTTTGCTGGTTTCACATTCTCCGAAAATGCGTTTCCAACAGTTTTATCGTTTATATTTAAAAGAAGTTACAAATTTCTTAATATAAATTTAGTATTTTTAGCTTTAAGCTGTAAAAGATACACAGTTTTACCTTGCTAGAAAATACGGACATTCTAATTTATAGATCTAAAGTAACCCACCTGGCTCTATTTGGTCATCCCAGCTGTAATGTTGTGGAATATAGAAGTTTCCGGATTTGTCTATACATATGTATATTTAAACAAGTAAGAACGTTGCAGTCGGACGCAACCGACAGCGAAATACTATTTCACGTCCCATTAGCCCACAAGGGCCTCTATCACATTATATTTTTTTAAATTAACCTTAAATCCCCTCTGTCGCCGCTTAAATTAGCTGAAGATTAAAAATTTTCAGTGGAGGTGGCCAGACAGTTTCAATTTGGATAGAAGCTTAGAACCCTTACCTTAGCAAAAACACGCACCTAAATCGAGAGAGATGGCATCCCCCAAAATGAGAGAGGTGGCAACTCTAAAAATGTGATAGAAGTTCGTTGGCGAGCGTAGAGGTATGGGCACGAACCCCGGTGCGGTCATGTTGATATTTTTGTTATTTTTGCTTTATTTAGTTATTTTGAATAATAAAATATTCTTTTCAATACGTATATAAAATTTGGCAAATCAAAAGACAAGGTCAAAGGTCACAGTCATTATGTGGCGAATTATTGGCTCAGAAGCTGCAGATTTTTCAGTTTGGATGTGCCACGCCCCCAGTGGCCGTATACAAATAATTTTTGGCATGTTCATAAAATGGGCTTTCAGGAATATAACTGTAAAGTTTAGATGCTTACGTTCGAAAAATGCGAAAATTACAGGGTATTTTTCTGTAAGTCACGCCCCTTTTGGGGCGTAAGAATAATTTTTTGGGGAATCGGTAGAGGAGGCCCCCAGTAACTTAGCATCCAATTTTGAAGCTTCTAGCACTGAAACTGTGGGATATTAGCTGATATTAGTTGTCACGCCCCCGGAAGGCGTAGATATATCCGCCATAGCTTTTAGATTTTGGGATGTCGACATGAGTGTTCAGTTAAAATCTCAACTCTATAGCTCTTCTAGAAGTAGTGTTTCTGAGATACAGGAAAATGCATTTTCCCATTTGCCACGCCCCGAGTGGGCGTATCGGGAAAATCTTGACACTTTATTTGACGTGGGTATACACAAGTATATATTTCAATAGCGTGGAAATGAATTGCGTTCATGCGGACGGACAGCATGACGGACATTGCACAAAACCAATATACTTTTTACACTTCGTGAAAAGTCTAAAAACGAGGCTATTATCACATCCAAGAAGAATAAAATTTTGAACTTTTACTTTAAATGGCAAATTAAAAACTTTAACTTTATTAAAGGAATTTAACGAACTTATATATCATACTTCAATTGCATTAAAATAACTTTCGGAATACTTTCAATAACGTTCACGGCGAGAAACCCACAATCAGTGACCAAAATTTAAAAGCTCTTTTCATTTAATGAATAAAATGATTAAATATGTATAGTATAATATAAAATATAAATATTTTTATTCGTATTTTTTTAACGTTGCTGTTCACAGTTATAAATAGCATCAGAATACACACACAAAATATATTTGCAGCCACATATTCAGCAAAACAAAAATTAACATATTGCTTCGTAAATTTTAGTTTTGCTGAATATGTGGCTTCTTTATGGCGGAAAGTAGAGTTACAAATAAGTAAGAACGTTGAAGTCGGGCACTACCGACTACGAAATACTCATTCATCACCTAGTTCTAAAAATATTCCATGATAGAGATTTTTAATTTAGTTTTATGTGTATTTAATGTACTTTTGATTATTGTTCAATTTGAGATTTCGGATCCAAATTTTCCCAATTATCATATGACGGACAATATACTCATTTCACTTCAGGAATGAGTATAATAATTTGAAGAGACTAGCACAGTCTGTGAAAAACGGCTAGAAAAGCCGAAAAATCGCAAGAGTTCTTTGATTTTTAGACACGAAATGGAATAAGTCAATGAAAGAGAACTCGGACTTCGGAACCATATAAATATAGCCCAAGTAAAAATACATATAAAACAAACGTTTTAGCCGGCAAGCGTATCATCACACACACAGGCCCGAAGTAAAATGGAGAGAGTATGGTGACAGCTCTGAGCGCTCGACGTCCAAGAGCATTTCTCAGCATTTCGACATACGACGCTTCGTCTATGGTTCGTGTTGCAAACACATCGTCAGTTTATCAATGGTATTTGATGAGACGCCAGAAAACAGTTCCAACAGTTGCCATTGATTAATCAACCATTTAGCACGCGCTGTGGCCGTCAGACAGCATTAAAAGTCAAATTCCCTTTTGTTCGTTATATTCTTTGCTGGGAGCTACAATTCGTGACGAAATAATTTTGGCTTTTTTTTATCCGTCCATGCCATGCGCGACAAAATAACACAACTATTTTGCTTGCAAAAAAACGCATGCAAAAATAATTTAGCAGATAATAGAGGTAGGTAGGGAAAAGGCTGTCTGTGCACATTTTAATATTTTAAGATACATAAAATGGTTGAACCATTCGTGAAGTCCGTATATATATATATATATATATATATATATATATATATATATATATATATATATATATATATATATATATGTGTGTGTGTGCGTGTGTGTGTGTGTGTGTGTGTGTGTGTGTGTGTGTGTGTAAATTCATATATATGTGCATATGGATATATTAAAATTGGCCTCACTATTAAGAGTATTTGTTTACATATTAATCTGTTTCAAAATACTCTCATTTTTCTAAGCAGGCTATATCAATAGGGTATCATCATTACCATTAACCGTAAGCATATTCGTAGTTATATGCATACTAAAAGCTACATATACTATCTGATAGTGTGACTGAATTCCAACTTTATATAATTTTGATCAGATGTCCGTGTTTCTGTGAACACACTTTTTATAAATATTGCAGTAGCAGGGGGCTGATGCGATTGCTTTTGAAACACGACCGAATGTCGAAAATAAAAACATTTTGATTTTTCTCAAATATCTAAATAAGTAGCGTCACCACAGAACAGTTCCATAAAAATAATCATTGAAAGTCAAGCGTAGAAATACTGAGGCAAAGTTTTTATAAATAAGTTTAGAGTCCGTTTAATTCACATATATACATGTATCTAAAATAATAGATTGCAAAACTCAAAAGTAAACAATTTAGAAAAACCCCTTCTCCCCTCTTTATCTGCGTTTTAAAATACACTACACACCTTGTATCTCTCATAAACGTGCATGAGTTTAAATTAAATTTTAAATATTTAGCCAATATCGCAACCTATCTTTCGATCAGATAAAGCAGCTGATAATTCGCACGCAGTTCAATATGTATACACATGCATACGTATAGGAAAACTCCTATGCTTGGCGTTGAAATGGATATATATTCTTGATCAAGGAGACAAGCCGAGTCGATTTAGCCCTGTCCGTCTGTCCGTATGTATGAGCGCGAAATCGATTAAAAACGAAATCGATATTCAGTTATATAATTCTATATAATGCACCTTTATAGATAGTCTTCCAATTTTGCATTTAGTGTTATTTGAGCCCTATGCAATTTCAGTTTTTGCTAAATTTTAGATGTCACGCCGCCCCTTCGCCTCAAATTGGTAAAACACGTATTTAAGTACTAGAGACTTGTGCTTTGGCACATACATACATATGAATGACTTGATATCTCATATTATCGGCGCCTTGTAGACTGAGCTCAGTTGCTGTGCTTGTGCGTGCGTCTGTGTGTGTGTACGCGTCGCTTGTTATATACATATAGAAGTAACGGAGAATTTTAGCGGTTCTTTGCAGGGTTCAGGGGATCTCTTAGTCGAGCAGTCTCGACTAGAGCACTCTTACATGCTTTTATTGATTTTGTGAATATGTTAGTTCGGATGAAACAGATATTTTTATACTTTTTCACGAAGTGAAATAAGTATATTAGTTTTGTGCAATGTCCGTCATGCTGGCCGTCCGTCTGTCCGTGTGAACGCAAACCATTTCCACTCTATTAAAGCTTGAGGCTTGAAATTAAAAACATTTAACCGTGTATACTCTCGTCTGATAAAGTGTCAAGATTTTCCCAAAACGCCCACTAGGGACGTGGTATGTAGCAAGCAATACGTACACACACACAGACGCACGCACGCACAAGCACACAATCTGCTAAATGTGCATTATGACTCACCAGCTTCGCTGCTGCTGCAAGACGCTGATAATATGAGATATTAAATTTTTAATAACTTTTTTTCGATTCGAACGATTTTGATCAAATTTGTTGGGCGTGATCATGACATTCATATGTATGTATGTGCCAAAGCACAAGTCTCTACTTGAAATACGTGATTTAGCAATGTGAGGCGAAGGGGCAATTTGAGGGCGCGACATCCAAAATTTAACAAAAATCGAAATTTCAAAAGGCTGAAATAACACTAAATGCATTTGAAGACTATAAAGATGAATTAAGTAGAATTTTATAACTAAATGAAGATATCGGTTTTTAATCGATAACATTAAAACGATGATAGTTATCGAATATTTGAAACAAACTCGATCGAATCGTGATATACACGAACTTCAAAAAAATTTGAAGTCTCTAGCTCTTATATCTTCTGAGATCGACGCGTTGAAACATACAGACAGACGGACAGGGCTAAATCGACTCTGCTTCTCTTCCTGATCAAGAATATATATACTTTATGGGGTCTGCCACGCCTCCTTCTGCCTGTTACATACATTTTTACAAAACCATTATACTCTGATTTCCCATTTTCGATGGGTTCAGGGTATAAAAAAATATGTGATACATGCCCTTGTGGGGTGCTGGGGCATGAAAAGTATTTCGCAGTCGGTTGCGTCCGACTGCAACGTTCTTACTTGTTTTTGCCTAATATATATATATATATATATATATATATATATATATATATATATATATATATATATATATATATATATATATATATATATATATATATATATATATATATATATAAATATATATATATGTAAATAAGAAATACTTTGGTAATCAACGATTTTTAAAAGAAAGAGAATGTTTTTTTTTAATATGTGCAACCTCACGGAATTATATAGGACATAATGTGTCAACAAAAGCATCGAATAATGGGACAAAGTGTGCCAATGGGTCTATTGGGACAGAAGGGCCCGAAGCGACAGAGACCGACTCATCAGGGACCGGGCGGATGCGGAAGCCGTTGGAGAGGAATGGCTCAACGCAGAACGACACTGTTCACCTCGAGAGAAGGTAAAAATGAGCGTTGTCAAAAAAAAAGATCAAACTGAATTTAAGCTCTTTCCGACAAACTATTTCTTACATTATTATCAATTAGCTTAAATAATATTAATTGTAAAGATGTTAAAAGTTATCAATAGAACTTTGGTTATTTAATGTACGTATGTATATACATATTTAAAATACCAACATTATATAATTTTTTGATTTTTTAAATACATGTATGTACATATATGTATGTATCAGCAAAAATACAACAGAAAACATTTCTTTTCATCAAGTAAATTAGGTATTGTTTGATCTAAAATAATTTTTGCAGTCATGTGCATTAAATCGTCTGTTTTTTATGAATATACTTCATTCTTTTTCTCTCGTAGGCTGGGCCTCTTCAGTGGGGTGGCTTTAATTGTCGGAACTATGATAGGTAAGTAATGAAAAAAAGTATTAATTTGTCTAAAGGTACGTGTATATTTTCTAGAAAAAGCCAATTTTATTGTAATACAGCGAAACAAAGACAAACAAACTCTGACTCCAGTTTTAATTGCATAAAACAATTTGGTTACGTTTTTTCCGGTGCTTCTATTTCTTGTATTCTGCGTATTTCTTCTTTATAGAGCCAAAAATACCTAAGCATAAATTAAGAAACTTATGTATGTACATATGTATAAACGAACATAGTTTCACATACAGAAAAAACAGAGATACATACAAATATACATACATACATATGTATATATACACATATTTCTCGTTGTGCCGTATTTCAGTTTTGCGACGAAATGTGTATACAATATTATGTGTATATTTTAAAATTACCTGTGACCCATTGACTAACGCTAATTATTTGTCCTATACAGTATATACATATGTATATACTATGTATGGACATACATATATGCATATGTCTCCATTATTTTTCTGAACCACTAATAAGTTCGTAAATTAACAAGAGTGCTCTAGACGAGACTGCTCGACTTAAATGCACTAAATGCAAAATTTGGAGACTCTAGCTATGAAGATTAATTATATAGAATTATTATATAGAATTATATTATATAATTTTAAGACAGTTATCGATTTTTTTTAACAAACTCGATCTTTTCGTGCTATACAGGAACCTACATAAAAAATTTCAAGTCTCTATCTCTTTTATCTTCTGAGATCGACGCGTTCATACATACGGACAGACGGACAGGCTAAATCGACTCGGCTTGTCTCCCTGGTCAAGAATATATATACTTTATGGGGTCTGCCACGCCTCCTTCTCCCTGTTACATACATTTCAACAAAAACATTATACCCTGAATTCCCATTTTCAATGGGTTCAGGGTATAAACAGTAAGAACGATGTAGTCAGACGCAACCGACTGCAAAATACTATTTCATGTCACAGCCCCCACAGGGGCATCTGTCACATTAGATTTTAAAATTAATCTTAAATCCCCACTGTCGCCGCTCAAATTAGCTGCCGATTAAGAATTTTTATCGGAGGTGGCCATGGCAGATTAATTTGGATCGAAGTTTAAAACCTTAGCTAGTTTCAATTTGGATCGAAGTTAAGAACCTTAGCAAAAACACGCACCACCAAAAATGAGAGAGATGGCGTCTCTCAAAATGAGAGAGGGGGCATCTCTGAAAGTGAGAGATACTCGTTAGCGAGCGTAGAGGTGTGGGTTCTAACCCCGGCGGGGCTTGTCGATATTTTCATACTTTTGCAGAAATGGGTTGCGTTCATACGGACAGCATGACGGACATTCCACAAAACCAATATGCTTATTTCTTTTCGTGAATAAGTATTAAAAGGTTACACATTTAATATTCTATAGGCACAGTCATTACTGCTGCGTATAATCTAAATAATAGATATGTATATTTATTTATGTTTTATATTATTAAATTTGAATACGCTCTAATATCAACTCTTTTCAGGGTCTGGAATATTTGTGTCACCCTCTGGCTTACTGGTTCGCACTGGCTCTGTTGGGGTTAGCTTCGTAATTTGGCTTGCCTGTGGCTTACTCTCGCTGTTGGGTAAATATATTTATACATCCATCTTCGTAATTTTGTTATCACAAGTTCCTCATAGCGGTATGACTATACATATATAGGACACACTAGAAGTAAGGAAACAAGTAAGAAAACGCTAGTCGAGGGTATACGAACTGTACATCGCCTGTATTTACCATAAATGTAATACAAATTTTAACAAGTAAGAGTGCTCTAGTCGAGACTGCTCGACAAAGAGATCACCTGAACCCTGCGAAGAACTGCGATTGTTAAGAGCCGCTAACATTCTCCGTTACTTTTATATGCACATATGTAGCAAGCAATAAATACATACACACAGACGCACGCACAAGAACACACACAGACGCACGCACAAGCACACAATCTGCTAACTGTGCATTATGACTCACCAGCTTCACTGCTGCTGCAAGACGCCGATAATATGAGATATTAAATGTTTTTCTAGACGAACGATTTTGATCAAATTTGTTGGGCGTGATCATGACATTCATATGTATGTATGTGCCAAAGCACAAGTCTCTACTTGAAATACGTGATTTAGCAATTTGAGGCGATGGGGCAATTTGAGGGCGTGGCATCCAAAATTTAACAAAAACCGAAATTGCAGAAGGCTCAAATAACACTAAATGCACTTGAAGACTCTAACTATAAAGATGAATTAAATAAAATTTTATAACTAAATGAATATATCGGTTTTTAATCGATAACATTAAAACGATGATAGTTATCGAATATTTGAAACAAACTCGATCGAATCGTGATATACACGAACTTCCAAAAAATTTGAAGTCTCTAGCTCTTATATCTTCTGAGATCGACGCGTTCAAACATACGGACAAACGAACAGACGGACAGACAGACAGACGGACAGGGCTAAATCGACTCTGCTTCTCTTCCTGATCAAGAATATATATACTTTATGGGGTCTGCCACGCCTCCTTCTGCCTGTTACATACATTTTTACAAAACCATTATACTCTGATTTCCCATTTTCGATGGGTTCAGGGTATAAAAAAATATGTGATACATGCCCTTGTGGGGTGCTGGGGCATGAAAAAGTATTTCGCAGTCGGTTGCGTCCGACTGCAACGTTCTTACTTGTTTTTGCCTAATATATATATATATATATATATATATATATGGCACATACACACATATAAATGACATGATCACGCCCAACAAGTTTGATCAAAATCGTTCGTCTACAAAAAAGTTATTAAACATTTAATTTCCCATAACATTAGCAATGAAATAGCAGCCCAAGCACAGCTGACGCAGCGACTTGCAGTTATGTGTGCATGCGTTATGTTTGCATCGCACAGGAGTAATCATCAGTTGCTCAAAGACCTTTTTCTTAATTTCACTCAAGCGTTCGCTCGCGGTCTGACCGAAACCGATGGGAATCGAAAAAACCGGCTGTAGTCCGAGTGCTAGCGAGCTGAGCGAAGATCCGATTTTTTCCGTCGCTCGCGAGCGTTTTCGTCAAATACTCAGTAAAGACTCATATTCGAAGAGTACGCAAAATGCTCAACTGTTATTTGCGAACTCTGGTTGCTAGTAACGTACATACATAAACACATGTATATAACAGAAACGGAGAATGTTCGGAATAGCGGTTCTTCGCTAGGTTCAGAGTATCTCGTAGTCGAGCGATCTCGACTAGACTTTTCTTACTTGTTCCGTTTTAATGGTATCGAAGAAAAACGAAGTCGGTATACCGTTCTTCAATTCTATTCAATACACCTTTTGAGCTAGCGTCTCCAAATTTTGTTGCATGCTCCCTTCGCCTTAAATATGCAAAAAACGCATTTCAAATACTACAGCCTTGAGCTTTGAGGAATACACACATATGGTATGTATGAATGACATGAGCATGCCGTGCAAGTTTTATCAGAGCGTCGGCTTCTGAGTGCGTAAATACACTCAGGTTATCTCCCTGATCAAGAATATATATGCTTTATGTGGTCTGCCACGCCTCCTTCGGCCTGTTACATACATTTTCACAAAAACATTATACACTTTTTTCAAATTTTCAATGGTAAAAAACTCATAAATTCAGTACCTCCAGCTCTTGAAGCTTACGGACAGAGTATGAATTGATCGTTAGCTCTTTATTAGGATTATATGTATATACTTTTTAAACTTCGCAATAGCTTGTGGGTATGATAAGAAACAAACGCAAATCAGTATTCCTGACCTTTATAAAACTGCATTAGCTGCCTAAACTGTATTTTTTTTACTATTTAGGAGCCCTGGCATATGCTGAACTTGGCACAATGAATACCTCATCTGGTGCAGAATGGGCGTATTTTATGGATGCTTATGGACCAGCTCCGGCATTTTTATTCTCATGGGTATCGACATTAGTGTTGAAGCCATCTCAAATGGCTATAATATGCTTATCATTTGCACAGTATGCTGTTGAGGCCTTTGTGACAGAATGTGACCCGCCTGGAGGCGTTGTAAAGATGGTTGCACTAGTGGCAATAGGTAAGTGTTGCATGCAAATTGTAAATATGTTTTAAAGACTACATAATTACTTTATTTAACTGTTATTGCCAGTGATGATACTGTTTGTGAATTGCTACAGTGTCAATTTGGGAATGGCAGTGCAGAATGTGTTTACGGCTGCGAAATTGGTAGCCGTTATCATAGTAATATGCGGCGGTGCCTGGAAGTTATTTCAGGGCAACACACAACATCTATCGAATGCATTTAATGGGCCAATGCCAAACATTGGCGCTATCGCAACCGCATTTTACACGGGCCTTTGGGCATATGATGGTTGGAACAATCTAAATTATGTCACCGAGGAGATTAAGAATCCCAGTAAAAACTTACCACGGTCTATTATTATTGGCATACCACTGGTTACTCTGTGCTACGCGCTGATCAACATCTCCTACCTGGCAGCAATGTCGGCACAAGAAATGATCGAATCCGAGGCAGTCGCTGTGACCTTTGGCAATCGCATCTTGGGAGCCCTTGCCTGGCTGATGCCACTCAGTGTTACGGTTAGCACATTTGGAAGTGCTAATGGCACGCTCTTTGCTGCAGGACGGTGCGTTACTTACATACGTAACTTCACGTTTTATCGTAAATTATTTCTTTTTTTTTTTATTTATTTTTAGTCTTTGCTTTGCAGCAAGTCGAGAGGGACATTTGCTTGACATACTCTCGTATGTACATGTGCGACGCTTGACTCCAGCTCCTGGCCTTATATTCCACGTAAGGGTATAAAAACATCATAGATCAATTCCTGTCTAACTCGACATGTCTTTCTTCAATTTCTGTTATTTTGTTACAGTCGTTAATTGCATCAGCAATGGTGCTGCATGGCACAATTGATTCTCTTATCGATTTCTTCAGTTTTACCGCATGGATATTCTATGGCGGTGCCATGTTGGCACTAATCGTTATGCGCTACACCAAACCCAATCATCCTCGGCCATACAAAGTACCAATCATCATTCCCGTTGTGGTTTTGGTAATATCTGTGTATCTTGTGGCTGCACCAATTTTCGAAACTCCTCGCATTGAATATTTATATGCTTTGCTCTTCATTTTTGCGGGGCTGATATTTTACGTCCCTTTTGTCAAGTTGGGAATGACCCCCCGCTTTATGAGTAAGTATACATTCGAAGTACCAAATGAATAAAAAAATTTATAACTGGCTTTTTTCCTACATTATTGCAGATAAAGTGACTTTATTCTTTCAACTTCTTCTTGAAGTTGTTCCAACATCATCAATGGCCATGTTTGAGTAATTGTTTCTATGTGCTCAATATACATAAACATATAAAAATTGTTAAAAGTTTTGGATGAAAATAACTCTCCAAATCCGGAATTATGATATATGTAAAGAACAAAACCAAAAATTCATAGATTCTTAAAATTAATTTATGTATGCATATATATATATATACATTATATATATAATACGTATATATGCAATTGTTGGTTTATATTATATTTTCCACTTAGCTAGCCCAGATATTTATGTACATACATATGCATACCTACGTTTACATCAATTTATAATACCATGCAAATGGAAAACGTATTTCTGTAAGAAACGAAAGGAATAATAATATAAACTTTAAAAATTCAATATTAATTATGTGAAAACAATAATATTTTAAGAAAGACACTAGAGATTATAAATTTTGCATTTTATAGACGCAAAGGATTGTGTTTGTGTGTACTATATATAGTTCAAATTATGCAAATGAAATCAAATCTGAATGTTGTGCATTAAATAGAAGCCTCGTTATATATCAGAAATTAAGTGTCTACCTAGTTCTCTACCAAATAGAAATGTTATCATGTGCAAAGTTTTCACCGCGAATGAATATTCTTCAGTTGGTCGCGCCTAACTGCAACGTTACTACTTATTTTAAGTTGGAAGGGGAATTCAAGATTGGACATATTCATCTCTTTAATCATCACAGGACTTAGTCAGTGTGTTACTCTCTTGAGCTTTTATGTTATTAAAATAGATGATGTTGACCATTTTAAATATACATACATACAGGTATGTGTGTAAATTAAGTAGATCCTGATCTCTGTAGGTAGTCCCAACGTTGATCCCGCGATGTTTCTAAGTTACGTATTTTGCACTAATTAGAAAGTTTATGCTGAAGGACTTGACTTCGTCCCTTTTGCTGGTCTTGTGGCTCAGTAGTGTTCAATATAAATGAATGAATATAACGGTTATGGCCGGAATATGGTTTTAGCGGCTTGTTGTCAGCTCTTTATTATAAAACAAACTAAAGCTAAAGACAAAGGCAAAGTATATACATGTATATATAAGTACTCTAAGAACTCAGATGCATCACGCCACTAGCTACAGTCGACACGCCGACTCAGCGGATTCTCAGCTACACAACGCTTCAGCATAGGAAATGTCGAGTTACGCTTCTAGTCCAGGGTATTGAAGCACAATTTGGCGCGTCAGCATTGTTTACATATTTATACTTAGTTTCTATGGTGTTACTTTTAACTTGTACACATATTCCGCGACTAACACGATAGATAGGTTTCTGGAAAACCCGTGTTA
Source organism: Drosophila mercatorum (assembly GCA_961210405.1). NCBI lineage: Eukaryota > Metazoa > Arthropoda > Insecta > Diptera > Drosophilidae > Drosophila > Drosophila mercatorum. The sequence goes on from CAUIUS010000010.1 coordinate 325,270, forward strand.
AGCGAAAAAAAAATATTTTGTATGGAAAACCTGTGCTGAGTGAAAATGTACAAAAATTAATATATATATACATTAATTTAAATTGACTCTTTTTGGCTTTAAACAAAAAAATAAACAATTTCTTCAATATTTCTCTCATGATAAATCACAGGCTTTTAAAAAAGTCAGTCATCAGCGACTGTTTGCGCTTCTTGTCGATATTTTTAAGGACCTCCTCATAAATAGCCATCTGTATATTGATGATCCATTCAAAAGCTAGAGCGCGCTCCATATTGTGATCATTGTTTACAAAATAATTATGGAATTTTCGCCAAATTCCAATCCTTCTGTAATGTCACTCGCCGTAAGCTCCATTTTTTCAGCAGAGATTTCCTCTAAATATATGACTTTTCGACTAAATGGTTAATTGAAAACTGAAGAATGTATGTTTTTTTTTGTAGGAGTAAGAAGAGCATCGACTCATAAAGTTTTTACATGAAGAATGAAAGTCGTGTTGAAAGTGGACATAAGAGCACAAACAAAGCAGGAAAACATATGTATTATATATTTATCGAGTTTCTATAGTGGTGTTAAATCGAAAAAATCGTGTTAAACGGAGGATAAGTGAAATTTAAGAACCGTGTTAAGCGGGGCATAGATGTATATATACATGTGTATGTGTGTATGTGCACTTCAGTCTGTCATGTCACCTTTTACTTGTTAAATTCATTATACCAATAACATTAAAAGTGGATTCACAATTAAAATTCCGATATCATAACCCAATCTGAGCTTTTGAGCGTTAGACAAGAAGCTATAAAACAGCATAAGATCATTTACATATGTACATCAGTACGTGTTTAATAGATACAGAGCACATCTGTTTTCAAAAACGGGACTTCCCGTTAATTTATTTTATTATTACATTATACTGAGCCACAAGGCTATAGCTTAAACGGAGAACGGAATTTCGACTTCGTTTTTATTTGATTACATTAAAACACAAAAAAAAAAGCTAATTTCAAAACTCTAGGTCTTATGAGTTCTAAGATTGACGCTTTCAAACATACGGACAGACGAATAAACATCCATTCGGCTTGTCTCCTTCATCAAGAATATATATAATAATGGAAATATATATATATATATATATACATTATATACTTTTATTCCATTTTCAATGGATTCATGGTATTAAAGTAAGATCAGAGCGAGACACATCAATGTCTCTTCGCAGGGTTCAAGGTCAGATATGTATATTCACCATAACTTTTCAATTTTGAGATGTTAACCTGCGTATATGTATATACCAAGTCTCTAGCATCAAAATACGGACGGACGGACAGACGGACATGGTTTGTCTCCCTGATCAAGAATAAATATACTTTACCGGGTCTGCCACGTCTCCTTCTCCCTGTTACATACATTTAAACAAAACTATTATACCCTGATTTCCCATTTTCGATGGGTTCAGGGTATAAAAATGATTGTAATGCAACGGTGCGCCGGAATGTAGTCGACACTTCTGAAACCCACAAAGCTAGACGCTTCTACCGTATCATGTTGTGAACAAAAGCCACATTCTTCAATTGCAGGCCTCGTTTAATGAACACCTTATGAATTAATCATGTGAGAAAGAAGAAAATGCAGGTGTGCCGTAACACAATAGAAATATGATTTTGTTCCGAGAAGTAGGCTGTTTTCAACCAACGAGTCGATTTTGCAAAACGTCAATGCTCCATGCCCCAAAGGATATCTAAAAACGAACTTTTTACTGAAGTAACAAAAATTTTTCTTCCCTAGCCTTTACAGAACCACAACCTTATTATTGAAAATGTTTTGGCAGTACTCGAACACCAGAGAACAATTAATAAGGACCGAAATGCAACGAAATAATTGCTTAGGTTACAGGAATATACATATGTCAGATTGATAATTAACATTATGCGGAATTTAGTGTCACTACTTACAGCCAGATTGCAAGCAATCATTGATGCTAAAGGTGGTGTAACCAAGTATTTATTATTTAAAAATTATCATATAGTTTTTGACGCACTAAAATGTGAGTTAATACTTTTGACATCTAGTCATCAGTTCATTTGCTTTTCTCTCTTTAAAAAGTGCCGTTATTTTTACGCAGTTGACTACTATCGCTTCAGATTGGTTCTAGCTTTACATAATAGCATTTTGTTGTTTCAGTTGAATGTGCAAAACAAAAAGTTCGATGTGTAAATACTTTTGACCACCTCTGAATATACAAAAGTATATAGTCATATAGTACATACGTACGTACACTAAGTAAAGTAGTATAAAATGATTAAATAAAGTTTTAAAACAAATATAACACAATTATATATGAATCAATATATATGTATACTTATGTATTGCGCGAAAATGAAAGATTATACGAAAATTTAGATATTGACGTAACTGTAGTTACATTTGATCTATGAACTACATATGTAGGTATGTACGTACATATATTAGGTAGGTGTCAACAATTTAGCTAAGCTTTTATGTGTACACATTTATTAATTGATCCGGATTGACTTGTGACTCGGCTCATATCGAACTCCGGAAAAATTATAGCAATCTCTCGCAGCGCAGAGACTGGGCTATCTGATCCATGGCAGACATTGCGAGTGTCTGATAGACCATATAGAGCGCGTATGCACTCCGGTTCGTTATAAACAGCTCTGAACACCTTGGTGGGACCCATAAGCTGACGCCATTTTTGTATACATGACTCAGATTGCAGTATAAAACCGTAGCAGAAACCGCTAAAACGAAAGTCTTTAGAACTTTTTAGATCCAAAAGAAATTACAATACCTTTGCATGAAACTGGATAAACGATAATAAAAGAATTTGTTTTTGTGTTCAGAGTAAAAACACTCTGATAGCTCTTTGGTTAGACGCACGTCCTTAGCTGCCAAAATGTTAAAATTACTTTCTATTTGTGCTCTTAACTTCTTCACCGCGAAGATGTTACGTACAACAGTCGGCTTCAATAGTGCCAAAGTAATTTCCATGTTAAATATTCTAAACAAAGGGAGCCATTCTTGCATTTAATGTAACATTAAAATAAAAGAGGGCTCTATTATTTACCTATGTAGTTTTCTACTAAAGTAGAGCTGCAAAACCATCGATGAGTGGTATCGATTATCGATTAATATTGACTATAGCCACCACTGTTAAAAGATACTCAATCGCACGATTGAGTAACACTAGGTTATGCAAAGCGATCTGTTAAGTTAACAGTGAAACGTCACTCTTTCCCAAATTCGCTAGTGCGCGCTGAACTTTGTAAGAAAATTCACGAGTTTTGACACTGTTATCTATCTTATAGCCAGTAGACCAAATAAAAACTTAAACGATCACCTGTTCCTAGTTATGAAAAGATTCCCAAATCTGGCAATATAAGGGTTTAATTAGAATTTTTAGTTCTAAGCCGTTTTTTCGCGGTTATTCCTCAGGTAATCTTCTGACCGCTGTCACTTTCGTGTTGAATAGCTTGAAACTTTGTATTTCAAGGCTTTAACTAACAAAAATAAATAGTAGTAATAAGTATTAGTCGTTTCCCATCAATCCACATCATTATATCTGCTGCTTTCTGTCAATATATTAAAAAGCTGATGGCTACCGACGATGAGCAGCATTATTAACTTCTGCCCAGATTTCTGGAGGTGGTTCCGGCAGATTATCACTTTCTTGAGCTAAGAACCATACATCGTCTTCGATTTTATGATCAATACACACGTTTTATTCTATTAATTCAGATATTTGTGCAGCAGGTGTAAACCGTAGCTTTATAGATATACCTTTAATGTGTATTATACATGAATATCTTGATATAGGGGCATAAATAGACATTAGTCATGGGGAAAATCTAGTCAATTCCGCCTTTTAATCATTTATTCTGACTAAGTATCCCCTTTGGGCACATCATTGCTGCTCCCAAATATCTTCTCAGTTCATACCTCTATCTACTTAGTTTTTTTACATTAATGCAATAAAATGATGGATTGACAATTCTTATGGTGCCTATTAATAAAATTGGATACTAAATGCTTTATTTGGATTGGTTTGAATTAAAGTGCCCGCCAAACTTCAGTTGGGATAACAGAGCAGAATGGGAAACTGTGACGTCACAATACCCCTGTTAGTTAACAGCCAAAGTAACGGAACTCGTCTTTGCATAACCTATGGTATCTTTCAACAGTGCTCAATCGTGGGTTAGTGGTATGAGATAAGATTTTACATCGATAAATATCTGGTACTTTACGTCGATAAGTATCTGGTAACTATCGGCCTAAAATACTTTTTCCGAGCCATCGATATGAGCGTGACTAAATTACACAATCGGCAATTGAATTGGATTTATTGTTAACTAAACTAAATAATTTTACTTACAAAATGCCGTTTATGAAGGGAAGAGAGCCTTTACGACGCACGGTAAAATATTTGAATGCGGGAAAGCTAGTTCTAAAGGAAAGGGTGCGCATATTCAGCGTCAGTTATAATACATATGGTAATCATCACGCGGGTGCCAGGTAAACTTTTATTATAATATAGTGATGATTAGCCAATAAATATATCCTCTTATAGGGATTTCGTATTTTGGAATATTCCGCAGATACAATTCAGGAATCCAGATGTACAGGTTGTCACTCTTAAAAATATGACACCGTCACCATTTGTACGCTGTTTCTTTGAGGATGGACGGGATATGATGATCGATATTGATTCTAAAAGTCGGGACGAAATCATTAAACATCTTATCAACGTTATTGGAAAAACCCGGTAATTAATTACTTTTATGGCCAACTTGCGGCTTATTGTCTTCATCGTTATATTAAATTTTAGTGAGGAACTTGTGGCCGAAGCGCGTTTGGCAGAGAGTAAAGACAATCCAGCTAATTTTGGGTATAGTTGCGAACACCATTGCATCTGTGAAATACCCGGTCAAATTTGTTGCCCTGGCACAGTGCCCCTGCCAGAAGGAATGCGTGGAAAATTTAAATTTGCGCAAAAATAAAAGTTTCAACCATTGATGTCATTTCAGCTTTTCGTCCGCCAGATTTGGCTGTTTTGAAAATGGGATTGCGGGATAAATTTGAAAACAGCGGGCAGTGTGAACTCTAGGTTTTTTTTTTTTTTTTTTTTAAGCAAATTCAAATCTCTTATAATTTTACTTAATCTCAATTTTATGAGTTGTTTCTATCACGCTTGATTGAAATGGTAAAAATGTATTTTTATTGGTAAATGAAATTATTACATCGAATAATTTTCCTCAAGAACTTCTTAGCGCGTCTTCTATCGCTAACATGGTGAAATTCGTTTGCCAAGCAATACAGAAATAGACGATGCCGAAAGAAGTATATAAACAAAAAGTGCGAGATGTGTGGCTGCAAAGCAGAGTTTAAGGAGTGGTTGAGGAAGGATCCTACAGAATTAACACGGGCGTATTGCAGTTATTGGAAGTGCAGCATAACTGATAACATAAATACATGATTAATGTATATGTGCATAAGTCTATTTCTTGTTTCATATGTCTTTATAATTTAAAAAAAAATAATAAATTTATAAAAATCAGCTTTTCCCCGGAGATTAAGCTTTTTAATTCGTAGATCTAGCTTTTTTAGCTGCAAAAAATTACATCACTGATCTTAACAGTGAGCATTCTATTTAAAAGTGAATTATGTAAGTACTGAGCGATATTATTTAGATGTTAGCTAGCGTCGTTTGGGAAGTTGACGCAGATACGGTGCTGATGACTTAGATTTGCTATATTTGGCGTGTAATCCAGTACATTGTGCTTCATCACGACTTTTGTTAAATTGGTAACGATGGATGAACGGAACATTATCTTCGCGTGTGGTGTTTAATTCCAAATTGTCATCCATATGTCGCTCTAGAGTCTTGAGTTTGGCTTCTATGACGCGAATGGCCTCTGATTTGCTAATCTTATCCTCGCGCTTTCCTCGGCCCAATGCGGGTATTTCAATACGAGGCTTGGGCCTTTGTAGATCATCCTATAAAATAAGTTTATCGTGAAAAAATTAGAGCAAACTTTTCAAGCAAAATATGTAATTTATTTACGTATTTTATATTTTTGGCAAGACGCACAGCGATAGAACGACTACCAACATTTGAACCGTCTAGTTTTAGAAGTGCATTTGTGGCACCTTCATTTTGTTTAAATGTAATAAAGGCATATCCTCGCGACTGTCCTACCATTGGACCGCCCTTGTGAAACAACATGTCGAACTTTTCAATGGCACCGCATTTTTGCATTAGTTTGAGAAGTTGAAACCAATAGTTGTCAAAGAAAACGTATATATTAGCACGATTCAAGGAGAAATTGACAAAAACAAAATCACATATTTGCACAGTTCACAACTTACTCGGTGATGCGAGAATCAAGATTTCCTACCCAAATACGACGATTTTCCTCGGAGAAAGTTGCGATATCAGCTTTTGCACTTATGCTAGGACTCTTGTTAGGCCTCTCCTAAAAAACTATATTAATTAAATATTGTAAAACACTACTTTAGTTTAATTTTTTGTACATACAGCATTTGCCATTTTTGCAGAGGATGTTTTATTAAAATATCGATAGATAGGCCCATAAGGACAATATATCTGGTAATATCGTTTAATATTTAAGTTTACTCACTAAAACCTGAGAAAGAGATAACATTTGTACCCTTCATTCTTACAAGGATTCGTCGCGATGATACTTAATTTTATTAAATTTATGCTATTTAATATTGTCGATAACTTTTACGATGAATATGTGATAGATTTGACAGCTGTTCACAATCGATAAGAATATTCATTTAAATATATATGTATGTATATAAATATATCTTATCTTTTTATCGGTTGTGAACTGCTGTTATTAAATCGCATTGGAATGTTAACGATAGTCTAAACTAGACTATTGTTAAATATTATAAACTGCCCATTGCACTATGGTCCCTTAAATGAACAAATTTTAGTTTTCATCAGGCATACTACAAAATAAATGCGAATGTGCAATCGTAACTTGCAAAGAGTTAAAGTTTCTCACTCAAGGTGGCTTTCGCAGCCGCTTATTATTAATTTGTATGAGCAGGTGACGGATCTAGATGTATCTATACTGGACAGGCCAATACTGACCTATTCCGATGAAAAAAGTAAAAAAAAACCTTCCACATGAAGTGAAACCTGCTGAAGATACCATCTCTGTCAAACCACCAACATATAACTTCAGAATTGGACAATATAGATTTTGCTTCTTCTGGAGAGTCTAATTATGATGAGCTATTTGATTTTGCTTTAGCCGACGAAGAAGAATAAAATGCAATTAAATTTGAGACTTGTGAGTGTTTTTTTTTTCAGTGTTTATTGGGGGAGGTATGTGAAGGCGTGGCCCAAATCAAAAAATAAAAAATCCGAAATTCTATATTAATTTAAAACAAGTAAGAAAACTCTAGTCGAGACCGCTCGACTAGGGTATACCCTGAACCCTGCGAAGAAGCGCTATTCCAAGCATTCTTCGTTTCTTTTAAATACACATGCATATTTACGTTCATTACAAGCAAAACATACACACACACAAGCGCAAGTCGGTGCGTCAGCTGTTGTTTGGCTGCTATTTGCATGGCAATGCTATGGAAAATGAAATGTTTAATAACTTTTTTTCTAGACAAACGATTTTGACTAAACTTATTGGGCGTGATCATGTCATCCATATGTACGTATGTGCCAAAGCACAAGTCTCTAGTATTTGAAATACGGGACTTAAAAATTTGTGGTGAAGGGGGCGTGGCATCCAAAATTTAACAAAAACCGATTGTATAAGGCTCACATAATACTAAATGCAAAATTTGGACACTCTAGCTATAAAGATGAATTATATAGAATTATATAACTGAGCATCGATTTCGTTTTTAATCGATAACATTAAACTTAAGACAGTTATCGATTTTTTTAACAAACTCGATCTTTTCGTGCTATACAGGAACCTACATAAAAAATTTGAAGTCTCTAACTATTGTAAGTTCTGAGATCGACGCGTTCATACATACGGACAGACGGACGGACAGACGGACAGGGCTAAATCGACTCGGCTTGTCTCCCTGATCAAGAATATATATACTTTATGGGGTCTGCCACGCCTCCTTCTCCCTGTTACATACATTTCAACAAAAACATTATACCCTGAACCCATTGAAAATGGGAATTCAATGGGTTCAGGGTATAAACAGAGCAAATGATATATAAGATATTCAACATCTACGCTAAATATGAAGGGTGCGCTATCCTGATGACGCGCAGTGTCTATAGAAAAACTGTTAAGACTTTAAATCTGTAACGCGTATAATTTTATAATATATTGAGATTATCATAAGAGATGGCTCAAATATACATACATACATATATGTATGTACATACACACGTAAAGATTCGGCGAAGGATAATCTCAAGAAGGCTCTCATGGAACAAAATAAGCATGAAACTTGTAAAAAGTTGGCACACTCAATGTTAAAAATGATTGAGACCCTTCTAATTGCTGAGGGCGGAGCAACAAAATATTAAAACAGGCATTGCTGACTTTAGCTTGAGCTTTTTAGCCAAAGACGTTAGCTGTACAATTTCAGGTGAACGATGGATTCTTGAAGTGTAACACAAATGCTCATACATGTGAGCTGCTGTAACGGTATGTACTGATAGTGTGTGTGCATGCTCGTCGCGAAAACATATTCTTCGTATGAGTCTCATACTTTCATACCCTTTTTATAAATAATAATAAAAATGTCAACATTTTGCATGGGCATGACAAACACTTTCAAAAGTTTGGTATACTCTACTGTCGCAAGAGAAGAAATGAAGCCTCAGCGAGCAAATTTCAATTTTGGTGTGCTGCTGCTGGTGAGTTCTTACATATATATATCGGAGAGAGAAGAGAGCAGATAATAAAAATATATTAGAGAGAAGAGATCAGAAAATAAGCATACATGGTTGCGTAGAAGGGCCTTATATACAAATGGACCATTACCGAACGAGCGCTCGCAGAGCACTGATTTTCTTGTCACAGAGTACCTGCTGCTCGCAGCAAAAAGTAAAGCGAATTTGGTGAATTCGCCTGGGGCTGTCTTGTCACTGTGGGAATTCGCTGAATTTCAGTGCTCTGCGTGTTATATCTATGTGTTATATGGTTAGTGGTAATATGGTAACACGCGCAGATCGAGTTTGTTTCAATAATCGATAACTGTTCCCGTTTTAATGTTCTCAATTAAAAAGCGAAATCGTTATTTAGTATAGAATTATATTTAATTCAGCTTTGTAGCTAGTCTTCATGTTATATGTGGGTTTTATACAATTCGGGTTTTGTTAAATTTTGCAAAATACGTATTTCAAAAACTATATACTTGTGCTTCGGTATAATAAATTATACAATTACGCTCTGAAAGTTTAATCCAAATATTTCGGCTACGAAAAAAGTTATCAATCATTTATTTCTCATAACATAGGCGTCTTGAAGCCCAAGCGTAGTTGCTGCGACAACTGCACAGTTAGCAGATCGTGTGTCTGTGTGAGTGTATGTGTTGCTTGTTACATACATATGTATGTACATACAAAAGAAACGAAGAACGTTAGGAATTCATAGGTTCTTCACTTCGATGCACGTTGACGAGTACATATGTATGTATGTATGTATGTATGTATGTACATATGTTGTATGTAGATGATTTTTTGAGGCCAGGGTCGGTGCTGTCGGCTTCCAATTTGAAAGTTTATATAATTTTTATTAAGTTAATGATAGATACAAGCTGTGAAGTAAATTTAAAAACGCAGATCAGGCATTGTGCAGGGGATCTGCTCGTCGGGTACTGTCTAGTATGGACTTTGACAGCAGCAATTCTTAATCAGGGTATGTTCGTAGCAGGACTTGGCGTACAATAGTGAACAGTTGTAAATCGCACATGGAGAGGGATGCAACTGGTGTCCTGCAGTATATGCAACTATATGTAAATGGTTTGTGTTCAGCAAAAACAAATATGCACTCACCTGGGAAACTACAACAACAAGCATCATATTCCACCTTGTAGGTGCAATAGGTATAGACGGAAGAGTCACACAGTGGACAGTTGCGATTTGTTCCGATCGCAGGATATCCTAAGCTTAGTCTCAGTTTCGCCGGGCTTAAAACGGCGCCCAAGCCAATGGGTCGACTCCAATATTGACGCACTGAAAATTCATTACTTGCATGACTATGTTATTGACACATCTCCTGGCGTCTTCAAGTAGACTGTGGACGGGCATTGAGGAATTTATGACCATTCCCCACGTCAAATTATCGAGTATTCTGACTTATGGCAAAATGTTGCGCCCATACACCAATAACACACCGTGCAAAACCATAACAAGATATCGAGTATTTTATTATAACTATTATTCTTCTACCTACCCGTTCTTCCCTGTTTAGCAAATGCTGAATAGCTCAAGCAAAACACTAAAACAACGCATAACTTAGAAAAACGCAACATAATTGCTCTTGGGTTCCATGCATTTGTTTTGTTTGTAGATTTTGCTGCTGCTGTAGCTGGCTGCCGTATGTCGACTGTCAGTGGTGACGAAACTGATATCGATTTACGTTTTGGTCTCGATCCGCTGACTTTCGCTCTCGAGTGATTGTTGAAAATTTGGACCGTTGAATTGGTTGGGTCTCAAATAAAAATATCAATATACAAGAGTGCTCTAGTCAAGACTGTTCGACTAGGAGATCCCCTGAACCATAAGAAGAGCCGCCATTCGAAACGTTTCATTCTTATGTTTATTGATAATAAGAAAACGGGATAAGTTATCAAAACCAAGTAAGAGTGCTCAAGTCGAGACTACTCGACAAAGAGATCCCCTGAACCCTGCGAATAACTGCGATTCCTAAGAGCCGCTAACATTCTCCGTTACTTTTATATGTACATATGTAGCAAGCAATACATACACACACAGACGCACGCACAAGCACACAATCTGCTAACTGTGCATTATGACTGATCAGCTTCGCTGCTGCTGCAAGAGGCCGAAAATATGAGATATTAAATGTTTAATAACTTTTTTTGATTTAGCAATTTGAAGCGAAGGGGGCGTGGCATCGAAAATTTAAGAAAAATCGAAATTGCGTAAGGGTCAAATAACACTAAATGCAAAATTTGAAGACTAACTATAAAGATGAATTAAATAGAGTTTTATAACTAAATGAAGATATCGGGTTTTAATCGATAACATTAAAACGATGATAGGTATCGATTATTTGAAACAAACTCGATCGAATCGTGATATACATGAACTTCCAAAACAAAATTGAAATTTCTAGCTCTTATATTTTATGATATCGACGCGTTCAAACATACGGACAGACAGACAGACGGACAGGGCTAAATCGACTCGGCTTCTCTCCCTGATGAAGAATGTATATACTTTATGGAGTCTGCTTCTTTTCCTTCTGCCTGTTACATACATTTTAACAAACCGATTATACCCTGATTTCCCATTTTCAATGGGTTCAGGGTATAAAAATGGAACCATTTATGCTTATGGTATACAAGAGTATACACTGAAAATTAAGGTCTTACACACAAACGAGAAACGATGGCTATAAACTGAGTCCATTTAAAATGGGAAATCAGGGTATAATGGTTTTGTGAAAATGCATGTAACAGGCAGAAGGAAACGTAGCAGACTCCATAAAGTATATGTATTCTTGAGCAGCCCGACGAGCCGACTTAAAATAGCCGAGTCCGTCCGTCTGTTCGAATGTATGAACGCGTCGATCTAAGAACCTACAAGAGCGTTGAAATTAATTACGAAGGTCCCCGCATAGCACGAAAACATCGAGTTTGTTTAAAAAAAACGTATAATTATTTCCATTTTAATGTTATCGATTAAATTCGAAATCGATACTCAGGAATATTATTCTATTTAATTTATATTTATGGCTAGAGTCTTCAAATTCAGCTTTTATAAAATTTCGATTTTTCTTAAATTTTGGATGCTACACCCCTTTCGCCGCAAATTTGCAAAACACGTATTTCAAATACTTTGTTTTGGCATACATATAGCAGCCCAAGGGCAGTTCATGCAGCGACTTGCGCTTGTGCATGCGTGCGCCTGTGTCTTTGTATTTATGTATTGCTTGTAATGTGCATACATATGTATATAAAAGAAACGGAGAATTTTCGGTGCAGCGGTTATTCGCAGGGTATTTCTTAGTCGAGTGGTCTCGACTAGAGTCTTCTTACTTTTTGGATATCGTTAAAGCGAAACTTGAAATTTATAATAGGAAACTAAAAGTTAAACTATGCTTGATTCACATACAGATAAATTCCAAGTATAAACACGTCAGAGTCAATAGTTCCATTTTCCCTGAATTGAGCCAGCTGATTCGAGTTTTATATAAATTTGTATAAATTTAAAAGAAAGTAAATAAACTTTTTATACCCTAAGCGCATAGAAAATGGGAAATCAGGGTATAATGGCTTTTGATGAAATGTACCTAACAGGCAGAAGGAGGCGCGGCAGAGCCCATATTATATACATATATATTTTTGATCAGGGAGACAAGCCGAGTTAATATAGCCGTGTCCATCTCTCCGTAGGTATGAACGCGTCGATCTCAGAACCTATAAGAGCTAAAGACTTGAAATTTTTTTATGTAGGTTCCTGTATAGCACGAAAAGATCGAGTTTTATTGTTTTATTGTTATCGATTAAAAACGAAATCGATACTTATATATAAAATTTTATAAAACTCATCTTTAAAGCTAGAGTCTTCAAATTTTGATTTTAGAGGCCACGCCCCCTTCGCCTCAAATTTGAAAAACACTTATTTCAAATACTAGAGCCTTGTTCTTTGAAAAATGTATATGTATGTATATATCAATGACACGGTCACGCCCTGCAAGTTTGATCAAAAACGTTCGTCTACAAAAAAGTTATTAACCATTTAATTTCCCATAATATTTGCATCTATGTATGTATGTACATATTTGGTAGCCCAAGCATAGTTGACGCAGCGACTTGCGCTTGTGTGTGTGTACGCCTGTGCGTGTGTGTATATGTGTTGCTGGTAATCTACATACATATACATACATATGTGTATAAAAGAGTTCAGGGTATCCACTAGTCGAGCGGTCTCGACTAGAGTGTTCTTGTTGTATATACATAAATATGTACTTAAATATGTACATACATATACCACGCATTTTAGCGACTCAAATAGTCAAGACGTACTACTTGCCTTTGTGAAAGTAAGGCAAAGTATTGTGACTATCATCAATTGCCTTTGGAGCAGTGAGCATAACAAATTCAAAAACCGTTCGCACTAGACAATAGATGAAGTCAGAAGCGGATGCAGACGTACCGCCAGCGACAGTCCCAAAGCAAAAAATATCAAGTGTTAAAGAAACGATGACCAGAGAATGAAAGACCGCAAGAAGAAAGCGAGTTGCGCAATATTTACATCATCACATTAAGTGTGACGCGGGCCGTAGCGTAAGCATCAGTGAAACAGCGGTCCCAGGGAAACTGAAGCTAACGCAAGTTCGACATCAGGCTGTGGCGGTTGGACCTGTATAACTGCAGCCCAAATAAACTGAAATGTGGGCGCGGCCTACGCTCAGCAGCCAGCGATGAAAGCGAAGTCAACGTCTTAATCACTCATCGTATTGGAATGCAATTTCACTTCTTTAAATATTTTCTCAATAATTGTGCGTTTAGCGTTTTCATACCCTGAACCCATTGAAAATGGGAAATCGGGCTATAATGGTTTTGTTGAAATGTATGTAACATACGGAAGGAAGCATGGAAGACCACTTAAAGTATATATATTCTTGATCAGGGAGACAAGCCGAGTCGATTTAGCCCTGTCCGTCTGTCCGTGTGTATGAAAACGTGGATCTCAGAACCTATATGAGCTGGAGACTTCAAATTTTTGATGTATAGCACGAAAAGATCGAGTTTGTTAAAAAAATCAATAACTGGCTTAATTTTAATTTAATCGATTAAAAACGAAATCGATCCTCAGTTATATAATTCTATTTATAGCTAGATTCTACAAATTTTGCTTTTAGTGTTATGTGAGCCTTATACAATTTCGAGTTTTGTTAAACTCACGTATTTCAAATGCTAGAGACTTGTGCTTTGGCAAAGATACACATATGAATGACATCATTTGATCAAAAAAAGTTATTAAACATTTAATTTCCCATAACATTCACATTTACCAGCCCAAGCACAGCTGACGCAGCGACTTGCGCTTGTGTGTTTGCTGCTTTTATTTTACATACATATACATGCATATGTATATAAAAGTAACGGAGAATACACGGAATAGCGTTTTTTTCGCAGGGTTGAGGATATCCCCTACTCGACTAGAGCTTTCCTACTTTTTTCAGATCATCCTTTTGCCATACATATTTATGTACATACACAAGACGTTATATGTATATAATTATATGTATATATATATATTTAAATACATTTCGAAATTACATACATATGTAAGTAAATATGTACATACATATATACACTATTGCAACCCATATACCTACATACATAAATGAATGCTGCATTCGCATTTTCATACACAGAACATGCGTGTGAAAATCTTGCAAAACTGGTTGCATAAAAGAGACGGTTTTTTCTCTTTCGCTTCTCTTTCTCTTTTCGTTTATACCTGTTCACCTGTGGTGGCGACTGTGGCGTTGTCACTTTTGTTAACTCATTAAAAATGGGTAAAAAACCGCAACATGGGAAGAAAGCTTTATATTTTTAGCAAATATATATATATATATATATATATATATATATATATATATATATATATATATATATATATATATATATATATATATAAAATTATATAATATTATATTATATTTATATATATACATATATGATGTTCCTATCATTTCAAATGGTGTCTATGTCTTATTCGATATAGGGTATGTCCAAGTCAGCAACTTTCGATTGCAGCCCTCGATGATTTTTGTTTCACAAAATTTCTTCACTTTCAGTTTCGTGCTTTTTTACTCTACCTGAGGCGGTATAGTCGCTGGCCGACGTTGGCTATTACCTATATGAGCTGGGGCTATCATCTCTGCGGCACTATTTTGAATTCGAGTGTGTCAAGTAACAGACGGCCTGTTGCTGAATCGTAGTCAGTACAAGTTTGGTGTAGTGCGGCGTGTTGTTTTCATTGTTGACGGAGTATTTATTGTGTCCTCGTGCAGTGTCAAATCAGCCAACCTCTTTTTTTTTATGTGCCAGACTGAAAATTGGGTAAAGCCTGTTAGACAACAAATACTTTATTTGAAAAAAATTCAAGTTTCATTGCGAGAACAAAAGCTGCGGATATTAATTTAAGGGCTTTAAATCACAACGGAGAAGCCACCAAGGTAATGAAAAAGTAACTAAGGACCTGATAAAAAAAATAAAAAATGCATTAGCTATGTGATTGCACAAATGTTCACTCTAACTCGATATAATAAATCAGATCAATTTAAAATGCCTTTTCCCAAAAATTTAGACTAGCACAAAGATAATAATCATAACAAGTCAATTCACTAAAAAATCCATTTCGATTTGTCAATTAAAATAGTAAATTTATTGTCCAAATTTATTCATCAAATACAATTGATGAATGATTGTATTTTTCCCATATTTTGTGCTTGATTCGTGTTGTTTCCATGTTCATTTCAAAATTCAATGCTAATGTGATAACAAAAGTGAAAGTTTGCTGTTTGTTATAAGATGAACCTTAAATTTAGTGAAGAGTATATTGATTTTGTTAAAACGTTTGTAACAGGCAGATGTGCGTCTTTCTCCTTTGTCACCTTTCAAACAGAGCAAGTTAATCACAAATGATTAATGATTTGACCATATTTTACACATATCGATATCGCGTATATGTTTAAAGCTTAGTTTGTAATAAACAAAAATTGTACTTGATATAAAATATATCACTCTTCATTCCTCTTACATTCCACCTTAAATTTAAAAGCATTAGGAGTTGTTCTAATTGGATTCGGGAGTAATATTACTTATTTTCTCAATAATAATACAAAATCGAGCTATTTGTATACCCTGAACCCATTGAAAATGGGAAATCAGGGTATAATGGTTTTGTGAAAATGCATGTAACAGGCAGAAAGAGGCGTGGCAGACCCCATAAAGTATATATTTTCTTGATCAGGGAGAGAAGCCGAGTCGATTTAGCCCTGTCCGTCTGTCTGTCTGTCCGTCTGTCCGTATGTTTGAACGCGTCGATCTCAGAAGATATAAGAGCTAGAGACTTCAAATTTTTTTGGAAGTTCGTGTATATCACGATTCGATCGAGTTTGTTTCAAATATTCGATAACTATCATCGTTTTAATGTTATCGATTAAAACCCGATTTCTTCATTTAGTTATAAAATTCTGTTTAATTCATCTTTATAGTTAGAGTCTTCAAATTTTGCATTTATTGTTATTTGAGCCTTCTTCAATTGTTAAATTTTGGATGCCACGCCCTCAAATAGCCCCTTCGCCTTAAATTGCTAAATCACGTATTTCAAGTACTAGAGACTTGTGCTTTGGCACATACACACATATAGAAAAAAAGTTATTAAACATTTAATATCTCATATTATCGGCCTCTTGCAGCAGCAGCAGCGAAGCTGATGAGTCATAATGCACAGTTAGCAGATTGTGTGCTTGTGCGTGCGTCTGTGTGAGTTCTTGTGCGTGCGGCTGTGTGTGTGTATGTATTGCTTGCTACATATGTACATACATATAAAAGTAACGGAGAATGCTAGCGGCTCTTAGCAATCGCAGTTCTTCGCAGGGTTCAAGAGATCTCTTTGTCGAGCAGTCTCGACTAGAGCTCTTTTACTTGTTTTTAAATGAATGATATAAGCTAAAGAGATCGCAGATGACATTAAAAGTAAATATTTGTATGTATGTATAAGTATTCACATTTGAGGTAAACTATCGACTATCTGTGCTTCCATTATTTTACTATTTTCATTTCTATAAAATCAAGTAAATTAAATCATATTTCAATTATTTGAGTATATATTAGGTGGTATACAGACTCCCATAATTATCAAGGTATCGGAAACATTTAGTTTTGTCACTTATTTAACATTAATAACGGATACTTTTTTGACGCACCGAAATCTACCTGCTTAAAGCAATGGGCATGTAAATATTAGAAGGTGTAACTAAGGTGATTTACTACCATACTACCATTTCTCTGTTTTTCTGTTATTCAATCAATATTTAGACATCTCATTCGAGACGACTCTGAAACCGAATGCCGTATTCGTATGTAAGTGTTTATACTTGTTGCCAACATCTTTGTTGTGTTAGTATGTTCGTTTAATTGTTTTATATTTATTTAACAAATATAACATGTTTTCACTATAGATGCATAATTTCGCTGACTGTGCCTGTTTACCTTTGTTTCTCATCCGCTTACCTTTGCCAACAAGAAGAGAAAGTTTTTAATACTGTTCAGCATTTCTTTTCAGCTTCTTTTTGTTATTGGACGTCACTTTGTGTGCGTCGGACATTTAAATTCAGGAAACATTTTGATTTACATATATGCTCCGTATTTTCGGGTTTTTCTTTTCCTGTAATGTTTCATCTTTCAAGAACTGGTCATAAAGCATATATATATATATATATATATATATATATATATATATATATATATATATATATATATATATATATATATATATATATATATATATATATATATATATATATATATATATATATATATATATATATATATATATATATATATATATATATGTACACTTTTTGACTTTAGATGCATAAATAAATGCTTTTAGTTAAAATTTTTGAAATTATCCTAATGATTAGTTGTTTAATGATCAATTCTAAGTTGAATTGTCAAAAGCAGATTGCAAAAACCGGTAAGAACCCTGCAAAGAACCGCTTTTCCACTCCATTCTCCCATTCTTTTATATGTACATATATGTATACAGAGACATGCACTTGAATAGGGACAGCTATTTGAAATCGAATATACAAGTATTTAACTCAAATAAACTTATTAAACCTATAAACCATATTTTTTCTATTCAGTATTTCATCCTCTATTAATGTAACAAAACTGAATTTTCTTCAAAATAACCACATTAAAAAAAACAAGTAAGAGTGCTCTAGTCGAGACCGCTCGACAAAGAGATCCCCTGAACCCTGCGAAGAACTGCGATTGCTAAGAGCCGCTAACATTCTCCGTTACTTTTATATGTATGTACATATGTAGCAAGCAATACATACACACACACAGCCGCACGCACAAGAACTCACACAGACGCACGCACAAGCACACAATCTGCTAACTGTGCATTATGACTCATCAGCTTCGCTGCTGCTGCTGCAAGAGGCCGATAATATGAGATATTAAATGTTTAATAACTTCTAGACCAACGATTTTGATCAAATTTGTTGGGCGTGATCATGACATTCACATGTGTATATGTGCCAAAGCACAAGTCTCTAGTACTTGAAATACGTGATTTAGCAATTTGAGGCGATGGGGCAATTTGAGGGCGTGGCATCCCAAATTTAACAAAAATCGAAATTGCAGAAGGCTCAAACAACACTAAATGCAAAATTTGAAGACTCTAACTATGAAGATGAAGTAAATAGAATTTTATAACTAAATGAATATATCGGTTTTTAATCGATAAAATTAAAACGATGATAGTTATCGAATATTTGAAACAAACTCGATCGAATCGTGATATACACGAACTTCCAAAAAAAATTTGAAGTCTCTAGCTCTTATATCTTCTGAGATCGACGCGTTCAAACATACTGACAAACGGACAGACAGACGGACAGGGCTAAATCGACTCGGCTTCCTGATCACGAATATATATACTTTATGGGGTCTCCCACGCCTCCTTCTGCCTGTTACATACATTTTCACAAAACCATTATACCCTGATTTCCCATTTTCAATGGGTTCAGGGTATAAAAAAATTTCTGTGAGTTCTTCAAAAATTGCATACTTTTTTACGTGCACTTGAATAGGTACAGAAGTGATTTCACCATTATGCATACAACTTTATGTTATGAAATTAATTTGTTTTCAACTTATCAACGTTTTAAATATAAAACAAGTAAGAACGTTGCTGTCGGACGCAACCGACAGCGAAATACTATTTCACGTCCCAGCAGCACACAGAGGCATCTATCACATTATATTTGTTTAAATTTAACCTTAAATCCCAACTTTCGCCGCTCAAATTAGCTGCAGATTAAAACTTTTCATTGGAGGTGGCCAGACAGTTTCAATTAGGATCGAAGCTTAGAACCCTAACCTTAGCAAAAACACGCACCTAAATCTAGAGAGATGGCATCTTAAAATGAGAGAGGTGGGAACTCTGAAAATGTGATTTAAGTTCGTTGGCGAGCGTAGAGGTGTGGGCTCGAACCCCGGTGCGGTCATGTTGAGATTTTTGTCATATTTTCTTTATTTAGTTATTTTGTATTAATAAAATATTCTTTTCAAACATATATATATAATTTGACAAATTAAAAGACAAGGTCAAAGGTCACAAAGTAATTATGTGGCGCGTTATTGGCTCAGAAGCTGCAGATGTTTCAATTTTGATTTGCCGCGCCCCCAGTGGCCGTATACAAATAAATTCGCATGTGCATAGAATGGGCGTTCAGGAATATAACTGTAAATTTTGGATGCTTACATTCGAAAAATGCGAAAATTACAGGGTATTTTTCGGTATGTCACTCCCCTTTTGGGGCGTAACAATAATTTTTGGGGAATCGATAGAGGACGCCCCCAGTCACTTAACATTCAACTTTGAAGCTCCTAGCACTAAAACTGTGAGAGATATAAGCTGATATTAGTTGCCACGCCCCCTGTGGGCGTAGATATAACCGCCATAGCTTTTCGATTGTGGGATGTTAACCCGAGTATGTATATCAAGTCTCAAGTCTCTAGCATCAATAATGCTCAAAATATAACGAAACTAGTAAAATCACTATATATTCAGATCCGATTTGCCACGCCCCTAGTAGGCGTGGCCATAAAATTTTTAGGCGATCCTTATAGGATCGTAACAGTAACCCACGTGCCAAATTTGGACGTTCTAGCTTTAAAACTGTAGAAGATACAGCTTGACCCGATTTGTCACGCCCCCAATGGGCGTAGATATATCCGCCATAGCTTTTTGATTTTGGGATGCCGACGTGAGTGTTCAGTTAAAATCTCAACTCTCTAGCTCTTCTAGAAGTAGTGTTTCTGAGATACAGGAAAATGCATTTTCCGATTTGCCACGCCCCTAGTGGGCGTATCGGGAAAATCTTGACACTTTATCAGACGAGGGTATACACGACGGACGGACAGCATGACGGACATTGCACAATACCAATATACTATATCACTACGTGAAATAGTATAAAAATACTTTGGGCCGCAGTAAAACACTTATTGGTGGAGAAAAAGGAACAAAATTTGCGTACGACTGCAACCGTACGTACAGGGAAATTTACAAAAAAAAAAAATGTGAAAAAAACAAAAGTTTGGTATACAATTTTCTTAAAAACTCATCAAATCAAAATTTAACAAAAACCGAAATTGCGTAAGGCTTACATAACACTAAATGCAAAATTTGAAGACTCAGCTAGAAAGATGAATTAGATAGAATTTTGTAGCTGAATATAGATTTTCGTTTTTAATCGATAACAATAAAACGATAACAGTTATCGAATTTCTGAAACAAACTCGATATGCGCGCCCTATACAGGGACCTAAAAATTTGAAGTCTCTAGCTATTGTAAGTTCTGAGATCGACGCGTTCAAACATACGGACAGACGGACAAACAGACAGACGGACAGGGCTAAATCGACTCGGCTTCTCTCCCTGATCAAGAATATATATACTTTATGGGGTCTGCCACGCCTCCTTCTGCCTGTTACATACATTTTCACAAAAACATTATACCCGTTTTCCCCATTTTTAATGGGTTCAGGGTATAAAACGTAAGAAAGTTTTAGTCGAGACTGTTCGACTAGGAGATTCCCTGAACCATGAGAAATAGCGATATTCGAAACGTTCTATGCTTATGAAATTTTAATTGATAATAAGAAAACGGAAGAAGTTATCGAAAAACCATTAAGAAAACTCTAGTCTGGCATCCCGACTAGGAGATACCCTGAACCCCGTGCGATATGCGTTTTTTTTCTCAACATACCACAGAGTTTGCATTTAGTATAAACGCACACAAAATAAAATTAAATTCAATTTAATATTTTTAGCCAATAGCGCCGTCCATGTTTCGATTCGATAGAGCAGCTGATAATTCGCAAACAATAGTGCCATTCAGTGGAAATATGTACATTTAAAGCTTGCAATGTGTATGTGTGCTCAAGTATTGCGCTGCTGGTCACATGTGTTTGCGTATTGGCCAAAATTTTCTTTTAATAACTTCTGCGTGACTAAATGGATTTGAATGAAATTTTTAGGATTTGATCTACATATTTTATTACATTTTTTTCAAATTTGAAAAAATGCAAACTAATTCATTATTTGCAGCTACCTTCAATATAAATATTTGGTTAATAATTTGGAGCCGGTATCCAAAATTGATCAAAAATCATAAAATAGACATAAAACTAGCAAGCAAATTTTGACACTAGCTCCAAAGACGTGGGAAATATAATTTAATAACTGAATTTCGATAACGTTTTTAATCGATAACATTAAAACGAAAGTAAGTATCGATTTTTCGAAACAAACTCGATCTTTTCGTGCTATACAGGGAGCTACATAAAAAATTTAAAGTCTGTGGCTCTTATAGGTTCTGAGATCGACGCGTTCATACATACGAAAAGATTGACGGACAGACGAACATGGTTGTATCAACTCAGCTCGTCTCCCTGATCAAGAATATATATTTAATATGCCATATATGGGGTATGCCATGACTCCATCTCCCTGTTACATACACTTTAACAAAACCATTATACCCTGACTTACGATTTTCAATGGGTTCAGGGTATAGCAAGTAAACTTATTAGCACTTTTTATACATATTCACGATGTAAAAAGAGTTTGCGCATTGTTTGAACATTGTATAATGGCCTTAAGATTCTATATTATAGCTTTAATTTTTACATTATATTTCTTCAGATGCTGTTGCGGCAAGCTTTCCTGGCGTCTTTCTGTTTTTGTTTTGCCAGGGCTGTGCTAAGCGGAAACGATGTCAAGCGACGAGAAGCTGGTTTTGAAATATATGGCCCACCACCTAGGCCAACACCACAATACAGCCCTTCACCTCAACAAATACCACATCGTGAGTATGGTGTTCCCCAGCAGATTCCCTTCCGAGAGTACGGCCCGCCGGCATTGAAATATGGCCCTCCAAAGCTAAACAACTTTGGTGGTGGTTCTCGGCCATCCGCAAATGGATTATATGAGCAAATCAAAACACATTTCGGAGTTTCCAAGCCATTCTATGGACCACCGCATGTACAGTACAAACCTCCATCGGAATATGGTCTACCGCAACCAGCACCACATTACGGCCCACCACCAAAATCAATTTCGCAGTATTCATCGACTTTACAAATTCAGAATCGTCCAGCAACACAGCATGCACTACCACCACAAAAACATAAGTTTTTCATACCGCCTGTATCACCACAGTTATTGCCTGCTCCACATCCTGCCCAATTGTATAAGCCCGTTCATCATCCAGCAACGTCTTATGGCCCGCCTGCCTCTGGACCATTGAATCTTCCAGCTAAGCCAGCTTACGAAACACCATCAAACTACGGCCCACCACCGCTTCCCGTTAATCTGCCAGGGCCGCAATCAACAGATTTCAACCGCGCCTCAGAAACTACTATTTTATTAAGTAGTTCCGGTGTACAGCGATTACCAAGTGGTCCAGATACCAGTCCATTTAAGCAAGTTCACATCCAAATCGATGCATCCGGACACACACACAGCGTGACTGGCTCGCAAACACCATTTCACACTGCATGCGATGGCTGGAAACCAATTCCAGCACCTGTTGGGACCTATATTGAAAAAAATCACGTTGAAACTCAAAGTGGTTACGGTCATGTTGACCAGGGCCAAAACAGTGGCCTTCAATACAAAGTGGGTGGATTCAATAGTGCCACAACTGCTGACGGCCTTTCTGACGAGCAACTTGTAGCAGTCGCACTACAGGGTGAGGTTAATACACTCACTGGTTCCAGCAGCGACGGCCATTTGAACACAGTTGACTCTGCAGCCTTACATGTGGGTAGCGGTATTGGTGAACGATTAATGTAATATATTACTTATGTTTCCTTTTTTTATGATTAGATTTCCGCCGGCTTAATTGATGATACTTACTCCAGGCCCCCAGCAGATTCATTTATTCCTGGACCTGCTAATGATCCTAAATACAAGACTGTTGGGAACAATTATGAGACAGGTCTGCCACTACCGCAGGCACCTGGGCCGAAGCACCTATCTCAACCGCAACATGCTGTTCAGTCGCAAGCCCACTCTCATGCACCTTACAATGCAAACATCAAGTATGGCTCTCTCTCAGGCAATCGACAATTTGGCCCCGGAAATCCCAAGTCACCAGTGGCATTCCGTCCACCCGTTCCGACTGGCCTTCTAGAGTCTATAGGAGCCACAGTACAGCATCTGGATAAATTTGGTGTAAAACCACTGCAGCAAACATCTACTTATATTCCCCCGGCAGCACATGAAATTGCATTAAAGGACTCGCCTTCTTCATCACCACCCATATACGGCGTTCCCTTTAATCAGCAGACACCGTCGCAGATTATTGTACAGCAGCAGCTCCCGCAACCGCATCAAGGGCCCCCTTTTGCAAAGAGTTCACTTAGCGTGCAGCCGCTACCACACCTTCAATATTTTCCCCCACCACAGCAACAAACGGCATCGCAGCTATATTTTTCAGAGAGTCCCACTTCAAATATCCACTTGTCCAACCAGCAGGCAATCAGCAATAATTTTGTTCCTCAGAACATGCCATCGTTTTTCTATTCCCAAGGACTTCCATTAATGCAGAAAATTGGTCGGTTTAACCAACAAACAACTGAATTAGCTGGGAAAAATCCCTACCAGACGCAAATTGTGCTAAACGACTGTGGCCAAGGTCCCAATCTGGTCAGCAGCTCCGGCTATCAAGTGCAACAGCAGCAACAGTATTTCAGTGTACCGCCAGCATCCCCGGACGCATATAATGCCATTGCGCAGAGTGTTCCTGTAGCGGAACAGCATACACAGTTTTTAGCTGGTCCTGCTGACAGTTATGGGCCACCGCCTTCTGGAAATGAAATTGAGCTGGATAATTTCGGCTATGCGTCCCAAAATTCAGCAGTTACGGCACTACCAGATGGGACAGATCTGCAGCAGCTACCAGGTCTGGATGGCTTGAATGTGATCTCTACACAAAAGTCACAAATCGTCAAAATCGGCTCGGATTACGGGCAGCCACTTCAGAACTTTCAAGTACAGTTTGGTAACTCATTAAATAATTCTGGTAGCAATAAAGGCAACGGTGCTAATCTTAATGATCCAAGTGCGAACCATGAAGAGATTTTGTCACAAGGTCTTCTACAATCCATATTAACTGCAATAGAGCAACCCCAATCGTCGTCGCTTGGGTCACAGAGCCACAATGCACAGAGTCGTTCTGATGTTCAACATCAAGAAGATAATGATAAAGAAAAAGACCATCATGACACATCTGAAAGTGTCGAAATACGCGTTTTGTCAGATACAGATGACAAGAACACAAAAGAAAAATAAATTATTCCTACAGTAGCTGCCAATGTAAAAGAAAACACCAAGTATTAAGTGAAGTCATTAGTTAAATATGTATCGCTTGGATTTTCAAACTCTTTATAGATCTATTTTAACTCGAATTCCAGAAGAGTCCTTTCTATATTTTATTGGTACTTTTTTATCTATGTATTATTTTTTTATACCCTGAGTCTATTAAATTCTTGTATACAACAGACAGAAGGAGGCGTCGAACCCAAAAAGTATGTATATTCTTGATTACTATGACAAGCAAAGTCGAGCTGTCCGTCCGTCCGTATGTGTGAATACTAGTGAATTGCATTTTTTGTAGGTTCTTATGTAGTATGCGCAAATCGAGTTTATTTAAAAAAAATCTATTTCCGTTTTAATGTCGTCCATTAAACATCTTTTTGAAATTTAGTTCTTAATTTATATCTAGAACGTCTTTGGAAGTAGTCTCCTAACTTTGTATTGGCTTTCATGTGTATTTATGCAATTTCGATTTATAATGTTTTTGTTGAAATGTATGTAACAGGCAGAAGGAGGCGTCGCAGACCCCATAAAGTATATATATTCTTGATCAGGATGACAAGCCGATATAGCCATGTCCGTCTATCCGTCCGTCTGAACCTATAAAAGCTAGAGACTTGAAATTTTTTATGTAGGTTCCTGTATAGCACGAAAAGATCGAGTTTGTTGAAAAAAATCGATAACTGTCTTAATTTTAATATTGCCGATTAAAAATGAAATCGATACTCAGTTATATAATTCTATCTAATTCATCTTTTTAGCTAGAGTCTTCAAATTTTGCATTTAGTGTTATGTAAGCCTTTTACAATTTCGTTTTTTTTTTTTTAATTTTGGATGCCCCCTTCACCACAAATTTTGCAAAACACGTATTTCCAAGACAAGAGACTTGTGCTTTGGCACATATATACATATGAATGACATGAATACGCCCAAAATATGGTCAAAATCGTTCGTCTAAAAAAAAGTTGTTCAACATTTAATTTTCCAGAACATTGGCATACAATTAGCAGCCCAAGAACAGCTGACGCAAAGACTTTCGCTTGTGTGTGGGCGCCTATGTGTGTATGTGTTGGTTGTATTGTGCACACATATACATACATATGTATATAAAAGTAACGGAGAATACACTGAATAGCGGTTCTTTGTAGGGTTCAGGCTACTTACTTGTTTTTATAGCGTTGATACCTGCTCCTCTTGAAATTTAAGTTCAGTTGTAATAATTTGGAATATGTACATGTATGTGTTTGCATTTTTACTAAACTGACATATCCAACTGAATATGCAAATCATATTTCAATGAAACATGTATAGTAATACAAAAGTTATTTAACAAAGCGTTTGGGGACACCGCGAGGCAAGTAACGCCAACGGTATTTCCGGCCTTTTTCATATACGTGTGCTCTTCAAAGGCGTACATTCGCCTACTGTAAGGATTTAGTTGTGTTTGAATTATCAAATGCTAATTTAGTTTAGATTCTGTAACTTACTATCTGAGCAGTGAAGTGGCGGTGTAGGTTGAAGCGATGCACCATACGTTATTGAGGAACATTTATTTTTTAGTTGAAAATTTGTATAAAAGTTAAACTTAATTCGCTATTTATTTGAAAATGCAGGTCACTTGGGGCTCAGGGTATCGCCTAGTCGGCCTAGAGTTTTCTTTTTACTTGTTTTTGCTGCATTTTATTTTGACAATTTTCTAGTGACACCAATTGCCATACTGATTATAATGGAATAATAGAAATGTTAGTTTCTCACCAAGGCATTTTAGGTATTCATACTAATTGCAAATATTACATTATGTATCTTGTATATAAAAATATTTTAAATAAATTATGTATTTATTATTATGTAATATATATATATATATATCTGACAAAGTTAACGACTCCAATTCTGCATGATCAACAAAGCTGCAACAATGTTTAATGCCAACTATGCCAAACGCCGCATACGCTGCCGTCAACAATCCATGTGCCGTTGCGACGTTTAAACATAATCCATTCAGTATAATCGCTGACACAGCGATTATATGTTAGGGTTAGCTTGATATAAGAACATTTTGTCATTTAGCTTTTAGTATGGATTTGACCAATAAACGAACAAATTATAAATTTATTTCGCTGCTATTGCAAAGCTCGGAAGCTTACTGGATAATTACTACCTCTCTCTCTCTCTCTCTCTATATATATATATATATATATATTGTAATGAGCTTATTGTCAGGATCTATTAATGTAGATTATACTTATTTATTACGATGATTATTTCTCCTATCGATCAGACACATCTGCTCTCTCAAAGCGTCATCGGAAGAAGAGAGAGAACCATTTTCAGCTGATTCAGTGTCGCCTCTCGATAGGCAATCAAAATACTACAGCTTTTCTTAAAACTACTTATCGATATATCAATTAAATTTAACATACAACATTAAAACAAATACTTTAGAAATCGGCCGTCTTGACAGAGGAATCGACATCGATTTCTGATTAAGGGTAATACTGGACATAATACTTAAGATTGGATAATATTGCTTATGTGTCGATATCTGAGGTGCAATCTCGATTAGGCATAAGCCACAACTTAAGTTTGGCGGCTTCTAACCCTAACCGTCAACGTCCCGGATGACATACCGGCCATTTGGTAGTTTCTTATGTATAATCACTAACCATATAACACATAGATATAACACGCGGTTGTTGGGTTAATTAGCCCACAACGACTCCTAAGACCGGGTTGACACGCTAAGCATGATCATTGGCACGGGGGTAGGCAAGAAATTGGTTAATCCGGAGCAAGTGAAGCAAGTACCTCGGTCACTAATGATTCGGCAGGGTCTACTGTAATTCACAAAATACTGGGACTCTAAAGTCTAGCATATGTACCTCTCAAGAATGAGTCATAGCGGCAGGGTATAGCTTTACAAATTTCCTGAAAACGTCAATGACAACCAGCAGATATTTCTTCTTGAAACTTGATCAACGTAAATCGTGTCGAAAGGCAGGGACACTTTTGGAATGTTGTGTAAGGTGACGCGGTTGTTCTGGACGGAAGAGGAATAATATATACACTTGAGGCAGTTCTTAATGTAATTATTGTCGTAAGGCTTCATGTACGGAAACCGATAATGTTTCTTAATTTTCGAACAACACTTTCGGTCCCAGTTTCTCGTGAACCGTTCGTATGACACTATTTATCATTTCGGCAGTGACATACAGTTGCGGCACGTTGGCATGTTTGGAGATAAATTATATATTACACCGTCCCGAAGCTTGAAATCTGACAGCTCATGTTTTTCCAAATTCTTCCGAAGCTTTACAGTTTCTGGGTCACGATTCTCCGTTAGCTGCTGTTGTATCTATTCTGCTTAAGGCATGCTAACAATCGTATAGCTGTGCTTTTCTAACAGAAGGTCCCATCGAGCTAATGAGCCATGATCGGCAATTATTTTGAACGGAATGAACTTTAGGTATGTTTCAGAATGCTTCAGTGCATATACGATTGTCAACGTCTCCAATTCGTAACTATGTAATTTCGATTCGGGGTCAGAATTTGTTTTGAAAAAAATAGAGCACTGGATGGAATTACCATCCGTTTGTTTCTGAAGGAGCAGTGTAATTCAGCTTCAGCCTTCGGGTTATAAATAGACAATACAGGGGGTTCAATAAGTTTGGACTTCAGGGTTCGGAAGGATTCAACACATTCGACCGAAAAAACGTAAGGGGCATCTTTTCTTAATAATCGGGACATCGGGTATGCTTTCTTAGCAAAACTAGTTACAAATAGGCAGAAGTATGAAAATAAGCCAAGACAGCGTTCCAGCTCTTTCCTATCCCTGGGGATTGGCAAACCACTTATGACCTGAAGAAGAATTCGAAAAATATCCTAAGTATTCCAATTCTTGATTTGCGAAACCATATTTGGACAGCTTCAGGCATAAGCTATTTACCCGCAATGTATAAAGTGAAGCAATCAGGATATCATCCATATATATCACAAACTGACCTCGGCTTATGAGCTCTTTTAGAATAAAGTATACAAATCTGGCAAAGACGGGAGGACCGTTACAGAGTCCGAAGGGCATGCGCACACGATTGAGTTATGCAAAGCGATCTGTTAAGTTAACAGTGAAACGTCACTCTTTCCCAAATTCGCTAGTGCGCGCTGAACTTTGTAAGAAAATTCACGAGTTTTGACACTGTTATCTATCTTATAGCCAGTAGACCAAATAAAAACTTAAACGATCACCTGTTCCTAGTTATGAAAAGATTCCCAAATCTGGCAATATAAGGGTTTAATTAGAATTTTTAGTTCTAAGCCGTTTTTTCGCGGTTATTCCTCAGGTAATCTTCTGACCGCTGTCACTTTCGTGTTGAATAGCTTGAAACTTTGTATTTCAAGGCTTTAACTAACAAAAATAAATAGTAGTAATAAGTATTAGTCGTTTCCCATCAATCCACATCATTATATCTGCCGCTTTCTGTCAATATATTAAAAAGCTGATGGCTACCGACGATGAGCAGCATTATTAACTTCTGCCCAGATTTCTGGAGGTGGTTCCGGCAGATTATCACTTTCTTGAGCTAAGAACCATACATCGTCTTCGATTTTATGATCAATACACACGTTTTATTCCATTAATTCAGATATTTGTAACAGTGCAGCAGGTGTAAACCGTAGCTTTATAGATATACCTTTAATGTGTATTATACATGAATATCTTGATATAGGGGCATAAATAGACATTAGTCATGGGGAAAATCTAGTCAATTCCGCCTTTTAATCATTTATTCTGACTAAGTATCCCCTTTGGGCACATCATTGCTGCTCCCAAATATCTTCTCAGTTCATACCTCTATCTACTTAGTTTTTTTACATTAATGCAATAAAATGATGGATTGACAATTCTTATGGTGCCTATTAATAAAATTGGATACTAAATGCTTTATTTGGATTGGTTTGAATTAAAGTGCCCGCCAAACTTCAGTTGGGATAACAGAGCAGAATGGGAAACTGTGACGTCACAATACCCCTGTTAGTTAACAGCCAAAGTAACGGAACTCGTCTTTGCACAACCTATGGTATCTTTTAACAGTGGCATGCGCACTTACTCGAATTGGCCGTCAAGAGCTACAAAAGCTGTGTACTTAATTGAATCTGGATGCATCTTCACGTGATGAAATCAACTTTCCAAATTTAACACAGTAAAGTAGGACTTCCCACCCAAATGTTCAACACAATCATCTAACAGCGGAATTGGGAAGTGGTCACGTACTGTAATCTTGTTCAACACTACTGTGGCGTATGATGCCAACATGCGTTCATGGTGATACAGACGACGAGGAGAGCAGAATTCGACTAGCTAATTCGATTTTCATTTCATACTTGACGGGTTTTATCAGTTCCTGAGGGACGTGCTGGTAAGAATCAGAAATGAAAGACTTTAGAGCGACAGATTGCTCTGGTGTCAGAGCAGGCTCTATATTGAATTCGTTTCCATTGACTTCAGGGACCTCAATTGCATTCAGAGCGCCATCCAACGTATCAGTTAGCATACGAAGCGAATTTGCTCGACTTTCATCGGACAAGGCAGACTGATAGGGTGACTGGAAAGGTTATAGATTAGATTCTTCATCATAGACTTCAGGGATCTCAATGGCGTTAATGGTAGCCAGAGCATCGTTCAAGGTTTCAGTGGCTAAATAGGAAGATTCTACTTGATTGACAACAGGCAGTGGTTCGGAAGATACAAACTTATTTAGATCAATCGGTTTGTTACCAATTTTTGGATTATTTTCCGCGATTGCACATTTGACATTTTTCTTAAACAGATCAAATGACTTATATAAAGCAGTGAGTTTCATGTTCATAACTTCATTGGGTTTTTTTCAAAGATAATAACTGATTTTTACCATACGTCATATTTTGGACTCTGTAAAGACTTATATTAGTTTTAAACAGAAATCTCTGCCCAAAATCATTGACAATTCAGTCTCGTTGTTGGGCAGGATATCAAATGAATCTAATACTGTTAAATTAAGTAATCGGATGGCACACTTGACCTTTCCGGCAGCTTAACTGCCGCAGCTGTGACCACAGCCTTGGGGACCACAGCAATTTTAATCCAGTTCGGGCAGTTTTTTATAGAAGTGGTCCAAAAGGCCACACTTGAAGCAGGAGTCCGGCGATCTAATCGGCTTCGGGCACTGACTTCTATAATGCAGAGATGCAGAGGCGGCCTTGGCAGCAGGAACAATGGTGGATCAGCACACGGCAGCAGACTGCTTCGAGGCAGCGGTTTGCACACAAAGTCGCTCTTAACACTCCAGAAGGGGCTTCCCTTCAGACACTGCACATTAGGCGCAAATGCTGATTTGGCGGCATAAACTCCAAAATTATTTTGTTATATTTTCTTCATTTTTTTCTAAATTCCGTTAGTGAAATACCCAACCATTATAAAACGGCATTTGTGCATTCCTGGCATTTTGGCAGCCTTCTAAAGTCAGCTGATGCTACGCTAAGTTGGGTGTGCCAAAAGATTGCTTAAGCGCGTGTCAAAGTTTTATCATTTTCAATTTACAAAATATATCGTAAAACTGTGGTTTAACTATGCAAAATACAAATCAAGGTATACACACGTATGTAGAATGTAGATAAAATAGATAAAATTGTGTTCGTTGTTTATCGTTTTGTATTTAGCAGATTTAATGAACCATGTTTATGATCGAATTTAACCTCAAAATAGTTGTATTTCGTGGAGCAGAACTAATAAGATTACGTCGCATTACGTAAAGTGTTAATGTGGAAGTATGTGTTATTGTATTATTATTTCAACTAAGTTAACACCTTAAGCGCATACTTGCGCAAATCCATAATATTTCAATAAATCTAGAACGACTCGATGTCCGTCGTGGTGATTTGCTGGAAGTGTGGCTGGGAAAGAGACGCAGCGTTAGCGCTACTTTTGATTGGCTGTGCGGAAAGATGAACAACAAAATTTTTTCTAAAAGCTCGGAAAATGAAATAAATAAGAAAATTCAGAATTTCGCTTCCCACGTAAAAAAAACTCCTGGCCAAAAGCAATAGACATGTTGAGCGCTTTAAGAGCGAAAATGCAAGCTGGCTGGAAATAAAAATTTAATTTTTCACAACAAAGGATCATGACGCAAACAAGGGTGGAAGACCTCTTGCCGCTTATGAGGGAGGAGGATCTAGATTAAAAAGAAAATTGGCTTCTAAGCTTTCTCGGGATCATTCAAAAGAAAGTCTATTGCATGCGGCCGCTATGTCAGCAGAGAAGTCGGGAGATAAGAAAACGTCACAAATATTAAGAGCATAGTTAAAATCAAAAGGATTCACACCTGCAGATCTTTCACCAGTATATTACCATTAGATTAATGAGCACAAAAAACAATTGCCACATATATCCAAGCTATGAAATGGTAAAAGAAGCTAAAAACAAGTAAGAACGTTGCAGTCGGACGCAACCGACAGCGAAATACTATTTCACGTCCCAGCAGCCCACAGGGGCCTCTATCACATTATATTTTTTAAAATTTAACCTTAAATCCCCTCTGTCGCTGCTCAAATTAGCTGCCGATTAAAAATTTTCATTGGAGGTGGCCAGACAGTTTCAATTAGGATCGAAGCTTAGAACCCTAACCTTAGCAAAAACACGCACCTAAATCGAGAGAGATGGCATCTCTCAAAATGAGAGAGGTGGCAACTCTGAAAATGTGATTTAAGTTCGTTGGCGAGCGTAGAGGTGTGGGCTCGAACCCCGGTGCGGTCATGTTGATATTTTTGTTATATTTTCATTATTTAGTTATTTTGTATTAATAAAATATTCTTTTCAAACATAAATATATATATAATTTAAAAAGTCAAAAGACAAGGTCAAAGGTCACAAAGTCATTATGTAGGGCGTTATTATCTCAGAAGTTGCAGATGATTCAGTTTTTATTTGCCACGCCCCCAGTGGCGGTAAACAAATAATTTTTGGCATGTGCATAGAGTCGGCGTTCAGGAATATAACTGTAAAGTTTGGATGCTTACATTCGAAACATGCGAAAATTACAGGGTATTTTTCTGTATGTCACGCCCCATTTGGGGCGTAACAATGATTTTTGGGAAATCGATAGAGGAGGCCCCTGTCACTTAACATTCAATTTTGAAGCTTCTAGCACTAAAACTGTGGGAGATATAAGCTGATATTAGTTGCCACGCCCCCTGAGGGCGTAGATATATCCGCCATAGATTTTCGGTTGTGGGATGTTAACCTGAGTATATATACCAAGTCTCAAGTCTCTAGCATCAATAGTGCTAAAGATATAACGAAACTAGTAAAATCACTATATATTCAGATCCGATTTGCCACGCCCCTAGTAGGCGTGGCCATAAAATTTTTAGGCGATCCTTATAGGATCGTAACAGTAACCCACGTGCCAAATTTGGGCGTTCTAGCTTTAAAACTGTAGAAGATACAGCTTGACCCGATTTGTCACGCCCCCAATGGGCGTAGATATATTCGCCATAGCTTTTTGATTTTGGGATGTCGACATGAGTGTTCAGTTAAAATCTCAACTCTCTAGCCCTTCTAGAAGTAGTGTTTCTGAGATACAGGAAAATGCATTTCCGATTTGCCACGCCCCTAGTGGGCGTATCGGGAAAATCTTGACACTTTATCAGACGTGGGTATACACGAGTATATATTTCAAATTTCAAGTCTCTAGCTTCAATAGCGTGTTTGCGTTCAAACGGACAGACTGACAGACGGACGGACAGCATGACGGACATTGCACAAACCCAATATACTATATCACTACGTGAAATAGTATAAAAAGAGCAGGCCTCTTGAAGTCGATGTATCAGAAACTGTTGCTGAAGTGCCGCTGCAAAGCTTACTAGACCATACTGCTTCAAGGTAGAAATTTCCTACGACTTACACATGACTCTTATAGATGGAAAAGTTCTGAATATGTTAACCGGGACAACATCAACTCAATCATGTCCTATTTGTGGTGCTAGTCCGAAGGATTTCTTGAAAATAACGAATATTAACAGCGAAGTTTTAAGCCAAAACCAAATACTTTGCAGTTCGGAGTAAGTCATCTACACGCATGGATTCGTGTATTTGAGTTCGTATTGAACATTTCATACCGAATTGGTATTCAGAAATGGCGGGTATGCAATAGTTTTGACAAAAACGCAATGCTTACACGAAAAAAGCAAATAAAGCAAAGCTCTGGACAGATATGGGACTACATGTGAACAAACCAAGTCCGAACGGGTCTGGAAATTCCAATGATGGCAACACGGCGCGAAGAGAATTTGCAAATGTTCCATTATTGGCCGCAATATTAGATATAAACGAAACATTATTGAGTAATTTTCAAATAATTTTAGTAGCTTTTTCATGCGAGTTTGAAATTGATGTAATTAAATTTAAGAAACTTTGTGAGGAAACTCTTCATATGTTGTTAAGGAAATATTCGTGGTATCCAACGAGCGCTACTGTTCACAAGATTTTAGTTCACGGTGCGGAGATTATGCAATCTTATGTACTTCCTGTCGGCTGTTTAGGCTAAGGAACGGAATAAATATTATAAGCGTGATAGACTATTTCACGCAAGGAAAAACAGCCGCAAAAATAATTTAACGGACGTATTTCACAGAGCTTTGGATTTATCTGATCCTTTATTATCGGGCATCTCTTCGCAAAGAAAGGTAAGTCACCTTCAACTGAGGGAAACGTTGTTGTTGAATCCGATTTTGAATTTAGAGAAATTTTTGATTTTGAATTGGATCTTGATATGTAAATAAAAAATTTATCAGTATATCCCATTTGTTTTACATGGTACATGTGGGAGGTTGGTATATGCGTGGTCAAAATGCCAAAGTAAGAAAATCCGAAATTTTATAAAAATAATATTAACATAAATCCAAAATTTCAAATCCATATCTTTAAAATTGGAATTTATGCCGCCAAATCGGCATTTGCGCCCAATGTGCACTGTACACGCGGAGGATAGCGTACCCGATTCCGTATTTCAAGCATCCCTCACCTGCTGCAAGACCACGGTTGCGAAGAGCGGAGTACCCCTCCTCAGTAGTATGTAAGTCATCTTCAGTTCCTCATAACTGTGTATAGAAACAGTGGGCAATCAGATTGCCGCAGTACCCTTAAGTAGCCGCCGGCAGATAACCAGTTGTAAACAGAAGAAACAGAAGGCATGACATCCGAAGTAGCTGCGTGGTGGACATAAGATGCGCCAGAAAGTATGGTGTTCAGTCATTTGACTGGGCATAATGTCAGGCTTTAGGCTGTAAGGTGCATGAAATTAATTCGGGCACTGTAAAGAGCAGCACGAGAGCGATGAGAGCAGGATGGAGTGCTCTTGCTAGATGTTCGGGTCTCTGTGCTAGCTCTCTGCCCACTAGCTTAAGTTTGAAGTTGCATTAAATCAGTACTCAAAAGTAGGAGGATTACATGGATTAACGTACATATACCGATTATTCTAAATTCAATAAAGTGCACTCGAGACCTGCAGATTTTAACTGCAGGTAAACCTATGTACATGTGTATATGCCTATCAATAAATGCTTAACTTGGTTATTTGTACATACATACATATATATTGTCAAAATAATTAGACATTGACCTCTGTCTGCTCTCGAATTTGACGAACATAGAGTCAAAACGGAGTCAGAGAGCCTCTGTGTAAAGAAAGAAAAGAAAATAAAAAACCGTTTCACACAGCTTTGCCGCCTTTTGTGCTCAAATCGATCTCTTAAACTCTTCGCTAGTTGCCTATTATTGGTCGCACAATCGTTGTTGTGTGCGCTCTCGCTTGCGAAGATAGAGCGCTGATACATTGTTGTTGCTATCCGCTCTTCGTCGTCGTTGCGCTCTCGTTGTGCGCGTCAAACTTGTATGAGTGCATGCTCGGCACTCACCAGCTTTGTTGTCCGCTGTTATGAAGTTCGGCTGTGCATTTGCGCTCCCCGTTGCGCTCTCGTTGTGCGCATCAAACTTGTATGAGTGCATGCTCAGCACTCACCAGCTTATGTTGTCCGCTGTTGTGAAGTTCGGCTGTGCATTTGCGCTCCCCGTTGCGCTCTCGTTGTGCGCATCAAACTTGTATGAGTGCATGCTCAGCACTCACCAGCTTTGTTGTCCGCTGTTATGAAGTTAGGCTGTGCATTTGCGCTCCCCGTTGCGCTGATCGTTGTGCGTATCAAACGTGTATGAGTGCATGCTCGGCACTCACCAGCTCTTGTTGTCCGCTGTTGTGAAGTTCGGCTGTGCATTTGCGCTCCCCGTTGCGCTGATCGTTGTGCGCATCAAACGTGTATGAGTGCATGCTCGGCACTTACCAGCTCTTGATGTCCGCTGTTGTGAAGTTCGGCCTTGCATCTGTGCCCCAACTTGCGTGATTCGTTGTGCGCATCGAACGTGTATGAGTGCAGGTTCGACACTCACGATCAAACAGTGGGTGGTTGTATTAGCTGAATAACTTAGAGGTATCTGTTACAATCGTTAGTAGCAATCCCTTAGCTTGCATTATAATTCGGGTTTAATTGAAATTGGTTTCAATTGAATAACATTTTGAGAATCATGACTGGCAAGCGAGGAAAGAATCGGTCTATGGACGAGTCATCATCAGCGCGGATTGAAAGCCTGCTTAATGCCCATAGAAACGTTACAAACGATATAACGCGTATCAACAAATCGTTAAAAGACTACACAATATCGGTAGAGACCTTTGAAATCGAATGTCGATTAGAAATATTAAACCGATATATAGAAAACGCGTTTAAAATACAGCCAGAACTGGACGACATTAATTCAGATTTAGTGCCTCGATCATCATTAGAGGAGTTGTGTGTCACAACCAAGGCCCTACTAATGAAGCGAGGCAGTGTCAGTCAACCAAAACCGGAAAGTCATGCCAATTCGACCATGATTAGCTCCGTGTCACATACTAGAAATCTACCTCACATTAAATTACCAAAATTTAGTGGAGAGTATTCCGAATACAAGAACTTTATAGGTCTGTTCGAGAACTTAGTTGACAATGATCCACTTCTGTCAAACATAGAGAAGCTTAATCATTTGTTGTCGTGCCTAGATCGAGAAGCACTGGGTACTGTTAAGGCTTATCAGGTAACAGATGATAATTACCCGAAAGCTTTAAAGGCTTTAAAAAAAGTGTATGACAACCAATGTCTCATATTTTTTAATAGCATCTCCAAGCTGTTCGAACTACCCAGTATGTCTGCACCGTCAGCAGCATCTTTGCGCAAGATGATTGATTCGGTGCGTGCCATTTATGAATCGCTGTTATCGCTAGGCTCTGATAAACAGATTTCCAATGCCATGTTAATACATTTAGTAATGAGCAAAGTAGACACTGGCACGCGCTCAAGATGGGAAGAGAACTGGGACTACAACAAACTTCCATTGTGGAATGATTGTGAAGTTGCATTAAATAGACGCTATCAGCATTTGACTGCTGAAGAAGTCTCTTCTGCATGCGGCGTAGGTCGTAAGACACCTCATGACAGTGGAAAAAGAGGTGGAAAAACGTCATTAGCCGTTGCTCTTCCAAGTCAGCTCCAAGTCAATAAGTGTGTTTTTTGCAAATCTGATGATCACTATGTCCAGTCTTGTTCATCATTCGCAGCCATACCCTGCTAGAATCGATTTAAATTCGCAAAGAGTTTTCCTCTTTGTATAAACTGCTTGCGAATAGGACATTCGGTAGCCGCTTGTAAATCAGCGCACTGTCGTGTTTGCTCTAAGCCCCATCATTCAATGCTACACAGATACACTTCGGAGACTCCTCAGACTGCCTCAACGGCTATCCCAGTAGCTCCGAGGCCCATTGCGACACAGTTTTCGGCTGTAGCGCAAGTAGCGCCTCTGACCAAGTTCTCCTGGCAACTGCTGTCGCCAGAGTAAAAGATCAATCAGGATCATATCAGTTAGCTAGAGCCCTCTTAGACTCCGGCTCTCAGGTAAACTTCTATTCACTTATTGGGTATTGCTAACTGTCAGTCAATCGTTAGTCACAGTGTTCAGACATCAATAGCCTCACGAACGGACGACACACAAATCATGACTGATTTTGTTATCCTCCGGTCCATATCGTCGTATCAACCTGAGAAACTTACTGAGAAGATCACTGTGCCTGATAGCGTGCAGTTAGCTGATCCTCAGTTCCACAAGCCACAACGCATTGATATGCTTCTCGGTGCCGATATCTTTTTTGATATATTAAGAGAAGGCCGAATAAAGGGAACTAGCAACAGTCCAACACTCCACCTTACAGCCTTTGGTTGGATAGTTGTCGAACGAAGGAAATAGCCGCCCGTTCCTCAACTTTAATGAGCGTTGTGAAGGACGAGATCTATGTAGACAAGATCGTTCGAAAGTTCTGGGAGTTAGAAGACAAACCTAATACAATTAATTCAAATTTGTATACCCCAGAACAACAGCTGTGCGAGAAGTCCTTTATATAGACTATTCGCCAAACCACCTCGGGTCGGCTCAGAGTGTCGTTGCCAATTAAATCTAGTCCGCACAGTCTAGGTATGTCATATGACATAGCCAAACGACGGTTCATGGCTCTGGAGAGAAAAATGTGCAAAGAAGATGACATTCGGCCCATGTACATTGACTTCATGAAGGAGTACTTGGCCTTGGGTCATATGAGTCCGACAGATAATCAGATTCCGAGAGAGCCGCATTACTTCATTCCGTACCAATGCGTGCTAAGACCGCACAGCTCGTCAACGAAGCTCCGGGTAGTGTTCGATGCCTCTAGCAAATCGTCTTCTCAGTTGTCGCTGAATGATCTACTCATGGTGGGTCCGACCATTCAGCCTCAGTTATGGGAAACGTTGCTACGTTTGCGACTTCGCCCTTGGGCTGCAACCGCAGACATAGCAAAAATGTACCGTCAAATAGAATTAGACGAGTGTGGAGAGAAAAGCTCCCTGACCCGTTACAAATTTTTCGCTTAAATACAGTTGCTGCGCCATGTTTGGCAGTTCGATGCCTAAAGTTTCTGAGCGAATAACATGCTTCCACTCACCCAGCTGCAGCTCGGTTCTTAACTCACGACTTTTATGTCGATGATTTGTTGACAGGATCAGACAGCGCTGAGGAGTTATGCTTGTTGCATCGCGATTTAATCGCAATTCTTCAAGGGTTTGGCTTCCATCTTACAAATTGGTCGTCCAACTGTAAGAAACTTGCAGCTCAATCAGCAGAGGACAACATTGTCATTGGTCATCACGAAGACACAAAGACCTTGGGATTAATTTGGAATTCGAAGGCTGACGTGTTCAGATATACAATGTTCAGATATACAATGGACAAGAGATTCGAATCCTACCAAGCGGTCCGTTCTATCGTTTGTGGCACGATTATACGATCCCTTAGGTTTGCTAAGTCCGATTGTAACTCGTGCAAAGGTCCTGATACAGGAAATGTGGTTGAATAAGCTTGGATGGGATGACCAACTACCTGCCAAAATGATACAAGAGTTGGAAGCAGTGACCAACTGTTTTTCAGAATTAAATGCTTTTTGCATACCTCGTTACGTAGGCACGCTTAAAGCAAGAGGCTGTCAAGTCCATGGCTTTGCTGATGCGTCAACAAGAGCCTACGGCTGTTGTCTATACGTACGAGTGCAAACAGTTGAGGGTATCACTATCATGTTGCTAACCGCCAAGTCCAAAGTAGCCCCACTGAAAACGAAATCAGTGCCGCGGCTTGAACTGTGTGCTGCGGACTTATTAGCTACCGTGTGGGACGCGGTAAAGACATTACTCGACTGTCCATTAGACAAAGTTGTTTTTTGGTCAGACTCCGAAGTTGTTCTTCATTGGCTGCAAATGCACTCATCAAATTTGAACACATTTGTTGCCAATCGAGTAGCAACCATTCAGGAGTTGACAGCCAATGTCTCCTGGCGTCATGTCCCAACAAAAGACAACCCTGCGGACATAGTGTCTCGGGGATGTTCAGTTGAAGAGCTTCGATCTTCAATCTGGTTTGGCAGACCGTCATTTTTACAACATTCAGAAGAATTGTGGCCAGCAAACCCACATATTAAGCTGTCGAAGGAATTGGAGTCGTTAGAGAGGCGTAGAGCTGCCTTTACTACGGTTCCGCTTCATCAATGGAATGAGCGAGAAACATGTATATTTGATTCCTTCAGCTTCTGAATTAAGTTTCGCCTTTCTTGCAGCAGTATCTGTGATTCAGCATACAGAATTCGCTCAAGAAATTGAAAAATTAAAAAAGTCCACAGTTTTGCAACCGGCTCTTCAAAAACTGGCACCATTCCTGCACTCTCACCAACATGGCAAGCGTGTCTTATGGTTGGTGCGGGTAGGAGGTCGTTTGATGAAAGCGCCATTAGCGCATAATGCCAAGTTCCCCTTGCTGCTGCCTAAAAAGTGTCGATTTGTCACACTCTATTTAGAGCATTTGCATCCGTGTGATGCACTGTAATGCCAATCCAATGGTCCTGATGGGATTACTTCGGCAACAGATCGGGGTGATCAATGCTCGAGAGGTGTGCAGTGCAGTGGTGAGAAAATGCGTGCATTGCTTTCGATATAAGCCGAAGCTTTTGTCGCAAATAATGGGCAACCTTCCCGCTGATCGTTTACACGCGAACAGACCCTTTGAGATCAGCGGAGTGGACTTTTGTGGTCCAATTTTAGTTTCGTTGAGGATTCGGGGCAAAGCGCCCGTTAAGATGTATATTGTCATATTCGTCTGCTTCACTTCTAAGGCTGTACATATAGAGCTTGTAACCGATCTAACCTCTACCACCTTTCTGATGTGTTTATCTAGGTTTATTGGTCGACGTGGCCTTGTCAGGAAGCTGTACTGCGACAATGCCACCAATTTCGTGGGTGCGGCTCGCACGCTGGCAGACTTTGCGGCCAATTTCAGCGTCAATTCAGCTGCGATTCAAACATATGCTGCGGAACGGGGAATGGAGTTTGTTTTCATTCCCCCACGAGCGCCTCATTTCGGCGGCCTGTGGGAAGCAGCGGTGAAGTCGGTGAAAGGCCTGTTGCTCAAGGCAATTGGCAGCGCAGTACTGCGCCAGGACGAGTTGGCAACGGTGCTCGTCGAGGTGGATGCCATTCTCAATTCGCGGCCGATCATCGTTCCCAGCAGCAACCCAAACGACGGCGAGGTGCTCACCCCATCTGCTGGTCGGCGCAACGCTCGTGCCGCTGCCACTCGCATCAACGCAGCCAATCGACGATGTCAGGCTGCCATACTTAAAAAGATGGCAGCTGACATCAAGAATCAAGCAGCGATTCTGGACATACTGGTCCAGGGACGACCTGCTCAGTCTGCAGCAAAGGAGCAAGTGGACGCGAGAGTCGAGGAACGTGGAAGTCGGCACAGTCGTCCTCGTGGGAGTGGACAACGCTCCGCCTCAGCAGTGGATGCTCGGCGTGGTGACCGAAGCGATACCCGGCGGAGATGGTAGGGTGCGAGTGGTGGTCATAAAGACCAAATCGGGAACATACAAACGCCCAATTCATCGCATTGCACCCTTGCCTATTACATAGTTTAGTTTAAGTGTTAAGTGAAGTTGAAGCCCTGCGGCCTTTCAACGCGGCCGATGTTCAGTCATTTGACTGGGCATAATGTCAGGCTTTAGGCTGTAAGGTGCATGAAATTAATTAGGGCACTGTAAAGACCAGCACGAGAGCGACGAGAGCGGGATGGAGTGCTCTCGCTAGATGTCCGGGTCTCTGTGCTAGCTCTGCCCACTAGCTTAAGTTTGAAGTTGCATTAAATCAGTATTCAAAAGACTTCGTTGTCGGCAAGCTGCTTGTTGAAGTCCACAAGTTGCTTTTTTTATACGGTATATATTACCAAGCCCTTTTGATAGGACATATGGTATCCAAAGTAGCTGCGTGCTATATAGAATATGAAGTAGAAGGCATGGCATCAGAAGTAGCTGTGTGTTGGACATATGATGCAGCGGAAGGCGTGGTAGCAGGAATAGCTGCGTGCTGGACATAAGATGGAGCAGAACGCATGGTATCCGAAGTAGCTGCGTGCTGGACAGAAGATGGATCGGAAGGCATGGCATCAGAAGTAGCTGCGTGCTGGACATAAGATGAAGCAGAACGCATGGTATCCGAAGTAGCTGCGTGCTGGACAGAAACTGAAGCAGAACGCATGGTATCCGAATTAGCTGCGTGCTGGACAAAAGATGCTGCGGAAGGCGTAGCAGCAGGAAGACCTGTTTGCTGGACAAATAGCTTCTGCGTGCAGCCTCTTGACTTGCGCCAATGTGGCTGACTGTGGCACTTCCATCATTTGCGCGCAAAGTTTTACACATATCCATTTTGGTGAGTCCCATTGTGGTGTCTCGTTCGTTGGCCAGAAGAATATTACTTTTTCCTAAGGTTTTGTGTAGGGCGTTGAAATATCACAATATTCGAGTTGATATCCCATTTCTTAGTTTTAATAAGCTTATTATCAGGATCGATTATAAGGTAGAAGGTAGATTATACTTATTTATTACGATAATTATTTCTCCTATCCTATTTTTATTATTTATTATTTTGTGTAAAATTTGGCAAATCAAATGATAAGGTCAAAGGTCACAGTCATTCTGTGGCGAGTTATTGGCTCAAAATCTGTAGATTTTTCAGTTTTATTTGCCAAGCCACCAGTGGCCGTAGACATATAATTTTTGACATGTTCATAGAGTGGGTGT
Organism: Drosophila mercatorum; assembly: GCA_961210405.1. Lineage (NCBI taxonomy): Eukaryota > Metazoa > Arthropoda > Insecta > Diptera > Drosophilidae > Drosophila > Drosophila mercatorum. Next base: position 367,918 of record CAUIUS010000010.1, read on the forward strand.
TCACGAATATAACTGTAAAGTTTGGATGCTTACATTCAAAAAATGCGAAAATTAGAGGGTATTTTTTTTGTAAGTCACGCCCCTTTTGGAGCGTAACAGTAATTTTTGGGGAATCGATAGAGGAGACCCCCAGTAACTTAGCATCCAATTTTGAATTTTGAATTTTTTAACACAAAAACTGCGAGAGATATGAGCTCATATAAGTTGCCACGTCTCTGTGAGCTATATCCGCCATAACCTGTGTAGGTATATCCGCCCTGTGTAGGTATATCCGCCATAGCTTTTCGATTGTGGGATGTTAACCCGAGTAAATATAATATAGTATATAACAGAATTAGTAAAATCACTATATATTCAGGTCCGATTTTCCACGCCCCTAGTACGCGTAGTCATTAAATTTTTTGGCCAATCTTTAAAGGATCCTAACTGTAACCCGTGTGGCAAATTCTAGCTTTAAAGCTGCAGAAAATACAGTCTGACCCGATATTCCACGCCCCAATAGGCGTAGATATATCCGCCATAGCGTTTTGATCTTGGGATATCGCCTGAGTGTTCGTTCCAAATCTTAACTCTCTAGTCCTTCTCAATGTAGTGTTTCTGTGAGTGGGCGTATCGGAAAAATCGTGACACTTTATCTGACAGGGGTATACACGAGTATATATTCCGAATTTTAAATTAATCTTGTAAGAATAGTTTCTCCGACAAGTGTATGGGCAGAAAACATTGCTGAACTATTGAAGCTAGACATTTGCAAATTGTAACTTAAACTCGTGTCGACAACCTTACTACAAGTATTCAATATATGTATGCGTTAGAGACGGGAGTCGGGATCGGGATACTCTCGAAATATTTTTCGGGATCGGGCGGGATGGGAAAGATTTAAAAATAAACTGGGACAGTCGAAAAATTTGTCGGGAGCAACAAAATAGAACTCGATACAATTTTCTGTATGTATCGAAATTACTCACCGTTTGCATTTTTTAGTAAACAGAAATATCGTGCTTTGGTTATGTATTTTGACCATAACGAAAGCTGGTCACTCTTGTGAAAAATTTGTAAAGCTATGGCCACGTGGGAAGAAATTTTAAAATTGATTGCTCAAAAATCTGACGAAATAGTATTAGTAAACTCTATTTCCAGTACTGAAGTATGGAAGAATTTCTACATTATTAGCCACAACAAAGTAATTGTCGAAATTGTGCAGTGCAAAACGTGCAAAGAAATCATTCCATACAAATCGAAAAATGGAACTTCTGGACTGCACAGACATAAATGCGCCAAAATTGACAGCGACGCTTTGTAACCTAGCATTGAAAGTGTTTTAAAAAAGAAAAGTTCCGTCCAGCGTTATGGAAAATCTGGCTTGAATTAATTACAAACCCACCTAAAAACAAGTAAGAAAACTCTAGTCGAGACCGCACGACGAGGGTATACCCTGAACCCTGCGAAAAACCGCTATTCCAAGCATTCTTCGTTTCTTTTATATACATATGGATATGTACGTTCATTACAAGCAAAACATACACACACACATACACATTTTTAATGGGTTCAGGGTATAACAAGTAAGAAAACTCTAGTCGAGACCGCTCGACTAGGGTATACCCTGAACCCTGTGTAGTCGAGCGGTCTCGACTAGAGTTTTCTTACTTGTTTTTTTTTTTTTTTTTAATTTTTCTATTCTGACTGAGCAGTCTTTGTCAGTTGAGGAATGATCACCACCGCAGTTGATGCACACACAGTTTTCACTGGTGCAAAGTGCAGATCCAGTCAAGTGTGGACCGGCACACTTTGCACAAATTGGATCTCGGACACAATAATTTTTGGAATGCCCAAAGATGTGACATCTCAGGCACTGTAGAACTTCTTTTCTTCGAGGAGCACGCCCCGCGGTGAATCTGTATCTGCCCAGTTGTGTAATTTTTGAATACATCAGTAACATTCGGGACTTGCTTGATATTGGCAAAAAACAGATTTTGCCAAGTTTTGTAGTTGATCGTCGCTTCATCATCATCGGCACTGAGTTGCGCATTCCGCCAATCTGCTTTTCTCGGGCAATATATGTTGAGAACTTCATATCCGTGATCAGCAAAGTTATTTTCGATTTGTACCTTGGGGACATTTGCATGGATTCCCTTAAGAACTAGAGTGAATCGCTTATCCTCTCTGAGCTGATGATACAAAAATTTGCAGTTTAATGTCGTTAGATGTTGAACCACAGCACGGAACGCATTGGAGTTGGCGGTGTAGATGCGTGATACTCCAAACTTGGATGTGCGAATGCTGTAATTGTTGTCACCAACACACAGATTAAGCACCTGCTCTAGAGAATCGGGATTATTGACTTCTGGGACGTATATAGCTTGAGGCTTTGTGAGTCGTTTTGAAGCTTGTCCATTGCCACTCTGTGATTCCTCATCTACATTAGAGCAAATTTCTTGCTCCATAATATCGTCCACTTCTTCGGCCAATTCGGCAAAGCGGTTGTTGCTTAGCGGCGTTGCAGTTGAGGAGGATGCCAAAACCTTGGGTGGCACCTTGAGAAGGTCGCTGGGCTGCAGCTTAGCTTTTCGCATGGATTGAGGTGCGCCATCAGCCCCTTTACGTTTCTTTCTGCCTATTAGTTCAGGTGATTGAAACGGGCACTTGTTCTTATAAGCTGCCTTTTGTGCCAGTTGTGTCATTGTTTCGCTCAGCGAACGGTTGTCAGTCGTCGAAGTTGAGGAAATTTTGGTCCCAGCAGCGGCTGCTGCAGTATACGTAGAGGTGGATGAACAACTTGCCTGGGATATTGATACGATGTAGGTAACATTGCTAACGCTGCTAGTTACCGATGGAACAAGTCTAACAAGTCTCAGTGGTTGGATATTTGTTGTTGAACCGGTGGCTAAGATTTGGGATCGTATGGTTACCGGGTCAGCACCAGCAACTTTCTTCATCTCCTTTCACACCTATCACTAGGTAGTGAGTGAGTCGATGGAGTTCCATTCATAATTACAATTTTTTATATTTATTAGTTAAATATGCAAATTGTAAGCAAAAAGAAAAAAAATAAATAAAAAACGAGAAGAAGACAAAAGCCGCTTGCCCAGTGGGCAAGCGTACGTGTTGTTTATTAAATTCGAAGTAGTTATTGTTGCTTACTCCGTTTGCACAGACACAGCGCGCGACGGCGCCTAAAAATAGATTTCTGCTGATAAGCACAGCAGCTTTTTACGTTTTGACAACGATAGACAAACGGTAGATCGCAGAATCAGAAACTCGACCGATCACTTTGAGTGATTGTGACGAACTGAATTTTGCTAAACCCTTCCTCGGTACAATCTTCATCCAATATTGTGCCAAAAAAACTAATAACAGACCAACCTTCTTCACAGATCTTTTTAAAATATCAAAACGTTCGTGGTCTGAATTCTAAACTATTTTTTAGTAGTTTCTGTGTTCGTTTTGATATTGTCGTCCTGACTGAATCGTGGTTAAGTTTGAATGTTTATATGATCGACTTACTCGTAGAGGTGGTGGGTGTCTTGTTAGGTGTTAAATCTAATATCCTCTCCGAACCATTCATTTTTTCAGCATCTCATGATGTCGAGACAGTTGCTGTTAAACTAACTCTTAAATCTTGCTCCCTTTTTATTACATGTCCACATATCCCCGCTCTTCTGATGTTCAACTTTATGCGCAACATATAACTTGCATTAAAGAAATTTGTGGACATGTAAAGGATGATTTCTTTCTGGTGTTGGATGACTGTAATGTACCGAACACTTCTTGGATCTCTAATCCTAGTTTAAGTTCCCTTATTCCTTTGATGAATTATTTTCAATTTCTATGTCTCAGATGAATTGAATCTCAAATCATCTGAATCGATTGCTTGATCTGGCTTTTTATTAATGATGACTAATGCATTAATGTTTCTAGATCATCCCCTTTTTGTTTACCTGAGGATATTCATCATCCTACATTGGAGGTATCTCTGTCCCTAAGTACTCCTCCAATTTGTGAACATACTCCATCAAAACGACGTTGTTATAATAAGTGTAATTTTGCTTTGCTTAACCAACTTATTAGTGCAACAGATTGATCTATGTTATATGAATTCTTTGATGGTTATTGTGCAACAACTATTTTCTATAGCATTTTAAACTCTCTTATTTATGAGTGTGTTCCTATGTGTCACCCTGTGCCTTTTGCTAATACACCTCCATGGTTTACTCAGACGCTTTTCAATTTAAGAAACATTAAGTCAAAATGCTTAAAAAAATTTAAAAAGTGTGGTTCCACTATTAACTGGTCTAAATATTCCATAGCTAAGTCGAATTTGAACATTTTAAATTCCCGTTGCTATAAGAATTACCTTATGCGTTGTAAAAGACAGTTTACTCGTGACCCTAAAAATTTCTATTCCATTGTGAATTTGAAACGTAAGTCTTCTATTTTACCTTCTAAATTTTTTCTTGAGTCCATTAATTCTTGCAATGATCATGATTTCTCTTATCTTTTTGCTGATTTCTTTCAATTAACTAACTCATCAGTAGACCCCTATAAAACTTCTTACCCTTATTATATCTCTTCTACAAATATTATTAACGCTTCCAATATTTCCCTCGATTCTCTGATTTCTGCTATTCGGTCAATCTTACTCGCCTGGAGCTGATAATATTCCTAGTTGTGTTATTAAATACTGCTATGTTCGCTTCATTTACCTGTACTAAAGCTTTTTAACTTATCTCTGGAAACCTCTGTGTTCCCGTCTATTTGGAAAGAGTCGTTCATTATCTCTCTATATAAAAAAGGTGGGAGGTCTGACATTTCTAATTACAGGGTATTGCCAAACTATCGGTTATTCCGAAGTTATTTGAAAAAATAATAATAAGATCTTGGTGTACTTTTCGATTCAAAACTTCGCTTCAATACTTATATCTCAACCATTATAAATGAAGCCAAACGTGTTCTTGGCTTCATTAAGCGTTGGGAAAAATAGTTCAATGATCCTTTTGTAACCAAACTCCTTTATGTTTCACTGGTACGCCCTATTTTAGAATACTGTTCAATTATCTGGTCTCCACAGTATAAAGTGTACCAGGATCGTACTGAATCGGTCTAAAAACAATTCCTTTTCTTTGCTCTGAGAAATCTAAACTGGGACCCTAATCTCCGTCTACCGTCTTATCATAGGCGTCTTCTTATTGATCTTCCTTCATTAATAAATTGTAGAACAATTCTTGTGATTGTTTTTCGACATAATTTGATTGTTGGTAATATTGATTCGTCCTTCTTGTTAATGAAACTTAATTTCTCGGTTCCTTCAAGAATAACTTGGCACTTTCGTCCGTTGCATTTACCACTGCTCACATCGGATTATTCGTTGCACAGTGCATTATATCACGTTTTTTCCTCTGAACTCTCTCTTCCTCTAATCAAATCCTTGCTTTCAGCTTTTCTTATCCATCAAAGTACCCAATCATGACGGTGGATAAATTTGTTATTATTGGCATATCTGCCAATACAATATTTATTATATATATATATATTTACAGCTAAGTTTCTCTCTATTTATACCCTGAACCCATTGAAAATGGGAAATCAGGGTATAATGTTTTTGTTGAAATGTATGTAACAGGCAGAAGGAGGCGTGGCAGACCCCATAAAGTATATATATTCTTGATCAGGATGACAAGCCGAGTTGATATAGCCATGTCCGTCTGTCCGTCTGTCCGTCCGTCTGTCCGTCTGTCCGTCCGTCTGTCCGTCTGTCCGTATGTATGAACGCGTCGTTCTCAGAACCTACAAGAGCTAGAGACTTGAAATTTTTTATGTAGGTTCCTGTATAGCACGAAAAGATCGAGTTTGTTTCAGAAATTCGATAACTTTTATCGTTTTATTGTTATCGATTAAAAACGAAAATCTAAATTAAGCTAAAAAATTCTATCTAAATCATTTGCATTTAGTGTTATGTAAGCCTTACGCAATTTCGGTTTTTGTTAAATTTTGGGTGCCACGCCCCCTTCGCCTCAAATTTGTAACTCCCGTATATCAAATACTAGAGACTTGTGCTTTGGCAGATACATACATATGGATGACATGATTACGCCCAACAAGTTTGATCAAAATCGTTCGTCTAGAAAAAAAGTTATTAAACATTTAATTTCCCATAACATTGCCATGCAAAGCAGCCAAAGAACAGCTGACGCAACGACTTGCGCTTGTGTATGTGTGTGTGTATGTTTTGCTTGTAATGAACGTACATATGCATGTGTATATAAAAGAAATGAATAATGCTTGGAATAGCGGATCTTCGCAGGGTTCAGGGTATACCCTAGTCGAGCGGTCTCGACTAGAGTTTTCTTACTTGTTTATTGTTAATTTTCCTTGAATGCCTCTTTCATCAATTCTCTTTAGTTCAATAATATCACTGATCATGTAGGGCTGTGAACTGGGGCATAGCCGGTCGGATTGGCAAATAAAATACCCCCATCGGGTTGGTGATATTTTGAAACATTTGACCTGTTTGTTCTTAGGCTTTAACATAATTATACTATTTCACGTAGTGATATAGTATATTGGGTTTGTGCAATGTCCGTCATGCTGTCCGTCTGCCCGTCTGTCCGTATGAACGCAAACCATTTCCACGCCATTGAAGCTAGAGACTTGAAATTTGAAACATATACTCGTGTATACCCTCGTCTGATAAAATGTCAAGATTTTCACGATACGCCCACAACGAGAGTGGCAAATCGGAAAATGCATTTTCCTGCATCTCAGAAACACTACTTCTAGAAGAGCTAGAGAGTTGAGATTTTAACTGAACACTCATGTCGACATCCCACAATCAAAAAGCTATGGCGGATATATCTACGCCCATTGGGGGTGTGGCAAATCGGGTCAAACTGTATCTTCTACAGGTTTAATGCTAGAACGCCCAAATTTGGCACGTGGGTTACTGTTACGCTCCTATAAGGATCGCCTAAAAATTTTATGGTCACGCCTACTAGGGGCGTGGCAAATCGGATCTGAATATATAGTGATTTTACTAGTTTCGTTATATCTTTAGCACTATTGAGGTTAGAGACTTGAGACTTGGTATATATACTCTGGTTAACATCCCACAATCGAAAAGCTATGGCGGATATATCTACGCCTTCAGGGGGCGTGGCAAATTATATCAGCTTATATCTCCCACAGTTTTAGTACTAGAAGCTTCAAAATTGAATGTTGAGTTACTGGGGGCCGCCTCTATCAAAACCCCAAAAATTATTGTTACGCCCCAAAAGGGGCGTGACATACAGAAAAATACCATGTAATTTTCGCATTTTTCGAATATAAGCATCCAAACTTTACAGTTATATTCCTGAACGCCCACTCTATGCACATGCATAGAGATTATATGTCACGGCCACTGGGGGTGTGAAAAATCAAAACTGAAAAATCTACAGCTTCTGAGGCATTACCTCGCCACATAATGACATTGTGACGTTTGACCTTGTCTTTTGATTTGCCAAAATTTTATATATGTATTGAAAAGAATAGTTTATTAACACAAACTAACTGAATAAAAAAAAAATAACAAAAATATCGACATGACCGCACCGGGGTTCGAGCCCAAATCTCTACGCTCGCCAACGAACTTCTATCTCATTTTCAGATTTGCCACCTCTCTCATTTGGAGACATGCCATCTCCCTCATTTTAGGTGCGTGGTTTTGCTCAGGTAAGGGTCTAAGCTTCTATCCAAATTGAAACTGGCCACCTCCAATGAAAATTTTTAATCGACAGCTAATTTGAGCGACAGTGGGGATTTAAGGTTAATTTTAAAAAATGTGATAGATACCCCTGTGGGCTGCTGGGACGTGAAACAATATTTCGCAGTCGGTTGCGTCCGACCGTAACGTTCTAACTTGTTTTTGTTTCACTTCTAATAACTACAAATGTTTTGTAACAATTTAAAAAGCATTTAATTTTGATTAAAAATGTATGTGTCGAATCAATGATTTTAAAAATTTTTTGATATTGGTAATATTTTTGTACCCTGAACCCATTGAAAATGCGAAATCAGGGTATAATGGTTCTGTTGAAATGTATGTATATAGTTTTGATCAGCCATGTCCGTCTGTCCATCCGTCTGTCTGTATGTATGAACGCGTTGATCGCACAATCTATAATAGCTAGAGACTTGAAAATTTGTATGTAGGTTCCCGTATAGCACGAAAAGATCGAGTTTGTTGAAAAAATCGATAACTGTCTTACTTTGAATGTTATCGATAAAAAAACGAAATCAATACCCAGATATAATTCTATCTAGTTTTTCTTTCTAGCTGCCACACCCTTTCGCCTCAAATTTTTAAGACATGTATTTCAGGTACTAGAGACTTGCGCTTTGGCACATACATACATGTAAATCACATGATCCTGCAACTTTAGGTAAATCGTTCGTCTACAAAAAAATTTATTAGACATTTTAAATTATCTTATATTATCGGCGCCTTACAGCCCGAGCGCAGTTGCTGAGTCAAAATGCACAGTTAGCAAACTGTGTGCTTGTGCGTGCGTCTGTGTGTGTATGTGAGAATGTTAGCGGTTCTTAGGAATTGCGGTTCTTCGCAGGGTTCAGGGGATCTCCGAGTCGAGTGGTCTCGACTAGAGCACTCTTACTTGTTGTGAATAGGTTTAGGGAGCCCGGTGTGAAAGTTAGTGTCATTGATTACTTTCTTTCTCATAAATTGATTTTTGTTATGAATAAACTCTCTTCCTCTGTTTAATTCACTAAAATGTTTCTCATCGACAGCTCAAATTATAGCAATCTTCTTGTATGGGTTTTCAAGTGTACCTTTCAATATTAGTGCTTTTTTATAGTTTGTATTCACTTCAAATGATTTTCTATTTTCATTAAATTTATTAATTCTTTGTGTTTTTCAAATTTGGTTACTGTACCTGCAAAAATAAACAAATCGGCTGGTGTTCTACCTGTGCTATTGTGCTTAGTTTTATGGTTATAAATGAATAGGATAATATCAATTTTCATTTGCTTTTCTTCAACATAAGTATCAGTGTTTATTACTCTAATGCACTCGTTTAATGTTTTGTGAAATAGTTCAATGTCCGCAACACCTGTCTTCGTTGATGCTAACTCTAATTTAACCTTCTCTGAAGTCAACCATACTTTAATTGCGTTACTTGTGAATGCTGAGTCCCTATCTGCTTTAAGTGTTATCGGTTTGCCCATTTGAGTAAATACTTGTAGGAGTGCACGTTTAGCTTCAAGCCAGTCACGGCTTTTCACTTGTACTAACATAACAAATTTTAGGTAAAGATCAATACATGTTAGATAGGACTTATTCTCAGAAATATAGAAGTCGATCATATAGATTTCTCGAGGCTTGAATATTTCCGGCGTTAATTCAAACGGGGCGTTAGCATTTCTGTGTTCTGTTTTCGTTAATTGGCAAACTTCGCTTTGATTAATAATATTTTGTATTAATTTACCAGAATTTGGGAAATAATAGCTTTATTTGAAAAGGCTTAACATTTTTTATATGCCAGAGTGGAGCAGCTTAATGTGTTCTTTTAATATTAGGTCTTTTAATTCACTGAAGCATCGTATATCATTTAAATAGAGCAATGCTCTTACAATAGAAGTTGTTTTGTTAGAGACTATGTATATCCTTATAGGCTTTTTGGATAATGAGAAAGTCGGGCCAGAAAGTATGTGCCAAAGCACAAGTGTCTAGTATTTGATATACGGAACTTACAAATTTGGGCGAAGGGGGCAACAAAAACATTATACCCTAATATCCCATTTTCAATGGGTTCAGGGCATAAAAATAGGGGAGTAAATATTTTGTTGCCCAAACAATTGCTAATAATTCTCTCTCAATAGTGCTGTGTTAAAACGGCCCCTATTGCTACATTACTAGCATCAGATGTGACTTGACACAATTTATTGAAATCAGCTTAAAAAAGTATGGGACCGCTAAAAATTAGAATTTTTCATTTTGCATAAGCCTATCTGCTTCATTATACCCTGAACCCATTGAAAACAGGCAGAAGGAGGCGTGGCAGACCCCATAAAGTATATATATTTTTGATCAGGGAGACAAGCCGAGTCGATTTAGTCCTGTCCGTTTGTCTGTCTGTTCGTCTGTCTGTCCATATGTATGAACGCGTCGATCTCACAACCTACAATAGCTAGAGACTTCAAATTTTTTTGTAGGTCCCTGTGTAGGGCGCGCATATCGAGTTTGGTTCAGAAATTCGATAACTGTTATCGGTTTAATGTTATCGAAAAACGAAAATCTAAGTTCAGCTATAAAATTCTATCTAATTCATCTTTCTAGCTAGTCTTCAAATTTTGCAATTAGTGTTATGTAAACCTTACGCAATTTCGGTTTTTGTTAAATGTGTATAGTTTGACCCGATTTGCCTTGCCCCCAATGGTCTTAGATATATCCGCCATAGCTTTTTGATTTTGGGATGTCGACGTGAGTGTTTAGTTAAAATCTCAACTCTCTAGAAGTAATGTTTCTGTGACACAAGAAATTGGATTTTCCGACATGCCACGCCCCTAGTAGGCGTATCGGGAAAATCTTGACACTTTATCTGACGGGGGCATACACGAGTATATATTTAAAATTTCAAGTCTCTAACTTTAATAGCGTGGAAATGGTATGCGTTCATACGGATAGACGAACAGACTGACAGACGGACGGACAGCATGACGGACATTGCACAAAACCAATATACTTTTTACACTTCGTGAAAAAGTCTAAGAACAATAATATACACATATACATACATACATCCTACTCATTTTCGCAAGCAAATATGATATATTTGGTCTTTAAATTTTCTTTTATTTTATCCAAGAAATTTATAATTTGTAACCTTATGTGACCTAAAAATATATATATATATATATATATATATATATATATATATATATATATATATATATATGTATGTGTGTGTGTGTATACTTATCTTTTATTCATATATATATTTCAAGATTAATGTGTTTCCATATTATTATATATGCTTGGCTCTCTGTAGTTAATATTGACTTTATGTACGAGAGTTTGAAGAAGTATTCTAATCCAGAAAAAAAAGTACAATTTTTTTTTATTTATTCGTTTAGTACCGGATACTAAATCACTTCTGTTATATAATATTTTTCTTAAAATTCTACATTGTAACTTATACTCCTATTTTCTTATTATATTATTTCCGTGAGTTTAAAATGAAATGAATAGAACATTAAAGATTTTATTTTAGCTCTACTCGGTCTACTCAATTGTTGACTCTTTTTTACATCCACCGATAGATTTTTAGCGTCTGTGAATTACGTTGTAATTTAATTTTCACAAACATCTTTAACAACGAATCACTTTACATATATCTATCTATACATATAGTTGTGTTTAATATTCCTTTGTATGAAATATTTGTGTGTTAGGAAATGTTTTCAGACATGCATATAGAGCGCATCACCAGGTTACCTGACCCTTTTCACTGAGGCCATTGAAAATACGATTTAAGGTTAAGTTAGCTTTATGTAAGGTGCGCGAAATAAGTCTCTGGGACACTCTGTTAAGTACTATAAAAACTGAACCGATTAATATATTTCAAAAAAAAAACTAAATTGCTGTTAAAACTTAACAAAAATTCCAATCTACTTCAATTAAAGTCAACCCAAAAAAAGCTTCGTAAATATAATAAAAAAATTATACAAAATATTTTCAAACGAAATAAGTCTCTGGGACAGTTTCGTAATTTAAACCTTAAAACTTGAAAAAATCGACAAAACTTAATAGAATTTTTTTAAAACGTAAATTAAATTTAAATACACCACTAATAATTGTTTAATACTTTCATTGCTCGTGCTGATATTGAAATAATCCGATTTTTGACTGTTTGGATGCCAAATTTGTAAAATTTTCGAATATTGGTATTTTTTAGCTCAATAAATTTTCCAAATTGCTTCCCGTAGGCATAAACCGGTTGATTCAAGATTCTTAATAGATTCTCTATTGGATTTAAGTCCGGGTTGCGTGCTGACCACTCCAAAACAAGAATTTGTCAATTTTTAAGATAAGCCTAAGCTAACTTTTCTGTGTAGTTGGGTGCATTGTCCTGCTTAAAATCGAATCGGCAGCATACTGATCCACTTCAAAAAGGCATTAAAACATACTCAAACAGTTTAACAGCAATTTGAGCATTAATTCTATGCGTTACAAAACATATTGATATGTTTTCATTATATGCGAACACACCCGATATCATTAAGGACCTTGGGTTTCTAAGCACGCGAAAATTGTTTTGAGTTCGCACATCGGAATAATAATACCGGTAGCCATCAGAATCGTCTAAATTGAGCTTTTTCTCATCGCTAAAAATTAAATTTGCCACTCAGTGTCCCAAAATTGGTGTCTTTGGCATACTGTAATTTTGCAACATGTCGAGGCAGTAGCTCCTGTTTAAGGAATTTTTTTCATATGAAACATTTTCCGATCTTTTCAAGATTTGCTGCTCACATCTCTTGGATGTTGGCAGAGGGAAATTAATCCATACCTGAGATGCACTAATAATTTTTGACCTTTAGATTTTTTTTCGTCTTTTGACCCGGTTGTCAATTAATGGTGGGCGACCAGAACGGGGCCTATTTCATATTTTTTGGGTCTTTGGGTACATTTTCTACAGTATTCTTATTTCTAGGAAACATTTCTGTAATTTTGGTAATTTAATATCAAGCAGCTTCATAGTTCTGCCATGCTCCATAAACACTTAAACGGACGAAATTCGACATTAATTAGTAAAAAAAACTAATTCGAACTTCATAATATATAATTTTTAATTAAAACTCATTTATTTTTATTTGTTTTAATAGTTTAAACAAAAAAGTTCAAATATTACGGTGTTTTCCAGCCACAAATGACAAAAAAAGTAGTTTGTCCCAGAGACTTATTTCGTTCGCAAAAACACAACTTTAGGTTATAACAAGTAAGAAAACTCTAGTCGAGACCGCTCGACTAGGGTATACCCTGAACCCTGCGAAGAACCGCTATTCCAAGCATTCTTCGTTTCTTTTATATACACATGCATATGTACGTTCATTACAAGCAAAACATACACACACACATACACAGGCGCACGCACACACAAGCGCAAGTCGGTGCGTCAGCTGTTGTTTGGCTGCTTTGCATGGCAGTGCTATGGGAAATTAAATGTTTATTAACTTTATTTCTAGACAAACGATTTGAATCAAACTTGTTGGGCGTGATCATGTCATCCATATGTATGTATGTGCCAAAGCATGAGTCTCTAGTATTTGATATACGGGAGTTACAAATTTGAGGCGAAGGGGGCGTGGCACCCAAAATTTAACAAAAAACGAAATTGTGTAAGGCTTACATAACACTAAATGCAAAATTTGAAGACTCTATCTAGAAAGATGAATTAGATAGAATTTTATAGCTGAATTTAGATTTTCGTTTTTAATCGATAACAATAAAACGATAACAGTTATCGAATTTATGCAACAAACTCGATATTCGCGCCCTATACAGGGACCTACAAAAAAAAATTGAAGTCTCTAGCTATTGTAAGTTCTGAGATCGACGCGTTCATACATACGGACAGACGGACGGACGTACAGACGGACAGACGGACAGACAGACAGACAGACAGACAGACAGACGGACAGGGCTAAATCGACTCGGCTTCTCTCCCTGATCAAGAAAATATATACTTTATGGGGTCTGCCACGCCTCCTTCTCCCTGTTACATACATTTCAACAAAACCATTATACCCTGATTTCCCATTTTCAATGGGTTCAGGGTATAAAAAAATAACCAAAATATCAACATGATCGCACCGGGTTTCGAGCCCACACCTCTACGCTCGCCAACGAACATCTATCTCAGTTAAAGATTTGCCACCTCTCTCATTTTGAGAGATGCCATCTCTCTCATTTTTGGTGGTGCGTGTTTTTGCTAAGGTAAGGTTCTAAACTTCGATCCAAATTGAAACTGCCTGACCAACTCCGATGAAAACTTTTAATCGGCATCTAATTTGAGCGGCGACAGTGAAGACTTACGATTAATTTTACAATATAATGTGATAGATGCCCCTGTGGAGTTTTGGGACGTGAAAAAGTATTTCGCAGTCGGTAGTGTCCGACTGCAACTGTCTTACTTGTCTTTGTTTAATATTTTTAGCCATGTTTCGATTCGATAGAACCTTTCCATCTAGTGGAAATATGTACACCAAATTTGGGGTTCTTAGAATTTGTTAGATGCGCTCTTTTCGTGCTATACAGGAACCCACATAAAATTTTTTGGACGCGTTCACAAATACGAACAGACGGCGGACAGACAATATAAGAATATAAATACTTTTGGGGTTCTTACACGCCTCCTTCTGACTTTTACATACATTTTACAAAACCTTTATACCCTGATTTTCTATTTTCAGTGGGTTCAGGGTATAAACAGCGATTCACGGAGGCGTTCCAAACGATTCGTTTTCTTACGGAGATCATGAAAATAAATTTATTGTTCACTTGGGCAAAAAATTGCTATTATTTTTCCGATGATTATGATTTGTTTTTTTTTTTTTTTTAATTTTTTCTCTTTAAGAGTTTAACTTTTAACTTTTTTTCTAGACGAACGATTTTGATCAAATTTGTTGGGCGTGATCATGACATTCATATGTGTGTATGTGCCAAAGCACAAGTCTCTAGTACTTGAAATACGCGATTTAACAATTTGAGGCGATGGGGCAATTTGAGGGCGTGGCGTCCAAAATTTAACAAAAACCGAAATTGCAGAAGGCTCAAATAACACTAAATGCACTTGAAGACTCTAACTATAAAGATGAATTAAATAGAATTTTATAACTAAATGAAGATATCGATTTTTAATCGATAACATTAAAACGATGATAGTTATCGAATATTTGAAACAAACTCGATCGAATCGTGATATACACGAACTTCCAAAAAATTTGAAGTCTCTAGCTCTTATATCTTCTGAAATCGACGCGTTCAAACATACGGACAGACGGACAGACAGACAGACGGACAGGGCTTAATTGACTCGGCTTCTCTCCCTGATCAAGAATATATATACTTTATGGGGTCTGCCACGCCTCCTTCTGCCTGTTACATACATTTTCACAAAACCATTATACCTGATTTCCCATTTTCAATGGGTTCAGGGTATAAAAATGCAAACTCATTTATATATTGGCCTTATTTGCAACTACTTTCAATTAAAATATTTGGGGAAATTTGGGGCCGGTATCCAAAATTAAACAAAGATCAAAATTGTGTAAATAGATATAAGACTAACAACATATAAATATAAAACAATTTGGAGACTCTGGATTCAAAAAGTCCCTAGCATTTATAGGTTCTCAGATCGACGTATTCATACACATGACTAGGCTTGTCTCTCTGTTCAAGAATATATATACTTTATGGGGTCTGCCACGCTTCATTCTGCCTGTTACATACATTTCAACAAATGTACATTTCAAAATGATGTTTTTGTGAAAATGTATGTAACAGGCAGCGTGGCAGACCCCATAAAGTATATATATTCTAGATCAGGAGAGAAGCCGAGTCGATTTAGCCCTGTCCGTCTGTCTGTCCGTATGTTTGAGCACGTCGCTCTCAGACTTTAAATTTTTGGAGGTTCGTGTATAGGCGATTGGATCGAGTTTGTTTCAAATAATCGATAACTAATAGTTTTAATATTATCGATTAAGCCCCGATATATTCATTTAGTTATCAAATTCTATTCTACTCTAGATAGGAAGACTAATTAGATATAATTTTATAACTGAATTTAGGTTTTCGTTGTTAATCGATAAAAAATGAAAATAGTTATCGATTTTCTGAAACAAACTCGATATGCGTGCCTATGCGGGGACCTACAACAAATTTGAAGTCTCTGGTTCTTGCAGATTCTGAGATCAACGCTTTCATACTTACGGACAGACGGACGGATGGGCAGACAGACAGACAGGGCCAACTTGACTCGGCTTGTCTCCCTGATTAAGAATATATATACTTTATAGTTACACACATTTCAACAAAATCATTATACCCTGTTTTCCCATTTTCAATAGCTTCAGGGTATAAAAATTCATGTTTGGAATATCGGTTCATCGCAGGGTTCAGAGTTCGACTGAAGCACTCTTACTTGTTAATCTTGAGTTCCTAAAACAAGTATTCAGTCGGCCCCTAGTGGGGGTATCGTAAAAGTTTAATCTACACTGTATTAGCCTTGGAAATATTTTGCGTTCATACGCACCGTCATTGATAAAAAACCAATATACTCATTTGACCTTTCTGAATAAGTATAAAAGAAAATAAAGAATCTACCAGAGACAGCTCCGTCCTAATATCCTGATAATGCTCTGTAATTCGTCTCTTCTGCTTAAAATAACTAATCACTTGTGTATGATACAAAAATGGTCTGAAAACACATTCTTCATATACATAAGTATTAATGTTTGTAAACATTTATTTTCTGATATATTTGTTGATTATTTGTTTTAGCGCGTATATTAGAGGCCTTTTTCTTGAAACTCTGTGCACGATCAACTTTTTTGTCGCCCTAAGAAAAACTCCGACGCATGTTTTTAACTACTAGCAGAAAATAGTGGAAACATTTAATTGCTATTGGACTTAGAACTTTTATCATTAACATAGTTGTTGTTGTTTACATTGGAAAAGTATGAATTACTTTTTAATGCTGTTATACATAGATTCTTATTCTTATGTGTGGGTGTATATGTACGTATTAATTAAATTTATATACGTACGTAACTTTATATATTTATATACTTTAAACTTCATATCATAAAATTTTGTTAATACTAATGTCGAAACGACTTCGTAATTATTGAAATTATAGCCTAATCTTTTCTATATAATGTTTTAGTGGAAGTCTGCAAATGCCCTATCAAAGTTTTCTGCTACTAAGAGAATTCAAATAACAATAATTTAAACATACACAAAAATATTTTACACTTGGCAACTTGGTCATTATGAAGAGGGCAAATTACACTAATGGCATTATTTACAATAGTTTTTGTTTTAAATAATATTTTGCAAAAAAAAGTTATTTAATTTAACAAGATCCATTTTGAAGCGTGGTTATTTTGATATCAACTACCAGATTTAAATATCTGACAGAGCTCTCAAATAACAGTTGAGCGCTCAAGGTCAGAGTAGGAGCAAAAAACAGAAAATATTTCGCTTTCGCTCTGAGCAAGAGTGATTCTTTCTTGTCTGAATCGGTCTTAGCATGAGGGTTTTATGCGTTTTTTGCGTCGATCTCTTTTGCCAAGCACCTGGTCGCGAGCGAAAAATTTTTTGCTCGCGAGCTGAGCCTCAGTAAGTGAGCAAATGAAAAGTCAATGTAAAATGTCTTTTGAGCACCCTTACATAAATTTGCCTTGTTGGAAAAAATGTTTTTTTTTCATGTCTATTGTTAAGTTAAATAATTAATAATACATTTTAATTGTCTGCCCTTATTGAACTTCATCGTTCATTTAATATGAAATGTAAGGCTAAAAATGAGTTGCTGGTGTAAATGTGGGAGTTTAAGCTTAATATCATTAAAAAACTAAAAGACTTCGTAAATGTAAGATACACACATCCAACGCAAGAATATTTTGCGTACTTTGAGTAATAACATACAAAAAGTATGTTTGCGTCGCACATGAAAATGCATCAATCGCTCAAAGACCTTTTTCTTAATTTCACTCAAGCGTTCGCTTGCGGCCTGACCGAAACAAATGAGAAACGAAAAAACGGTTGTAGCCCGAGCGCGAGCGAACTAAGCGAAGACCCGTTTTTTCACTTGCTCGCGAGCATTTTCGTCAAATACTCACTGAAAACTCTTACTCGAAGACCACGCAAAATGCTCAACTGTTATTTGCGAGCTCTGATATCTGTAGATACGTTTTTTGGAATTAAAATAAAAAATGTTCATATTCAATTCAATCTGGGGGTTTAATTCAGTGATATCGACTTAAACATAAGCCAAATTCAAATTATATAAAAAAATTAATGTGGGCTTGTTTATCTACATTCGCATCCGGTTCCAGGTAGCTATGTAGTAGGTGGCAAATGGCTGCTATCCAATTGATTTAAGAGTGGTTGCTGACGGTGTTCATTTCGGCAGTTGATTATTGCAGTGTTATTATAGTAGTTGGTATCTTGATGTATGGACAGCGTGTGAGATTTCAAAAAGAATAATAGTCCGCATGAAAGCAGCACTAGTAAAATAAACGCCGGCGGCTGTAAGAGTGTAGAGTTTCCATGATGCATAGCCGCAGGATGCTCTCCTATAATAATAAAGTACAATAATGAGTACACAAGTGAGTTTGTGACATAAGTTAATATAGTTCGTGTTAAGTCACCTAATTAAAGATGATATATATATATGGATTACAAGTATTTCAGCTTGAATATATTCCCACATTCCAAAAAGCGAATAACAAGTAAGAGTGCTCTAGTTGAGACTGCTTGACTAGGAAATTCCCGGAACCCTGCGAAGAACCCTAATTCCTAAGAACCGTTTTCGGTTTTTTTTATGTATGTACATTGAAAGGCGCCTATTATATGAGAAATTAAATGTTTAATAACTTTTTTGTAGACAAACGTTCTTAGTCAAACTTGCAGGGCGTGATCATGTCATTCATATGTATGTATGTGACCACATGTGTTGCCAATTTACATGTTTTCGATTGCTAAAAGCAGGAAAGTTTCTAAACTAGCGGGTGGCAGAAAATTTGGGTTTTATTACTCATTGAAATTTTTTACCAACTTAATGAAATTTTTTGACAATGCTGTGAAATATTTCAACACTTTTAATAGTTGTAATCGATATAGCAATGGTATAGAACCAAGACTATGTATTAGTTTACCGTTGTTTGTAAGCCTCTAGTACAGAACCAGTGACTACGGGCGTCGCAACGAGTACTTGAACCAGGTGGACAACGGAGATGAGTAGAATTTAGTGAAAGACGAGACACGATGCTCTATTTTCAAGTGCTATATTCGTACTAATTTATTTGGTGTATGGGATACTCTTATACATGTAGAATTTCTTAGGTTCTAAGGGTAAATGATAATTTATGACATTAGATTACACGTATCTTAATAATATATTTTTACCTAAACAAACAGCAAAAGGTTTTATTACGGTCAAAAAGGTTATCTTAAAACTACATGTATCAGTTTTAAGATAGCGATAATGATGGGTTATTTGCATGCCATCTGGTCAAACTGATAACCCTTATACCTGCTATCTTATTTTATTGGGGTAAGTTTTTGGGCACGTGTTTCTTGATAAAACATGACCTCGAACATTCCTCACTATCAGAGTATTTTGCAACTTGTAAAATTTAAAATTTGTGAATCACAAATTTTATCAAATCTGGAAGAAAGTTAACAAATACAAGCAAACACCGCGAGATTCTTCGATGCGTTGAAGAATTGGTTAGCAATTGATGCAAATGATGAAAGTAAATGTTATTGCAAATATTGCATTGTTGCTAAGCTGTGCAATTTGTAAGCACATGCAAAAACTGCAAAACACAAAGTTGCGTCGATTTGTACTAAGCAATCAAACATTTTTTACTCTTCCTGTAGCATTCAGGTAAAATCCAGCAATACATATGTTGGTGCCTATTCGGCAATTAAGCCTATCGATCATTCGGGCGAATTGTGCTAAAATAAATTGAAGTCTCTAGCTATTGTAAGTTCTGAGATCGACGCGTTCATACATACGGACAGACGGACGGACGTACAGACGGACAGACGGACAGACAGACAGACAGACAGACAGACAGACGGACAGGGCTAAATCGACTCGGCTTCTCTCCCTGATCAAGAAAATATATACTTTATGGGGTCTGCCACGCCTCCTTCTCCCTGTTACATACATTTCAACAAAACCATTATACCCTGATTTCCCATTTTCAATGGGTTCAGGGTATAAAAAAATAACCAAAATATCAACATGATCGCACCGGGTTTCGAGCCCACACCTCTACGCTCGCCAACGAACATCTATCTCAGTTAAAGATTTGCCACCTCTCTCATTTTGAGAGATGCCATCTCTCTCATTTTTGGTGGTGCGTGTTTTTGCTAAGGTAAGGTTCTAAACTTCGATCCAAATTGAAACTGCCTGACCAACTCCGATGAAAACTTTTAATCGGCATCTAATTTGAGCGGCGACAGTGAAGACTTACGATTAATTTTACAATATAATGTGATAGATGCCCCTGTGGAGTTTTGGGACGTGAAAAGTATTTCGCAGTCGGTAGTGTCCGACTGCAACTGTCTTACTTGTCTTTGTTTAATATTTTTAGCCATGTTTCGATTCGATAGAACCTTTCCATCTAGTGGAAATATGTACACCAAATTTGGGGTTCTTAGAATTTGTTAGATGCGCTCTTTCGTGCTATACAGGAACCCACATAAAATTTTTTGGACGCGTTCACAAATACGAACAGACGGCGGACAGACAATATAAGAATATAAATACTTTTGGGGTTCTTACACGCCTCCTTCTGACTTTTACATACATTTTACAAAACCTTTATACCCTGATTTTCTATTTTCAGTGGGTTCAGGGTATAAACAGCGATTCACGGAGGCGTTCCAAACGATTCGTTTTCTTACGGAGATCATGAAAATAAATTTATTGTTCACTTGGGCAAAAAATTGCTATTATTTTTCCGATGATTATGATTTGTTTTTTTTTTTTTAATTTTTTCTTTAAGAGTTTAACTTTTAACTTTTTTCTAGACGAACGATTTTGATCAAATTTGTTGGGCGTGATCATGACATTCATATGTGTGTATGTGCCAAAGCACAAGTCTCTAGTACTTGAAATACGCGATTTAACAATTTGAGGCGATGGGGCAATTTGAGGGCGTGGCGTCCAAAATTTAACAAAAACCGAAATTGCAGAAGGCTCAAATAACACTAAATGCACTTGAAGACTCTAACTATAAAGATGAATTAAATAGAATTTTATAACTAAATGAAGATATCGATTTTTAATCGATAACATTAAAACGATGATAGTTATCGAATATTTGAAACAAACTCGATCGAATCGTGATATACACGAACTTCCAAAAAAATTTGAAGTCTCTAGCTCTTATATCTTCTGAAATCGACGCGTTCAAACATACGGACAGACGGACAGACAGACAGACGGACAGGGCTTAATTGACTCGGCTTCTCTCCCTGATCAAGAATATATATACTTTATGGGGTCTGCCACGCCTCCTTCTGCCTGTTACATACATTTTCACAAAACCATTATACCCTGATTTCCCATTTTCAATGGGTTCAGGGTATAAAAAATGCAAACTCATTTATATATTGGCCTTATTTGCAACTACTTTCAATTAAAATATTTGGGGAAATTTGGGGCCGGTATCCAAAATTAAACAAAGATCAAAATTGTGTAAATAGATATAAGACTAACAACATATAAATATAAAACAATTTGGAGACTCTGGATTCAAAAAGTCCCTAGCATTTATAGGTTCTCAGATCGACGTATTCATACACATGACTAGGCTTGTCTCTCTGTTCAAGAATATATATACTTTATGGGGTCTGCCACGCTTCATTCTGCCTGTTACATACATTTCAACAAATGTACATTTCAAAATGATGTTTTTGTGAAAATGTATGTAACAGGCAGCGTGGCAGACCCCATAAAGTATATATATTCTAGATCAGGGAGAGAAGCCGAGTCGATTTAGCCCTGTCCGTCTGTCTGTCCGTATGTTTGAGCACGTCGCTCTCAGACTTTAAATTTTTTGGAGGTTCGTGTATAGCGCGATTGGATCGAGTTTGTTTCAAATAATCGATAACTAATAGTTTTAATATTATCGATTAAGCCCCGATATATTCATTTAGTTATCAAATTCTATTCTACTCTAGATAGGAAGACTAATTAGATATAATTTTATAACTGAATTTAGGTTTTCGTTGTTAATCGATAAAAAAATGAAAATAGTTATCGATTTTCTGAAACAAACTCGATATGCGTGCCCTATGCGGGGACCTACAACAAATTTGAAGTCTCTGGTTCTTGCAGATTCTGAGATCAACGCTTTCATACTTACGGACAGACGGACGGATGGGCAGACAGACAGACAGGGCCAACTTGACTCGGCTTGTCTCCCTGATTAAGAATATATATACTTTATAGTTACACACATTTCAACAAAATCATTATACCCTGTTTTCCCATTTTCAATAGCTTCAGGGTATAAAAATTCATGTTTGGAATATCGGTTCATCGCAGGGTTCAGAGTTCGACTGAAGCACTCTTACTTGTTAATCTTGAGTTCCTAAAACAAGTATTCAGTCGGCCCCTAGTGGGGGTATCGTAAAAGTTTAATCTACACTGTATTAGCCTTGGAAATATTTTGCGTTCATACGCACCGTCATTGATAAAAAACCAATATACTCATTTGACCTTTCTGAATAAGTATAAAAAGAAAATAAAGAATCTACCAGAGACAGCTCCGTCCTAATATCCTGATAATGCTCTGTAATTCGTCTCTTCTGCTTAAAATAACTAATCACTTGTGTATGATACAAAAATGGTCTGAAAACACATTCTTCATATACATAAGTATTAATGTTTGTAAACATTTATTTTCTGATATATTTGTTGATTATTTGTTTTAGCGCGTATATTAGAGGCCTTTTTCTTGAAACTCTGTGCACGATCAACTTTTTTGTCGCCCTAAGAAAAACTCCGACGCATGTTTTTAACTACTAGCAGAAAATAGTGGAAACATTTAATTGCTATTGGACTTAGAACTTTTATCATTAACATAGTTGTTGTTGTTTACATTGGAAAAGTATGAATTACTTTTTAATGCTGTTATACATAGATTCTTATTCTTATGTGTGGTGTATATGTACGTATTAATTAAATTTATATACGTACGTAACTTTATATATTTATATACTTTAAACTTCATATCATAAAATTTTGTTAATACTAATGTCGAAACGACTTCGTAATTATTGAAATTATAGCCTAATCTTTTCTATATAATGTTTTAGTGGAAGTCTGCAAATGCCTTATCAAAGTTTTCTGCTACTAAGAGAATTCAAATAACAATAATTTAAACATACACAAAAATATTTTACACTTGGCAACTTGGTCATTATGAAGAGGGCAAATTACACTAATGGCATTATTTACAATAGTTTTTGTTTTAAATAATATTTTGCAAAAAAAAGTTATTTAATTTAACAAGATCCATTTTGAAGCGTGGTTATTTTGATATCAACTACCAGATTTAAATATCTGACAGAGCTCTCAAATAACAGTTGAGCGCTCAAGGTCAGAGTAGGAGCAAAAAACAGAAAATATTTCGCTTTCGCTCTGAGCAAGAGTGATTCTTTCTTGTCTGAATCGGTCTTAGCATGAGGGTTTTATGCGTTTTTTGCGTCGATCTCTTTTGCCAAGCACCTGGTCGCGAGCGAAAAATTTTTTGCTCGCGAGCTGAGCCTCAGTAAGTGAGCAAATGAAAAGTCAATGTAAAATGTCTTTTGAGCACCCTTACATAAATTTGCCTTGTTGGAAAAAAATGTTTTTTTCATGTCTATTGTTAAGTTAAATAATTAATAATACATTTTAATTGTCTGCCCTTATTGAACTTCATCGTTCATTTAATATGAAATGTAAGGCTAAAAATGAGTTGCTGGTGTAAATGTGGAGTTTAAGCTTAATATCATTAAAAACTAAAAGACTTCGTAAATGTAAGATACACACATCCAACGCAAGAATATTTTGCGTACTTTGAGTAATAACATACAAAAAGTATGTTTGCGTCGCACATGAAAATGCATCAATCGCTCAAAGACCTTTTTCTTAATTTCACTCAAGCGTTCGCTTGCGGCCTGACCGAAACAAATGAGAAACGAAAAAACGGTTGTAGCCCGAGCGCGAGCGAACTAAGCGAAGACCCGTTTTTTCACTTGCTCGCGAGCATTTTCGTCAAATACTCACTGAAAACTCTTACTCGAAGACCACGCAAAATGCTCAACTGTTATTTGCGAGCTCTGATATCTGTAGATACGTTTTTTGGAATTAAAATAAAAAATGTTCATATTCAATTCAATCTGGGGGTTTAATTCAGTGATATCGACTTAAACATAAGCCAAATTCAAATTATATAAAAAAATTAATGTGGGCTTGTTTATCTACATTCGCATCCGGTTCCAGGTAGCTATGTAGTAGGTGGCAAATGGCTGCTATCCAATTGATTTAAGAGTGGTTGCTGACGGTGTTCATTTCGGCAGTTGATTATTGCAGTGTTATTATAGTAGTTGGTATCTTGATGTATGGACAGCGTGTGAGATTTCAAAAGAATAATAGTCCGCATGAAAGCAGCACTAGTAAAATAAACGCCGGCGGCTGTAAGAGTGTAGAGTTTCCATGATGCATAGCCGCAGGATGCTCTCCTATAATAATAAAGTACAATAATGAGTACACAAGTGAGTTTGTGACATAAGTTAATATAGTTCGTGTTAAGTCACCTAATTAAAGATGATATATATATATGGATTACAAGTATTTCAGCTTGAATATATTCCCACATTCCAAAAAAGCGAATAACAAGTAAGAGTGCTCTAGTTGAGACTGCTTGACTAGGAAATTCCCGGAACCCTGCGAAGAACCCTAATTCCTAAGAACCGTTTTCGGTTTTTTTTTATGTATGTACATTGAAAGGCGCCTATTATATGAGAAATTAAATGTTTAATAACTTTTTTTGTAGACAAACGTTCTTAGTCAAACTTGCAGGGCGTGATCATGTCATTCATATGTATGTATGTGACCACATGTGTTGCCAATTTACATGTTTTCGATTGCTAAAAGCAGGAAAGTTTCTAAACTAGCGGGTGGCAGAAAATTTGGGTTTTATTACTCATTGAAATTTTTTACCAACTTAATGAAATTTTTTGACAATGCTGTGAAATATTTCAACACTTTTAATAGTTGTAATCGATATAGCAATGGTATAGAACCAAGACTATGTATTAGTTTACCGTTGTTTGTAAGCCTCTAGTACAGAACCAGTGACTACGGGCGTCGCAACGAGTACTTGAACCAGGTGGACAACGGAGATGAGTAGAATTTAGTGAAAGACGAGACACGATGCTCTATTTTCAAGTGCTATATTCGTACTAATTTATTTGGTGTATGGGATACTCTTATACATGTAGAATTTCTTAGGTTCTAAGGGTAAATGATAATTTATGACATTAGATTACACGTATCTTAATAATATATTTTTACCTAAACAAACAGCAAAAGGTTTTATTACGGTCAAAAAGGTTATCTTAAAACTACATGTATCAGTTTTAAGATAGCGATAATGATGGGTTATTTGCATGCCATCTGGTCAAACTGATAACCCTTATACCTGCTATCTTATTTTATTGGGGTAAGTTTTTGGGCACGTGTTTCTTGATAAAACATGACCTCGAACATTCCTCACTATCAGAGTATTTTGCAACTTGTAAAATTTAAAATTTGTGAATCACAAATTTTATCAAATCTGGAAGAAAGTTAACAAATACAAGCAAACACCGCGAGATTCTTCGATGCGTTGAAGAATTGGTTAGCAATTGATGCAAATGATGAAAGTAAATGTTATTGCAAATATTGCATTGTTGCTAAGCTGTGCAATTTGTAAGCACATGCAAAAACTGCAAAACACAAAGTTGCGTCGATTTGTACTAAGCAATCAAACATTTTTTACTCTTCCTGTAGCATTCAGGTAAAATCCAGCAATACATATGTTGGTGCCTATTCGGCAATTAAGCCTATCGATCATTCGGGCGAATTGTGCTAAAATAAATTCACAGATGTAAATAAAATCCAGGTTCACAGAATGAAGTCCACCAACATAGTTAAAAACAAGTAAGAACGTTGCTGTCGGACGCAACCGACAGCGAAATACTATTTCACGTCCCAGCAGCACACAGAGGCATCTATCACATTATATTTTTTAAAATTTAACCTTAAATCCCCACTTTCGCCGCTCAAATTAGCTGCAGACTAAAACTTTTCATTGGAGGTGGCCAGACAGTTTCAATTAGGATCGAACCCTTACCTTAGCAAAAACACGCACCTAAATCGAGAGAGATGGCATCTGTCAAAATGAGAGAGGTGGCAACTCTGAAAATGTGATTTAAGTTCATTGGCGAGCGTAGAGGTGTGTGCTCGAACCCCGGTTCGGTCATGTTGATATTTTTGTTATATTTTCTTTATTTAGTTATTTTGTATTAATAAAATATTCTTTTCAAACATATATATATAATTTAAAAAGTCAAAAGACAAGGTCAAAGGTCACAAAGTCATTATATAGCGCGTTATTGGCTCAGAAGTTGCAGATGATTCAGTTTTGATTTGCCACCCCCAGTGGCCGTAGACAAATAATTTTTGGCATGTGCATAGAGTGGGCATTCAGGAATATAACTGTAAAGTTTAGATGCTTACATTCGAAAAATGCGAAAAATTACATGGTATCTTTCTGTATGTCACGCCCCTTTTGGGCCTAACAACAATTTTTGGGGAATCTGTAGGGGAGGCCCCCAGTAACTTAACATCCAATTCTAAAATTCTAGCACTAAAACTGTGGGAGATACAAGTACTAGAGACTTGTGCTTTGGCACATACATATGTATATATGAATGACATGATCACGCCTAACAAATTTGATCAAACTCGTTCGTCTAGAAAAAAAGTT
The DNA here is from genome assembly GCA_961210405.1 of Drosophila mercatorum. Classification (NCBI taxonomy): domain Eukaryota; kingdom Metazoa; phylum Arthropoda; class Insecta; order Diptera; family Drosophilidae; genus Drosophila; species Drosophila mercatorum. Next base: position 394,735 of record CAUIUS010000010.1, read on the forward strand.
ATTAAACATTTAATATCTCATATTAGCGGCGTCTTGCAGCAGCAGCGAAGCTGGCTAGTCATAATGCACAGTTATCAGATTGTGTGCTATTGTGCGTGCGTCTGTGTGTGTGTATGTATTGCTTGCTACATATGTACGTATAAAAGTAGGAATCGCAGTTCTTCGCAGAGTTCAGGGGATCTCTTAGTCGAGCGGTCTCGACTAGAGCACTTTTACTTGTTTGAAATGATATTATAGCTTTTATAGGCCCAGAAGAGTTGGCAACACTTGTGCCCACCACAGACAGACACACACATACATACACATACACACATGACTAGGAGTTGTGTGTTTCGTGGAGTACGGTTGCTAATGAAAGTGTTCCTCGGAAACATCGATCAAATCTGTTTTTCACTGCGAAAAAATACCTAAATTGTATGTTGCGGGCGCGGGGCATTTTTCATAACAAACGGCGGTCACAACTGACTTACTGTGTGCAGTTGGGGCTACTGACAGTAGTGGTCGCTAAGATAAGCTCATCGAGATCGGTTGTGTCGCGCATAGTCAAAACGCATTGATCTATTAGCTACTGCTTACTTCGTGTGCTAAAAATAGCACAAGTCATAAACTTTTCGGGCGCTGTCTTGTGCAGTGTCGGCAGCCAGACAAAAACAATACCCAAGTGAAGTGAGATAAGACTGCACTCGCTGCCCGTCTGGGCAAAACATTTCCCCTCTCTCCGCGCGATACCGCTCAAGAGGGGCAATAAACGCTGTGCTTATCAGCAAAGCAATCTGAGTTACGTTTGACCTTGACCAATTTCTGCATTTGTTTTGAAAGTTTAACTTTCGCAGAAAGTTAACAACTTTACATTAAAAATGGATAAAACCCTATCTTCTAACTCTCAGCTTAGAAATAAGCCGATTGATTACGAAATAATGCACCAAATAGCTGGCAAAACACCATTGGAGCTGAGGGCTGAGTTCAGTAATCACCAGCGACTGTCATGCAGCACGCTTCTCACCTGACTCTGCAAAAATCGTCACTACAAAACTCAATGGAGCTGCTACTAAACTGGCGGCAGCCCAAAAAATGCTGAAAACCAAGAGGAAGAAACCTCTAGCTCCCTACAATAGTAGTAAGAGAGCAAACATGGTCTCACAACCCGCTTCAGCTAACATGGCAAAGTCCAGCAACAGTTTTGCTTTGCTAGACATGGACATTGCCGTAACCAGCGAATGCGATGATGATGTGAGTCATAAAAACACAAGTGCAAGTCCTGCAACTGCTACTATTGCTGATCATGATGCAACTGATACAGCCAACAACCAACAACAGAAGCAACCCAACAACAACAAACAGCCTATCGGCTCACCAAAGCCGCCGCAAATTGTTGTGAGTATCACTGATCTTAATGATCTATTTGAAATCATTAACGAAGTTACTAATATTGACAACGTGGCAGTCACAGTTAACCAAGGAGTAGCGGCTAGAATATTTACTAAAGACAGCGACACTTACAGAGCTATTGTAAGTCATTTTGATTCAATAGGCATTGAGTTTCACACTTATCAGCTGAAGGAAGAAAAACCGTACAGAATTATGGTAAAGGGGCTACACCATAGCACTTTGAATAAAGAAATCATTGCTAATTTTAAAAAATATGGTTTCGATGCTCTGCAAGTGCACAACCCAAGATCAAGAACAAACAGGGATGAAAAATTAAATATATTCCTTATAAATATAAAACCATGCAACAAGATTAACGACATATACAATATAAGAACACTTTGCCGCCAAATAGTGAGAGTAGAAAGGATGCGTAAAAGTTCTGAAATTGTCATATGTACACGATGCCAGGAATATGGCCATACAGCCAAATACTGCCGTCGCCATCCTAACTGTGCACGTTGTGGCGAGGATCATCCCACCAATTTATGCACACGTTCTCAAGATGAACTGCCTACTTGCATTCACTGCGGAGGTAACCACATGGCAAGCTACAAAACTTTCCAGTGGTACCAGGAGTTCTATCGACGATCAATGGGCTCCTCAACGATCAAGAAGAACCAAGCAAGGCCGCAACAGCCACAACGGCAGCAGCAGCATCAACCAACACGCCAGCAACCACAACAGCTTTCTAATACTTCCAGAATCAGAGCAGGTGGATTATCCTATGCCTTGATAGCAAAAAATGGTAATGCATCTGCTCAGCGTCGCATACAAAATATTCAAACCCAGTTATCTAAACCTATCGTAAATAGTTCACAGCAACGGCAACTAATTGACGTCCAATCTCTATTGGAACAACAACAACAATTTTTGAAATGGCAACAAGAGCTGCAACACGCCAGCAACCACAACAGCTTTCTAATACTTCCAGAATCAGAGCAGGTGGATTATGCTATGCCTTGATAGCAAAAAATGGTAATGCATCTGCTCAGAGTCGCATACAAAATATTCAAACCCAGTTATCTAAACCTATCGTAAATAGTTCACAGCAACGGCAACTAGTTGACGTCCAATCTCTATTGGAACAACAACAACAATTTTTGAAATGGCAACAAGAGCTGCAAGTGCAGCAGCAGCAGCAATTCCTCTCGTGGCTTCAGGCGCAACAACGTGAACAACAACAGCAAAACAAGAAAAATAGTGAAAGACTAGAACGGCTTGAAAAAATGGTCCACGAAATGGCCAGCATGCTAAAACAGTGAACTGGGGTTTCGTCGACTCACCAGCTTCATAACAACGCCTCAGCCTCACAATGAACTCTCTAAAGGTCCTCTTCTGGAATGTCAATGGCATTATCTGCAATGGTTACACCTTTTATCCAGCTTACAAACCTTCAAGTCACAACCATGGTATGGGAGGAGCGGCTATATTCGTGAGAAGTTCTCTCCGCCACTTCCCACAAAGGGTTATTGAAACCCCAAACATACAAATGTCTGCAATTAAAGTTGCCACAGGTTTGGGAGACATTGAATTTTGCGCCATATACTGTCCACCAAGGAACAGAATAGAAGAAAGGCATTTCAGCGACATACTCATTTCTTGCGGCCAAAGGTTTCTTATTGGTGGCGACTGGAATGCACGACATTGGCTGTGGGGAGATTTATATAATTCATCCAGAGGCAGAGAACTAGCAGAAGCCATCACAGCTAGAGGCGCTAAGATTCTTGCAACAGGATCTCCAAAAAGATACCCATATACATCCAGCCACACACCCTCTTGCATCGATTTTGCATTATACCATGGGATACCTGATTAACAAGCAAATATCTACCATAGCTGGGACTTAGACTCTGACCATTTAGCCCTTATTGCTGAGTTGCACATCGATGTTTCTAGTATAAGGCCAAGCCCGAGGCTGATATCCAACCGTACTGACATCACGGCTTTTAGACAACAGCTAGATGACTCTATTCAATTGAATTTGTGTCTGAACTCTGGAGAAGACGTCGAGAATGCGGTTGATAATCTCTCGGAGAACATATATAGAGCTGCTGCTGTTACAACGCTGCTTAATCCTGAGCCTCGTCAGACTAATTATGGCATTGTTCTAACGAGAGAAGCCAAAGATCTTATCAGAACAAAAAGGTGCCTCCGTAAAAGAGCAATTCGATCCCAAGACCCTTGGGACCGAATTTTGTGGAACCGTGCAGCAAGGCAGTTTCATAATCTTTTAAGGGAACTCAGAGGTGATTTCTTCGAGCAAAAACTGGCTTCCATGGACTATACTATAGATGCAAACTACTCCCTATGGAAATGCACAAAATCGCTCAAACGACAACCTTTTAGACAGGTACCTGTCCGATGCCCCAATGGCGAACTTGCTAAATGCGAATTGGAACAGGCTAACGCATTTGGATATCATCTAGAGGATCGTTTTACTTTTTATAGTTTTGCTACGATGGAGCAGACCATGGAAACACATCTTAACTTGCAGACCCCATTGCAGATGTCGCTGCCTATTCAGCCTATAAGAATCGAGGAGGTCTTCTACCTGCTCCGTACTATGGCTACTCTTAAGGTCTTATATAGAAGACCGTGAGTTCAAAGTCAAGGTGAAGGATACACTGTCGTCTACATACTCTATGAGAGCAGGAGTGCCGCAGGGCAGTGTCCTTGGTCCACTGCTGTTCTCCTTGTATACGTCAGACATACCTCGCCGGTCCTCTCAACATATGGACGCTTCCTCGAAAGCTGTCATTGCCACTTATGCTGATGATGTTGCAGTCATCTACAACTCAAAAAGTCGTGATGAAGCAAGTAGAGGACTACAGAGGTATCTTGATACTCTGGCTGATTGGTGCAAGTGGTGGAATATGAAAATCAATCCGCTAAAAACATTCAACCCCTGCTTCACCCTAAAAAGGCTGATAATGAATACCCCACCAATGCAGCTGGAGGGAGTAACCCTACAGCAACCAGCACAGCCGAAATATCTTGGCATCACACTGGACAAGCGTCTCACTTTTGGGCCGCCCCTCAAAGCTGCGGTGAAAAATGTCGCCACAGACTGCAACAACTGCGATGGCTCCACAATAAAAAGAGCACCTTGCCGCTGAGATGTAAGAGAGCTGTATACGTGCAATGTATTCTGTCGATATGGCTGTATGGAGTATAAATCTGGGGGATTGCTGCCAAATCCAACTACAAACGGATACAGGTACTGCACAACCGAGTACTTCGACAAATAACTAACTCCCCCTGGTATATACTCGGCTATACACTTCATAGAGACCTCAAGCTGCCTACTGGTGAAGAGCAGATAGGCAGACATACAAGCCGACACTCGGATAGGTTGCAACGACACCGAAGCCTACTTGCAAGGGGTCTAGTCCCTGCCAGACCCCTAAGAAGACTTAAACGGCAAGGCTTTGCCAAAACGCTGGGAACACCTTAAACCTTTTAATTATTTAAGTAATATTAACTATAAATAATTTATCTTTAATTCCTCACAATGCGACTGAGGTTTGGCCCGTATATATATATATATATATATATATATATATATATATATATATATATATAAACATGTGTTGTTATTGTACTAAGTTTATATTGTACAGGTTCCACACTAAAATAAAATAAAAAAAAAATTAAATAAAAAAAAAACTGAAAGTAGTGCATACTTTCGGGCTCGTTGAGTGTTTGAGCTGAGTTTTTAAGTAAAAGTCTCTAAGCTTAACTAAAGCTTCCTGACAACCAAAGAATCAATTGTTGCCCATTACAGGCTTCTCGCCTTGGGAGTCGGTGCATAATGAAGGGAACGATGGAGGAGGAGCTGCAAGCCTTTGCGAGCCGCTCTGCATTGCAGCAACAGCAGTCAGTGCCACAGGGTTAAAAACTGCGAGTTACACACCTACCCACAGAAAACTTCCGGGCATTTTAATGTCGTCATAGCGACTGCTCCTTCAGGTAATAATACGCCCTAAGGTTCGAGGGACGTTGCTCCTGAGCAAAGGGAGTGCTCCCCAAAAAATCTACGCCCAACGAACACAGTGAAGTTGGAGCGAAGAAGCAATGGGCTGCACAGGCAGTCTCTGCAGGGCGAACCAGGCAGGGCAACAGGCCAAAGTAGCGAATTTGACGGAGGTAAAAGGGCGTAAACAGCACCACAAACGACCAAGGACGGACGCTATCACAGTTTCTGGGGTAGAGGGTTGTAGCTATGCTGACACGTTGAAAGTTGTCAGAGCTAACACGAGCCTTATGCATCTTAGTGGGGACAGTTGACCAAGAAGCCCGAGCATAGCGCTGAGGTGCTGTTGGAGGCTGTTGGCAAGGCCTTGTGCGAACGAGCGGTGGTTGAAACGCTTACCGAGTGCGCGTAAATCGAGCTCAGTGATCTTGACGAGCTAGTCGAGGCAAAAACGCTGATTCAAATGTTTAGACTACGGGCACATTGTTGTTAGCTGCAAATGCGAATGCGACCTGAAAGGTGCTTGCTTCAAGTACGGATTGATGGGCCACGCTGCTAAAAGCTGCGATAAGCCATCAAAATGCTGTCTCTGCGCCCGGCAATTCGAAAAGCAGACTGATCACGCGGCGGGTAGCTTCAGGAGTCCATCGTATCCCGAAGCTGTCCAAAAATTTAAATGCTAAGGTTTCTACAGCTAAACCTGAATCATTGCATAGCTGCTCAAGATCTGCTAGAGCAGACTGCGAGAGAGAAAGTAATAGACGTAGCTTTCCTCAGCGAGCGCTCGATACGGCAGCATATGGATATATAGCTGCTACCTCACCCCCAGCATGTAGCTCAACGAATTCCCTGCGGTGCTCGACGAGCTTGCTGAGGACGTAAGAGGCCGACTTCAACGCATGGGCCATGGAATGGGGCAGCTTTTCAACAAATGCCAAAGGGCTAAACATCGACCTAACCTTCCATAATCGACCAAAACTTCGACGCTTCGTCTGTTTTTCGAAAGACAAAATGGAGCCTCAGCGATAGCTATACGGGCAGCGATCACTCTGCGCTTCTGTTCACAATTGGTGAGCCATCTGGCAGGGAGCCAACTCTGTGGAGGGAAGCTTATCTAGTCGCTGGGGACATCTGGCAACGCTGAGGCCAAAGCTTGCCAAATGACTATCCAAATACAGCGCGTCTGCAACGCTAGCATGCAGTGGCGCAAGCACTTCACGCAACACAAGCAGAAAACCAGACAGCTTATCAGGTGGCAAGATGGCAGCTGCACAAGGCCATAAATACTAGCAAACTAGCAAACGGGACTACGTCATAGACCTATGCGACTTCGGCGGTGGTCAAGACTGAGCTCCATTCATGATCATGAACCTACAACAGCAAACCAGGATTCGAGCAGCTCTTATTCAGCTCTAATTTCAGACGAGGAAGCTCCTGCTCTGCCCCTGGGCCGGAAGGAATTCCTAATTGGCCGCTAAAGCTGGCCATTGCTCATTAACTCAAGAAACATTCCATTTCCTTCATTCGCCATAGGAAAGGAGCTGAAAGATACAGAGGATATGTGCAGCGCAAGTATCAGCCGCATTCGAGACTGGTTGACAGGAGCTGTATTTGACCTAGCATCTCACAAAACGGAGGTCGTCCTAGTCAGCAGTCGCAAGTAAGTGGAAGCGGCCCATGTAAAGATTGGCAACATCAGCACTGCGTCAAAGTGGCCAAACTTTATCTTGGGGTCATGCTCGATCGCATGACAACATGCCATTCAAATGTATGTACATATGTGGCAACCTACGAGTCCCTAGTACATGAAATACATGTTTTGCAAATTAGAGGCGAAGGGAGCGTGGCATAAAAAATTTAACAAATATCGAAATTGTATGAGGCTCACATAACACTATATGCAAATTTGAAGACCCTAGCTAGACAGATGAACTACATGGAATTATATAACTGAGTATCGATTTTTTCAATAACATTTTTCATCGATAACATTAAAATAAAAAAAATATCGATTTTCTACAACAGACAGACGGACAGGGCTAAATCGACTCGACTTGTCTCCCTGATCTACGGGGTCAGCCATACTTGTTACATACATTTCAACAAAAGCATTATACTCTGATTTCATATTTTCAATGGGTTCAGGGTATAAAAATCAGCAAAACGATCAGACGAATCATAATCACTGCAAGTATTGATCGATTTAACGAAAAATGTGGAATGTAAACTAAAGACTTATGTTTCAAATTCCCAAAGGAATAAAATTTCACTAGCCACGAGTAAACTGCCTTTTGCAACGCATAAGATAATTCTCATAGCAACGAGAATTTAGAATATTAAAATTTGGCTTGACTATGGAGCCAGACTTTTGAAATTTTTTAAACATTTGGACTTATTGTTTCTTAAATTGAAGTGTCTGAGTAAACCATGGCGGGTTTTTAAAAATAAGCACAAGGAGACACATAGGAACGCACGCATCAAGAAGAGAGTTTAAAGTGTTATAGAAAGTAATTGTTGCAGAGTTAAAATCAACGTAATCATATAGAACAGACCAATCTGTTGCACTAATAAGTTGGTTGAGCAAAGCAAAATTGCACTTATTGTAGTAACGACGTTGAATTGATGACAGGGATACCTCAAATCTAGGATGATGAATATTAAAAGGTATACAAAAGGGGATGATCTAGCAACATTAACGAATGAGTCGTCATTAATAAAAAATTAGATCAAGCGAAATTTAGTTCATCTGAGACATAGAAAACAAATCAAAGAAGAAATGATCAAGTGTAGGAATAAAGGAACTTGAACTAGGATTAGAGATCCAAGAAGTGTTAGGTATATTAAAATCACCTAACACAAGAAATAAATTATTATTCTTTACATACATCAGAAGAGGGGGTAATATATACACATGTTATTAAGAGATCAAGATTTAAGGGTTAATTTAACCTCAACAATCTTGACATCATGAGATTAAGATTAAATAAATGAATCTGAGGTAATATTAGATTTATCACCTAATAAGACACCTCTACGTGTCAAACGATCATGTCTATAAATAGTGAATTTATTTGAGAGAGTCTTACTATTATAAATATTCGGACCTTACCACGTTTCAGTGGGTTTTGAATGCATCCCACAAACTTTTTGATATACTAAGGACAGTTGCGGAGAAGTTTGTACGGCACCGAAGAAGGGTTTAACAAAACAGGAGTCAGCCTATGTAGACTTTTATGCTTGAATTCATGCACAACGGCATGAGCAGGCCAAAAATTTAGAGTCACATATTGTTGTGAAGAATTTAGCAGACATGTGGACTTTGAAAGAAGCAATTTCACTTGGAGTCGTAAAAATGGACTACGATATAAAGCCATTGGCTGTTGACTCACTAAAATTAAAAGCCGATAAAGCCTCACATGTCGTGTCAAGGAGAAACGACAGATAAAGTATGTATGGTAGGTGTGGGAGAAGCGGTCAGAATGTTGTTCATTGTTTGAGCAAGAGATGGAGAAGTAGAAGGAGTTGGAATCAGTATAGATACTTGAATATCTATAGTTTATGTCCCTGACGAACTGCAAGAAGGTGGAATTGCTACAGAGTCGGAACAAGGTGTGGAAAGCCCTTATAAAATAGGAGACACTATTGGTATGGAAGGTGGTACCAACTGAGTAGCAGTCAACATCTCGGCTTGTGTTGCATTTGAGCCTTATATATATATATATATATATATATATATATATATATATATATATATATATATATATATATATATATATATATATATATATATATATATATATATATATATGTGGTTTAAGTCGTCTTTGGGGACTGGCAGGGATTAGACCTCTTGCGAGTAGGCTTCGGTGCCGGTGCAGTCGATCAGAGTATCTGATAGTGTGTCTACCAATCTGCTCTTCTACAGTAGGCAGTTAGAGGTCTCTATGGAGTGTGCATTATATATCTGCTTTTTTAGGGTGAAGCAGGGGTTTAATGTTTTTAGAGGATTGATTTTCATATTCCACCGCTTGCACCAATCAGCGAGAGTATCAAGATACCTCTGTAGTCCTCTACTTGCTTCATGACGACTTTTTGAGTTGTAGATGACTGCAACATCATCAGCATAAGTGGCAATGACAGCTTTCGAGGAAGCGTCCATATGTTGAGAGGACCGGCGAGGTATGTCTGACGTATACAAGGAGAACAGCAGTGGACCAAGGACAGTAATCCATCGTTTCACACCTTGTCAAACGCTTGCTGCATGTCAATGAAGGTAGCGTTGGAGTATTCTGAGTCGTCAAAAGCCTGCAGGATGCATTTCACCAACCTGTAAACTTGTTCCGTGTCCCCCACGAAATCCAAATTGGTGATCCGGTAAGATATTGGATTGTATTATTATGGCATTAATTCGATTGGCAATGGTCCACTCCCATAGTTATAGGCCGATATGCCTCTGGATCCTATTCCGGTTTGCCCGGCTTATGAATCATCAAGAGTGCAGCTTATTTCCATTGCCATGGGAACACTTGGAGCCTTATGATGACATTAAAAATTAGTTCAATGAAAATTAGCGCTCTTGTAGGCATCTACAAATCTTTTCAATTCCAGGAGCTTTATTTTTCCGCAATAGTTGGATTACCTCGGTTATTTCATCGATCCTTATAGGCTGAATAGGCAGGGACATTTGCAATGGGGTCGGTAAATTGAGATGTGTCTCTATGGTCTGCTCCATCGTAGCATAGCTATAAGGAGTAAAACGATCCTCTAGATGGTATCCAATTGGCATTTAGCAAGTTCGCCATTAGGGCATCGGACAGGTACCTGTCTAAAAGGTTGTCCTTTGAGCGATTTTGTGCATTTCCATAGGGAGTAGTTTGCATCTATAATCCATGGAAGCCAGTTTTTGCTCGAAGAAATCACCTCTGGGTTCCCTTAAAAGATTATGAAGCTGCCTTGCTGCACGGTTCCACAAAATTCGGTCCCAAGGGTCTTGGGATCGAATTGCTCTTCTACGGAGGCACCTTTTTGTTCTGAGAAGCTCTTCTTCTTCTCTCCTTAGAACAATGCCAGGCCTAAGCGGCGTTGTAACAGCAGCAGCTCTATAAATGTTTTCCGAGAGATGATCAACCGCATTCACGATGTCTTCTCCACAGTTCAGACACGAATGTAATTGAATGGAGTCATCTAGCTGTTGTCTAAAAGCCATGATGACAGTACCGTTGGTTATCAGCCTCGGGCTTGGCCTTATACTAGAAACATCGATGTGCAACTCAGCAATAAGGGCTAAATGGTCAGAGTCTAAGTCCCAGCTATGGTAGATATTTGCTTGATAATCAGGTATCCCATGGTATAATGCAAAATCGACGCAAGAGGGTGTGTGGCTGGATATATATGGGTATCTTTTTGGAGATCCTGTTGCAAGAATCTTAGCGCCTCTAGCTGTGATGGCTTCTGCTAGTTCTCTGCCTCTGGATGAATTATATGAATCTCCCCACAGCCAATGTCGTGCATTCCAGTCGCCACCAATAAGAAACCTTTGGCCGCAAGAAATGAGTATGTCGCTGAAATGCCTTTCTTCTATTCTGTTCCTTGGTGGACAGTATATGGCGCAAAATTCAATGTCTCCCAAACCTGTGGCAACTTTAATTGCAGACATTTGTATGTTTGGGGTTTCATTAACCCTTTGTGGCAAGTGGCGGAGAGAACTTCTCACGAATATAGCCGCTCCTCCCATACCATGGTTGTGACTTGAAGGTTTGTAAGCTGGATAAAAGGTGTAACCATTGCAGCAATGCCATTGACATTCCAGAAGAGGACCTTTAGAGAGTTCATTGTGAGGCTGAGGCGTTGTTAGTCGTTGTTGTGAGTCGATGAAACCCCAGTCCATTGCTTTAGCAAGCTGGCCATTTCGTGGACAATTTTTTCGAGCCGTTCTAGTCTTTCACTATTTTTCTTGTTTTGCTGTTGTTGTTCACGTTGTTGCGCCTGAAGCCACGAGAGAAATTGCTGCTGCTGCTGCACTTGCAGCTCTTGTTGCCATTTCAAAAATTGTTGTTGCTGTTCCAATAGAGATTGGACGTCAACTAGTTGCCGTTGCTGTGAACTATTTACTATAGGTTTAGATAACTGGGTTTGAATATTTTGTATGCGACTCTGAGCAGATGCATTACCATTTTTTGCTATCAAGGCATAGGATAATCCACCTGCTCTGATTCTGGAAGTATTAGAAAGCTGTTGTGGTTGATGCTGCTGCTCCCGTTGTGGCTGTTGCGGCCTTGCTTGGTTCTTCTTGATCGTTGAGGAGCCCATTGATCGTCGATAGAACTCCTGGTACCACTGGAAAGTTTTGTAGCTTGCCATGTGGTTACCTCCGCAGTGAATGCAAGTAGGCAGTTCATCTTGAGAACGTGTGCATAAATTGGTGGGATGATCCTCGCCACAACGTGCACAGTTAGGATGGCGACGGCAGTATTTGGCTGTATGGCCATATTCCTGGCATCGTGTACATATGACAATTTCAGAACTTTTACGCATCTTTTCTACTCTCACTATTTGGCGGCAAAGTGTTCTTATATTGTATATGTCGTTAATCTTGTTGTATGGTTTTATATTTATAAGGAATATATTTAATTTTTCATCCCTGTTTGTTCTTGATCTTGGGTTGTGCACTTGCAGAGCATCGAAACCATATTTTTTAAAATTAGCAATGATTTCTTTATTCAAAGTGCTATGGTGTAGCCCCTTTACCACAATTCTGTACGGTTTTTCTTCCTTCAGCTGATAAGTGTGAAACTCAATGACCATTGTGTCAAAATGACTTACAATAGCTCTGTAAGTGTCGCTGTCTTTAGGAAATATTCTAGCCGTTACTCCTTGGTTAACTTTGACTGCCACGTTGTCAATATTAGTACCTTCACTAATGATTTCAAAAAGATCATTAAGATCAGTAACTCACAACGATTTGCGGCGGCTTTGGTGAGTCGATAGGCTGTTTGTTGTTGTTGGGTTGCTTCAGGAGCAAATCTAACAATGCAAGTTAAATTAATAGTGGATCCCTTATTAATGTGCATCTCAGGGCCGCCCACAACCTCAGTAACGGGCTCTATATTAGAAAGATAATTAAATAAATATAAATGTTTAGGATAAATATTAAAAAAATAACAAGTAAGAAAACTCTAGTCGAGACCGCTCCTAAACCCTGCAAAGAACCGCTATTCCTAAGAATCTCTAACATTCTCCGTTTCTTTTACTCTAGCTAGAAAGATAAATTAGATAGAATTTTATAACTGAATAACGATTTCACTTTTAAATCGATAGCAATAAAACTATGAAAGTAATCGATTTTTTTTTTAAAATAAACTCGATCCTTTATATACACAAGCCTCCAAAAAAATTGGTAGTCTCTAGCTATTATACATTTTCACAAAAAAATTGTATCTTTTTATACCCTGAACCCATTGAAAATGGGAAATCAGGGTATAATGGTTTTGTAAAAATGTATGTAACAGGCAGAAGGAGGCGTGGCAGATCCCATAAAGTATATATATTCTTGATCAGGGAGAGAAGCCGAGTCGATTTAGCCCTGTCCGTCTGTCCGTATGTTTGAACGCGTCGATCTCAGAAGATATAAGAGCTAGAGACTTCAAATTTTTTTGGAAGTTCGTGTATATCATGATTCGCTCGAGTTTGATTCAAATATTCGATAACTATCATAGTTTTAATGTTATCGATTAAAACCCAATATCTTCATTTAGTTATAAAATTCTATTTAATTCATTTTTATACCCTGAACCCATTGAAAATGGGAAATCAGGGTATAATGTTTTTGTTGAAATGTATGTAACAGGCAGAAGGAGGCGTGGCAGACCCCATAAAGTATATATATTCTTGATCAGGATGACAAGCCGAGTTGATATAGCCATGTCCGTCTGTCCGTCTGTCCGTCCGTCCGTCTGTCCGTCTGTCCGTCCGTCTGTCCGTATGTATGAACGCGTCGTTCTCAGAACCTACAAGAGCTAGAGAATTGAAATTTTTTATGTAGGTTCCTGTATAGCACGAAAAGATCGAGTTTGTTTCAGAAATTCGATAACTTTTATCGTTTTATTGTTATCGATTAAAAACGAAAATCTAAATTGAAAATCTATCTAATTCATCTTTCTAGCTAGAGTCTTCAAATTTTGCATTTAGTGTTATGTAAGCCTTACGCAATTTCGGTTTTTGTTAAATTTTGGGTGCCACGCCCCCTTCGCCTCAAATTTGTAACTCCCGTATATCAAATACTAGAGACTTGTGCATACATACATATGGCACATACATACATATGGATGACATGATTACGCCCAACAAGTTTGATCAAAATCGTTCGTCTAGAAAAAAAGTTATTAAACATTTAATTTCCCATAACATTGCCATGCCAAGCAGCCAAAGAACAGCTGACGCAACGACTTGCGCTTGTGTATGCGTGCGCCTGTGTATGTGTGTGTGTATGTTTTGCTTGTAATGAACGTACATATGCATGTGTATATAAAAGAAATGAAGAATGCTTGGAATAGCGGATCATCGCAGGGTTCAGGGTATACCCTAGTCGAGCGGTCTCGACTAGAGTTTTCTTACTTGTTATAGTTAGAGTCTTCAAATTTTGCATTTTGTGTTATTTGAGCCTTCTGCAATTTCGGGTTTTGTTAAATTTTACCACGCCCTCAAATTGCCCCTTCGCTTCAAATTGCTAAATCACGTATTTCAAGTATTAGAGACTTGTGCTTTGGCACATATACACATATGAATGTCATGATCACGCCCAACAAATTTGATCAAAATTGTTGGTCTAGAAAAAAGTTAATAAACATTAAATCTCATATTATCGGCGTCTTGCAGCAGCAGCGAAGCTGGTGAGTCATAATGCACAGTTAGCAAATTGTGTGCTTGTGCGTGCGTCTGTGTGTGTGTATGTATTGCTTGCTACATACATATGTACATATAAAAGTAACGGAGAATGTTAGCGGCTCTTAGCAATCGCAGTTCTTCGCAGGGTTCAGAGGATCATATTTTCATATTTTCATATTTTCAATGGGGATCGATTAAACACGAAAACCGAAATTTACTTATATAATTCGTTCTAATTCATCATTCTAGCTAGAGTCTTCACATTTTGCTTTTATTGAACCTTACACAATTTCGGGTTTTGTCAAATTTTGGGTACCACGCCCTCTTCGCCTCGAATTTGTAAATCACGTATTTCAAATACTAGAGAATTGTGCTTTGGCACATGCATTTGAATATAAGCCCTGCAAGTTTGATCAAAAACGTTTGGCAACGAAAAAAGTTATTAAACATTTAATATCTCATATTATCGGCGCCTTACAGACTGAGCGCAGTTGCTGAGTAAAATGCACATTATATTTTAAAATTAATCTTAAATCTTAGGGACGCCGCTTAAATTAGCTTTCGATAAAAAATTTGTATCGAAGAAGGCCGTTGAAATTTCAATGGGTATCTAAGTTTAGAGCCTTAACAAAGGTATACGCCGCCAAGCAATGTAAAAATGAGAGATGCTCTTTGGCGGGTTGGATGGCTCCAAGTCCCGGTGCAATCATGTCGATATTTCTTTTATTATACATTTTCACGAGAAAAATAATTATATTGGTTTTGTGCAATGTCCGTCATGCTTTCCGTCTGTCAGTCTGTCCGTCTGTCCGTATGTACGCAAACCATTTCCACGCTATTGAAGCTAGAGATTTGAAATAGTCGGGGGTCCCGACTAGGAGATATCCCCCCCCCCTCGCGCTATCTGCGTTTTTTAAAATACTGCATAATTAGCATTTCGTATAAACGCACAGAAAACTAAATTCAATTCATTTTCAATTGTTTAGCCAATACCGCTATCAATGGTTCGATAGAATAGTGGCATCCGTGTTTCGATTTATTGAACAGCTGATAATTAGAAAATCATAGCGCATCTATTGGAAATATGTACACTAAAACTTGCGGGTCTTAGAATGTGTGTGTGCATTTGTGCACATGTGGAATACTATTTGTATAGAATACTATTTGTTTTGCGTTGCTGATCACGTGTTTGGCCGATTGGCCAAATGTTTTGTTTAATTACTTCTGGGCGAATTAATGAATTTTAATGAAATTTTCAGCTTATGTTCAACATATTTTAATACATTTTTTCCAATTTTTTAAAATGTAAACCCATTCAATTATTTGCTTTGAGTGCAACTAACCTCAATTTAAATATTTGGGAAAATTTGGAGCCGGTATCAAAAATTTAACAAAAATCAAAATTACATAAAATAAATATAAAACTAACAAAACAAGTAAGAACGTTGCAGTCGGACGCAACCAACAGCGAAATACTATTTCACGTCCCAGCAGCCCACAGGGGCATCTATCACATTATATTTTTTAAAATTTAACCTTAAATCTCCACTTTCGCCGCTCAAATTAGCTGCAGATTAAAACTTTTCATTGGAGGTGGCCAGACAGTTTCTATTAGGATCGAAGCTTAAAACCCTAACCTTAGCAAAAACACGCACATAAATCGACCCCGGTGCGGTCATATTGATATTTTTGTTATATTTTCTTTATTTAGTTATTTTGTATTAATAAAATATTCTTTTCAAACATATATATATAATTTGACAAATCAAAAGACAAGGTCAAAGGTCACAAAGTAATTATGTGGCGCGTTATTGGCTCAGAAGTTGCAGATGATTCAGTTTTGATTTGCCTCGCCCCCAGTGGCATGTGCATAGAGTGGCCGTTCAGGAATATAACTGTAAAGTTTGGATGCTTACATTCGAAAAATGCGAAAATTACAGCGTATTTTTCTGTATGTCCCGCCCCTTTTGGGGCGTAACAATAATTTTTGGGGAATCGATAGAGGAGGCCCACAGTAACTTAACATTCAATTTCTTCTAGCACTAAAACTGTGAGAGATATAAGCTGATATTAGTTGCCACGCCTGAGGGCGTAGATATATCCGCCATAGCTTTTTGATTGTGGGATGTTAACCCGAGTATATTTACCAAGTCTCAAGTCTCTAGCATCAATAGTGCTCAAAATATAACGAAACTAGTAAAATCACTATATCTTCAGATCCGCCCCTAGTAGGCGTGGCCACAAATTCCTTATAGGATCGTAACAGTAACCCACGTGCCAAACTTGGGCGTTCTAGCTTTAAAACTGTAGAAGATACAGTTTGACCCGATTAGCCACGCCCCCAATGGGCGTAGATATATCCGCAATAGCTTTTTGATTTTGGGATGTCGACATGAGTGTTCAGTTAAAATCTCAACTCTCTAGCTCTTCTAGAAGTAGTGTTTCTGAGATGCAGAAAAATGCATTTTCCGATTTGCCACTCCCCTAGTGGGCGTATCAGGAAAATCTTGACACTTTATCAGACGAGGGTATACACGAGTATGTATTTCAAATTTCTCTAGCTTCAATAGCGTGGAAATGGTTTGCGTTCATACGGACAGACTGACAGACGGACAGACGGACGGACGGACAGACGGACGGACAGCATGACGGACATTGCACAAAACCAATATACTATATCACTACGTGAAATTGTATAATTAAAATAAATGAGTTTCATTTAAAATTAATATATGTATTATGAAGTTCGTATTAATTTTTTTTTACGAATTAATGTCGAATTTCGTCCGTTTAACTGGTTATGGAGCGTGGCAGAACTATGAAGCTGCTTGATATTAGGATGTAAATTACCAAAATTACAGAAATGTTTCCTAGAAATAA
The DNA here is from genome assembly GCA_961210405.1 of Drosophila mercatorum. Taxonomy (NCBI): domain Eukaryota; kingdom Metazoa; phylum Arthropoda; class Insecta; order Diptera; family Drosophilidae; genus Drosophila; species Drosophila mercatorum. Next base: position 411,902 of record CAUIUS010000010.1, read on the forward strand.
GAATACCGTAGAAAATGTACCCAAAGACCCAAAAAATATGAAATAGGCCCCGTTCTGGTCGCCCACCATTAATTGACAACCGGGTCAAAAGACGAAAAAAAATCTAAAGGTCAAAAATTATTAGTGCATCTCAGGTATGGATTAATTTCCCTCTGCCAACATCCAAGAGATGTGAGTAGCAAGTCTTGAAAAGATCGGAAAATGTTTCATATGAAAACAAGTAAGAAAACTCTAGTCGGGGGTCCCGACTAGGAGATACCCTAAACCCCGCTCTATCTGCGTTTTTTTTAAATACTGCATAATTAGCATTTCGTATAAACGCACAGAAAACTAAATTCAATTCATTTCCAATTGTTTTGCTAATAGCGCCATCTATGGTTCGATAGAATAGTGCCATCCCTGTTTCGATTTATTGAACAGCTGATAATTAGCAAATCATAGCGCCATCTATTGGAAATATGTACACTAAAGCTTGCGGGTTTGAGAATTTGCTAGATGCTAGATGTTTATGTGTGTATGTGTGCACATGTATAGGAAAACAATTTGTTTTGCGTTGCTGGTCACGTGGTTGGCCGATTGGCCAAATGTTTTGTTTAATAAATTCTGCGCGAATTATTGGATTTGAATGAAATTTTCAGCTTATGTTCATCATATTTTATTACATTTTTTTCAATTTTTAAAAATGTAAACCCATTCATTTACTGGCTTTGAGTGCAACTAACCTCAATTTAAATATTTGGGGAAATTTGGAGCCGGTATCCAAAATTTAACGAAAACCAAAATTAGATAAAATAAATATATAACTTACAAAAAAAATTGGGGACTATAGCATTAAAGACGTGGGAGATATAATTTTATAACGAACATTCGATAATGTTTTTAATCGATAACATTAAAACTAAAATAGGTATCGACTTTTTTTAACAAACTCGATCTTTTCGTGCTATTCACGGACCTACATAAAAAATTTCAGGTCTCTAGCTCTTATAGGTTCTGAGAACGACGCGTTCATACATACGGACAGACGGACAGACGGACATGGCTATATCAACTCGTCTTGTCTCCCTGATCAAGAATATATATACTTTATCGGGTCTGCCACGCCTCCTTCTGCCTGTTACATACATTTCAACAAAAACATTATACCCTGATTTCCCATTTTCAATGGGTTCAGGGTATAAAAATTCCTTAAACAGGAGCTACTGCCTCGACATAATGTTGCAAAATTACAGTATGCCAAAGACACCAATTTTGGGACACTGAGTGGCAAATTTAATTTTTAGCGGTGAGAAAAAGCTCAATTTAGACGATTCTGATGGCTACCGGTATTTTTATTCCGATGTGCGAACTCAGAAAAATTTTTACGTGCCCAGAAACTTTCACCCAAGGTCCTTAATGATATCGGGTGTGTTCGCATATAATGAAAACATATCAATATGTTTTGTAACGCATAGAATTAATGCTCAAATTTCTGTTAAACTGTTTGAGTATGTTTTAATGCCTTTTTGAAGTGGATCAGTATGCTGCCGATTCGATTTTAAGCAGGATAATGCACCCAACTATACAAAATATAAACTATAAAACTAAACTATAAACAAGTAAGAAAACTCTAGTCGAGGCCGCTCGACTAGGGTATACCCTGAACCCTGCATTCTTCGTTTCTTTTATATACACATGCACTTGTACGTTCATTACAAACAAAACATACACACACATACACAGGCGCAAGCACACACAAGCGCAAGTCGGAGCGTCAGCTGTTCTTTGGCTGCTGTTTGCATGGCAATGCTATGGGAAATTAAATGTTTAATAACTTTTTTTCTAGACAAACGATTTTGATCAAACTTGTTGGGCGTGATCATGTCATCCATATGTATGTGTGTGCCAAAGCACAAGTCTCTAGTATTATATAATACGGGACTTACAAATTTGAGGCGAAGGGGGCGTGGCATCCAAAATTTAACAAAAACCGAAATTGTATAAGGCTCACATAACACTAAGTGCAAAATTTGAAGACTCTAGCTATAAAGATGAATTATATAGATTTATATAACTGAGCATCGATTTCGTTTTTAATCGATAACATTAAAATTAAGACAGTTATCGATTTTTTTTAACAAACTCGATCTTTTCGTGCTATACAGGAACCTACATAAAAAATTTCAAGTCTCTAGCTCTTATAGGTTCTGAGAACGACGCGTTCATACATACGGACAGACGGACAGACGGACATGGCTATATCAACTCGGCTTGTCATCCTGATCAAGAATATATATACTTTATGGGGTCTGCCACGCCTCCTTCTGCCTGTTACATACATTTCAACAAAAACATTATACCCTGATTTCCCATTTTTAATGGGTTCAGGGTATAAAAAGTTAACTTAGGCTTATCTTAAAAATTGACAAATTCTTGTTTTGGAGTGGTCAGCACGCAACCCGGACTTAAATCCAATAGAGAATCTATTAGGAATCTTGACTCATCCGGTTTATGCCTATGGGAAGCAATTTGGAAATTTTATTGAGCAAAAAATACCACTAAATCGGATTATTTCAATACCAGCACGAGCAATGAAAGTATTAAACAATTTTTAGTGGTGTTTTTAACATTAATTTACGTTTTAAAAAAATTCTATTAAGTTTTGTCGATTTTTTCAAGTTTTAAGTTAAAAATTATGAAATTGTCCCTGAGACTTATTTCGTTTGAAAATATTTTGTATAATTTTTTTATTATATTTACGAAGCTTTTTATACTATTTCACGTAGTGATATAGTATATTGGTTTTGTGCAATGTCCGTCATGCTGTCCGTCCGTCTGTCCGTCTGTCCGTATGAACGCAAACCATTTCCACGCTATTGAAGCTAGAGACTTGAAATTTGAAATATATACTCGTGTATACCCTCGTCTGATAAAGTGTCAAGATTTTCCCGATACGCCCACTAGGGGCGTGGCAAATCGGAAAATGCATTTTCCTGTATCTCAGAAACACTACTTCTAGAAGAGCTAGAGAGTTGAGATTTTAACTGAACACTCATGTCGACATCCCAAAATCAAAAAGCTATGGCGGATATATCTACGCCCATTGGGGGCGTGGCAAATCGGGTCAAACTGTATCTTCTACAGTTTTAAAGCTAGAACGCCCAAATTTGGCACGTGGGTTACTGTTACGATTCTATAAGGATCGCGATTCTATACGGCCACGCCTACTAGGGGCGTGGCAAATCGGATCTGAAGACATAGTGATTTTACTAGTTTCGTTATATTTTGAGCACTATTGATGCAAGAGACTTGAGACTTGGTATATATACTCGGGTTAACATCCCACAATCGAAAAGCTATGGCGGATATATATACGCCTTCAGGGGGCGTGGCAACTAATATCAGCTTATATCTCCCACAGTTTTAGTGCTAGAAGCTTCAAAATTGAATGTTAAGTTACTGGAGGCCTCCTCTATCGATGCCCCAAAAATTATTGTTACGACCCAAAAGGGGCATGACATACAGAAAAATACCCTGTAATTTTCGCATTTTTCGAATGTAAGCATCCAAACTTTACAGTTATATTCCTGAACACCCACTCTATGCACATGCCAAAAATTATTTGTCTACGGCCACTGGGGGCGTGGCAAATCAAAACTGAAACATCTGCAGCTTCTGAGCCAATAACGCGCCACATAATGACTTTGTGACCTTTGACCTTGTCTTTTGATTTGTTAAATTATATATATATGTTTGAAAAGAATATTTTATTAATACAAAATAACTAAATAAGGAAAATATAACAAAAATATCAACATGACCGCACCGGGGTTCGAGCCCACACCTCTACGCTCGCTACTTAAATCACATGTTCAGAGTTGCCACCTCCCTCATTTTGAGAGATGCCATCTCTCTCGATTTAGGTGCGTGTGTTTGCTAAGGTAAGGGTTCGATCCTAATTGAAACTGTCTGGCCACCTCCAATGAAAAGTTTTAGTCTGCAGCTAATTTGAGCGGCGAAAGTAGGGATTTAAGGTTAAATTTTAAAAAATATAATGTGATAGATGCCCCTGTGTGCTGCTGGGTCGTGAAATAGTATTTCGCTGTCGGTTGCGTCCGACAGCAACGTTCTTACTTGTTTTGGGTTGACTTTAATTAAAGTAGATTGGTATTTTTATTAAGTTTAAACAGCAATTTAGTTTTTTTTAAATATATTTATCGGTTCAGTTTTTATAGTATTTAACAGAGTGTCCCAGAGACTTATTTCGCCCACCTTATATGTGAATGAAACTACTGTGCCGAACGGTACTGGGCTGTACTCTTCAATATTTTTTGACCCTACCTCCTGCGGCGTTAAGATATAAATTTTGCCTATCCTTGCTGAACATCCAGCATGTAGCTTAATTATGCCTTGGTTAGGTAGCAAGGCCATTTCCTCGAAGTTTCCGCATACGATGTGCGCTGACTTCTTTTCAAATACCTTTAGAGCCATCGGTTTTTTCCATTTAGTTTTTTAACAAATGTATCTTCCTCATACTCGGTCATATGGCACGGCTGCTTGTTGCTTGGATTTAAGGGTGACATTTCACAACTTTCGTCGTCTGCATCATTCCGTGCCCAACTTTCTTCGCATAGGTAAGTGCTCTCGTCTTCGTGCTGACAACGATTTACATCCGTTTCAGTCATTGAGTGATACGCATCCATTTCCGTATTGAAGATAAGGAACTTCGTTTTAGTTTTCGGAATGACTTTTTTTCCGTCAAGGACGAATGGTATCGGTATTGATTCGAAAAGACTTGCATGCTGGTTGATGTATATTAGCAGTCTTGCATCGATGATCAGTGTATTGTCCTTAAACATCACTTGAGCCTTCATCAGTTTGTATATGAGTTGAAGCCTCTTCGGAGAATTTCCGCCGGGAAGAAGTTGGTTTCATTTTATTTGGTTCCACCAGGGACGGATGAACTCTTCCTTGGTTTATATCCGTCATAAGGCCAATTACTGCTGACATCAATCCAGTTGCGCACTTGTGTGATTGGCATCAAGAATTTTACGGACTCTTTGTAAACGTATAAGTTTTCTTTCATTGTGCTTGTCATTTTGTTTATTTCTGTTGTGACTCTTTCAAAGTTTTTATTTACTTCTTCTGTCGTAGCTTCTATCAGGTTTGACGTTGCATTGATCACTGATGTCTGGTTGCTTACAAAATCTTTGAGCCGTTTTTCGTTTTTAATGATTGTTTGCATGTTTTCCTCTAATCTGTTAGTCATGCCAAAATCGAAAAACATTATAAAACTTGATTTCCTTCCGTGTCACTGTTTATGCTGACCAGGGGGCGTGAGTTTAGCATTGCTTCTATTTGGCAAAGTAGCGTTGAGAATTCTTCAAATGTGAAGCTGTTATCGCCGATGACCCGCTTTAGATGGTGTTTGACCGACTTTACACCAGCTTCCCATAATCCTCCCATGTGAGGGCTTGCCGGCGGGATAGAGTGCCACTTGATGCCTTCTTTTTCAAGCACTGGTGCAACACTTTTATTTTCTTTTATAGCGTCGACAAGGTCTCTTCCTAGTATTCTAGAGGCACCGACGAAATTTGTGCCGCTCTCAGAATACAAATGTTCACTTTTGCCGCGTCTGGCAAAGAATCGTCGAAGAGTCTCTAAAAACTTATCTGATAATAAGTCACTGACGGGTTATAGATGTATTGCCTTTGTGGCCATACATACAAATAGGCATATGTACCCTTTGTACGATTTTTGACCTCTTCCTTTCGAGCAGCGAATTTGAAAGGGTCCAGCGTAGTCGCCAGTTACACTGTACACTGGTAAATTTCCCATTAATTGGCTGGCCATTTCCTGTTTATACCGAATGCAGGTAACACATTGACGTAGATATTTTTTCAATGTATTTCGTGGACCAAAAATCCAGAACTCCCTCTGAATGAAGTTCCTCATCAGCATGAGTCCGCTGTGTAAGGTTTTTTTGTGAGCGTTGTTTATTATCAGCCAGGCCAAGTGTGATTTTCCTAGTATTATTGGGCGTTTTACATTGTATGGCACCATTGCATTTTGAAGACGTCCTCCCATACGTAATACTCCATCTCTATCCGGAGAGGGGTTGAGCGCTTGCAATCTACTCTTTGATTCCAGAGGCTTTCCAGAATTGAGTAAATGAATATCCTGGCCAAAATCAAGTTGTTGCTGTAGTTTTAAAATAACTGTTTTGGCTTCTTCTAATTCGTCAACAGTGAGGTAAGTTGGCAGCTGCTTCTTTCCTTTCAATTTTGCTATAAAGCGCTTGTTAGCTTACTAATCGATGAAAACTTTGTTAGGAGTGGGATCAGGTAGTTTTCTTCTGTGGTTAGAGCTGCTACTATAACTGCTTCTTTTTCTTCAAATTGCGGCCAGTGATCTGACTGCTTCGTTAACCACTCACGGCCTTTCCACCATATAGCACATGCTGCTAAGTGTTTTGGGGAGATTCCTCTTGAGGCGACATCTGCTGGGTTGTCTGCCGATTTTACGTATTTCCATTCAACGTTAGGTAGTTTTTTGTTAATTTCGTCTACTCTTGTTTTGACGAATTTATCTTTGCTACGCTTTATCCAAGCTAGCGTTAGTTGTGAATCACTCCATGCTAGCGTTTTGGTGTGATCTCCAACTATTCCTCATATTTTTGCTAACAGCTTGCTTAATAGGTGGGGTGCACATAGCTCTAATTTGGGAATTGCCTTCTTGTTATACCCTGAACCCATTGAAAATGGGAAATCAGGGTATAATGTTTTTGTTGAAATGTATGTAACAGGCAGAAGGAGGCGTGGCAGACCCCATAAAGTATATATATTCTTGATCAGGATGACAAGCCGAGTTGATATAGCCATGTCCGTCTGTCCGTCTGTCCGTCCGTCTGTCTGTCTGTCCGTCTGTCCGTCCGTCCGTCTGTCCGTCTGTCCGTATGTATGAACGCGTCGTTCTCAGAACCTACAAGAGCTAGAGACTTGAAATTTTTTATGTAGGTTCCTGTATAGCACGAAAAGATCGAGTTTGTTTCAGAAATTCGATAACTTTTATCGTTTTATTGTTATCGATTAAAAACGAAAATCTAAATTAAGCTATAAAATTCTATCTAAATCATCTTTCTAGCTAGAGTCTTCAAATTTTGCATTTAGTGTTATGTAAGCCTTACGCAATTTCGGTTTTTGTTAAGTTTTGGGTGCCACGCCCCCTTCGCCTCAAATTTGTAACTCCCGTATATCAAATACTAGAGACTTGTGCTTTAGCACATACATACATATGGATGACATGATCACGCCCAACAAGTTTGATCAAAATCGTTGGTCTAGAAAAAAAGTTATTAAACATTTAATTTCCCATAACATTGCCATGCAAAGCAGCCAAAGAACAGCTGACGCAACGACTTGCGCTTGTGTGTGCGTGCGCCTGTGTATGTGTGTGTGTATGTTTTGCTTGTAATGAACGTACATATGCATGTGTATATAAAAGAAATTAAGAATGCTTGGAATAGCGGATCTTCGCAGGGTACAGGGTATACCCTAGTCGAGCGGTGTCGACTAGAGTTTTCTTACTTGTTTTTTATTGGGTTCACTTTACTTTTTGCCGCCAGTAAAGTGATTTTGGTACCAACCTTGGTATATACCACTGCTGCATATGCCTTTTCTGATGCGTCGCATAACCCATGTAGCTCCGTCGCATGAGTGCTTGATTTTCCAGACCAGCGTTGTATATTAATTTGAGCTAAGTCTGGTAATGCGTTTGCGTACTCTTGCCAATAATTGCCCTGACTAGGCTCCAGCTCTGCGTCCCAAGTTAGCGGCAGTTTTCATAGTTCTTGTATGAAACATTTTCCTTGCAGTGTGACCGGTGTAAGCCATCTCAATGGATCAAAGATTCTCGCCAATTGAGAAAAAATTATTCGCTTTGTGATATGTACTAATTTTGGGCAATCAACGAAGAATGTGAAGACATCCTTTTTGGGGTCCCATTGTAGTCCGAGAGTTTTTATTGACTCGTCTTTGTTGATAATTATTTTCTCCGTTGAGTCCCCATCTTTAATTCCAGTGATGATTCTGTCATCATTTGATACCCATTTTCTTAGATGCATTCCAGCTTTTTCCATAATTTTCCTAAGATCTGTTTGCGTATTGATGCAATCGAGTATGTATTGATATTCTTGATCATCTTTGTTGACTTTAACCTGACGATACATCTTCTCGATATCAGCTGTCATGACATATTTCCATTGTCGCCACTTGATCAAAATATCAAAGATGTCTTTTTGATATTTGGGTCCGACTAACATCACATCATTTAGACTTAGTCCATTTGAAGCGTCAAACACTACTCTTAATTTAGTAGTAAGACTGTTTGGTCTGATCGCTACTTTGTGCGGAATATAGTATTTGCCTTGGCCAATAGTGTCAACTAGTTCCATGTGACCTAGCTTCAAGTACTGATCCATGAAGTCCCTGTAATCCGTGAAGATTTGAGGTTGCTTCCTGAATTTATTTTCCATTTGCAGTAGTCTTGCCATCGCCTGTTTCCGAGAGTTTCCTAATTCGAAGTTTTTTCGGAAAGGTATGGTCACTACTAGCCGGCCTTCTTCATCCCTTGTGGTTGTCTTTTGGGAAATTTTTTCACAGTCCGTGCTGTCTTCCGAATCGCTGCTGCCACTTTCAAGCTCCCAGAAGAGCTCCAGATCGTTCAGGCACATCGTCGTTAATGCGCTGATTACTTTATTACTCGGTGATCTAGCTATGTTGCCGGAAACAATCCATCCGAGTTCAGTTTTTTGTCCCAGAGTTTCGTTGATTTTTTTAACTTTTCCCAACATTTCAACGTTTCATCTGTTGTGCGGCTTCTTCAGATATAAGAGTTTTTTGTGAACCCCCATCAATAAGGGCTCTAAGCTGCTCGTATTTTCCAGACTTATTTTTAATCCGTATGAGCGCTGTTGCCAGCAACGTATCTTGTCCTCTATTTTCTTTTAGACAATTGCTGCTGACCGTCTCTTTTTTATTTGCATCCTCGTGAAGTAAATAGTTGTGTGATTTGGAGCATTGCTTGCATGTCCAATCTTTCCTGCAATCTTTCATGCTGTGAGCGCCTAGACATTTGAAGCATAGCGCATTTTTAGACACAAATTCTATGTATGTCGTGGCTGTCCATTTGGCAAAAACGGCACTTTCTGTAGCTCGTTTTCTTTGCTTCTGTATGGACGGCACTCTCTTGTACTGAATTTATTGAGTTATACAGTTGCTCAATAAACTCAAGCACATTGTCCAAGGACTGAATTTCTCTAGCCTTCTTTACATGTTGCTCGTAAAGTTGTAGGGCTCCCGTCGAGAATCGTCGCAGCAATATCTGAGCGATTAAAACATCACTATGATTACCCATTTGGCCTTTTTCTTTAATGATGAAAATGCACTCTGTTGCTGTGTCCAAGAACTTGCGGATACTGCTTTCATCATTGTTCTTCAGCAGCTCCAGTTCCACTAACTGGTTGACGGCGTTAGCAAATATTTTACGCTTATTTTCGTAGCGCTTGCATATTAACTCCCACGCTGAATTGTAGCTAGCAGATGATCCAACTAATAAATGGCCTACAACCATTTTGGCTTCTCCTTTGAGGCATGATTTCAGGTAGTTCAGCTTCTTTGTTTCGCTGATATCCATCCTGTTGTGAATCACCTCGGAGAACAATTCGAAGAACGTTGGCCACTCTTTTTGATTTCCATTAAAATGAGGAATATCTACTTTTGGTAGCTCTGGAACGTCTTCTTTCATATTGTGCAAGTCACCCATTCTTCTATTTAATTTCTTCGAGAGAAGGTTGACTGCGCATTCCAGATCGTCAATCTCGTCAATATCGAAAGCAAATTTTTCATATTTTACCTCTAATTCTGTGATTGTCGATTGTACTTTGTTCCATAAGAAATTCAAATTGTCTTTGTAGTCACGAATTTCTTCCTGGTTGCTGAACCCTAGATTGGCATACACTTCCTTAATGAGTTGCCTTACTTTCAGAGCTCTTCTGTCCACAAGGTCTGCCATCACATCCGTCTCATTTCTTTGAGGAAACGTATCTTCCTGCTCAATGTTCTTGCTAGATGCTGGTTGTTCGGTGTCCATGGTGTCGACTTTCATCAAGGATTCTTTATAGATCTTGATGCTGTTCATTGTGCCATCGTATATTTTCTCCGTAAAATATTCATGATTGACGATCCCAACTTTAATCAGTATTGAATGATTGGCATTGAATTTTGCTGCCAATTCGTCAATCACTGATATGGCATCTCTCTTTAATGCTCAGCTGTATGTTGTCAAAAATCTCTGACTGTTTTTTGATCAACTCAAGAGTTTTGGTCGACGGTATTTATAGTGTATATATATCTATATCTATATATATATATATATATATATATATATATATAGATATAGATATATATATATATATATATATATATATATATATATATATATATATATATATATATATTTTTTTTTTTTTTATAGGATGGTAAGCCAAAATAATAAAATTTGTAAACAACAAACAATTTACTTTAACACTTTTCACAGAAGTTTTTCTTGTAGATCGGATCGAAGGACCAAAATGAATACACTTAAACTGCGGTGGTGATTAGTTTTGTACTGAGTCTTTATTCTTCTGAGGCAGGGATTTTATACCTTATGTAACGTTAGCCTAGCGCTGAGTTTGTAAGGCTCTGCGTGCACGTATCTAATTTTAATGTCAACCCATGTGGCCATTGTTTATGTATGTTGCGCTCCCTTCTAATCGACAAGTGCGTCGGAGGCATTTTTCAATTGGTTTGTATTCTTAGCGCGTCGGGTTTCTCTTTTAATTGTTATGCATTTGTATGTTTGTGCCTGAACATTCTTATGTTTATGCATGAACAACATATTTATAAAATATGTGTCTCTCAGTAATAATCAACTTCTCACATGGCGTTATGGGGTGAAATATAAAATTTGTCCAAAATTTTTCAAACTTTAAAATTATTTTCCTCAGAATATGGTCAATAACTATTGACAATTCTTTTTTTTTTTTTTTTGTACCTTAAGGTGGTTATTATATAAAGTATATAATTCGCCATTCAAACATTTTTTAATTGGATGGATTCCGTTTGGTTATGAAAAAATCATAACATCATTAAATATAGCTGATTGCAACAGAACACTCGCCGTCTATCTTTCTTTGCAAAAAGCTTTCACTGTGTCATGCCATCGCTTTGCAGATCGCAGCGATTTTTATCGCTTCTCGCATCGCTTCTCGCCGGCACTCTGCCGTCAGCCTAAGGCTCTAAACTTCGATTTAAATTAAACTGCCATGGCCACCTCCGGTGAAAATTTTTAATCGGCAGCTAATTTGAGCTGCGACAGTGAGAATTTAATTAATTTAAAAATATAATGTGATAGATGCCCCTGTGGGGTGGTGGGACGTGAAAAAGTATTTCGCAGTCGGTTGCGTCCGACTGCAACATTGTTACTTGTTTTTCGCATTGCATTGAGAGAAAATGCATAAACATATGTAGAATGGCAAAAACAAAACATATTTCATCACAAATAACAGAAATTTAAGCTCATATGCAACAAAAACATACGAATAGCCAAAGCGATATCAAGCGATAAAGCTATTCAGAATCGCTTTTCGCAATTCTCTTCATTTTTCGCTTTGACTCGCTTCTCTGCCGTCAGCCTTACACAATTTTAGTTAATTTTGTTAATTTTTTGGATTCCACGGCCCCACATATGACAGAAATGATCACACCCCCTGAAAGTTTGATCAAAAACGTTTGTTTACAAAAAAAGGTAGTAAACATACATATAATATCTCATATTATCGGCGCCTTGCAGACAGAGCTCAGTTGCTGAGTCAAAAATCACAGTTAGCAGATTGTGTTCGTGTGCTTGCGTCTGTGTGTGTATGTGTTGCTTGCTACATATATATAATAACATATTTTATTTTTTTCGAGTCGAGCGAGTACTTGTTTTATTCAATATCTTCTTATGACTGATCTAACATTGTCTTCAATATCTTACAATTAGTGAGAGTTCAAAGCAAGCAGCGATAAAGCTCACGCATCGCCTGACTTTGCCGTTGCAAAGCTTAGGGTGGCCTGAGCATAAAAAGGTTATCTGAAAGAGAGACTAAAGCTTTCTCTCTGGAGTAATTACATACTCTCAGCATGCTACTCTACAATTGTTGGATGCTATGAATATGTAACTCCTCCAACCTTAAGAAAGTAGTCTGTCCTCAGACGGTTTACATGATTATTAAACAATTGAATTATTTAACAATTAAGTTGACTTAATTTTAACAATTCTGTTTTTTTTTCAATAACTTCAAAAATATAACAATTTGAAAAACATTTTAATTCGATTAATAATAATATTCTATGAAATTTTTCCAATTTTTCTTTTTTTTTTTTTGAATATTGATAAAATAGATCAATACTTTTTTCCTAATTTTATTGTTGTGAATAAGTTCGGGAGGCCTGGTGTGATAGTTAGTATCATTAATTACTTTCATTCTCATAAATTGATTTTTGTGGTGAATAAACTCTCTTCCTTTGTTTAGTTCGCTGAAATGTTTCTCATTGACAGCTCTAATATTAGCAGTCTTCTTGTATGGGTTTTGAAGTTTGCCTTTCAATATTGGTGCTTTTTTATAGTTTGTATTCACTTCAAATGGGTTTCTATTTTCATTAAATTTATTAATTCTTTGTGTTTTTAAAATTTGGTTACTGTATGCCGGGGTACCTGCAAAAATAAACAAATCGGCTGGTGTTCTTCCTGTGCTATTGTGCTTGGTTTTATGGTTATAAATGAATAGGATAGTTTCAATTTTCATATGCTTTTCTTCAACATAGGTATCAGTGTTTATTACTCTAATCCGCTCATTTAATGTTTTGTGAAATCGTTCAATGTCCGCAACACCTGTCTTCGTTGATGCTAACTCTAATTTAACCTTCTCTGAAGTCAACCATACTTTAATTGCGTTACTTGTGAATGCTGAGTCCCTATCTGCTTTAAGTGTTATCGGTTTGCCCATTTGAGTAAATACTTGTAGGAGTGCACGTTTAGCTTCAAGCCAGTCACGGCTTTTCACTTGTACTAACATAACAAATTTATAGTAAAGATCAATACATGTTAGATAGGACTTATTCTCAGAGATATAGAAGTTGATCATAAAGATTTCTCGAGGGTTCAATATTTGCGGCGTTAATTCAAACGGGGCGTTAGTATTTCTGTGTTCTGTTTTCGTTAATTGGCAAACTTCGCATTGATTAATAATATTTTGTATTAATTTACCAGAATTTGGGAAATAATAGCTTTCTTTGAAAAGGCTTAACATTTTTTCTATGCCAGGGTGGAGAAGTTTAATATGTTCTTTTAATATTAGCTCTTTAAATTCACTGTAACTTTGTATATCTTTTAAATAGAGCAATGCTCTTACAATAGAAGTTGTTTTGTTAAAAACTATGTCCTTGTAAGCTTCTTGGATAATGAGAAAGTCGCGATCACTCTCAATGTAGAGTGCACTGGATTTTGTGCAAAAGTGCTGTATTAATATTAGTTTTGCGGACTCGGAAGTAATGTCTTTATAATTGATTGTAATTTTTTGTTTCTTGAAATAATTTTCTAATTTAACTTTATTATTGTCGCTTCTGACCATGATAACCTGCCGAGAGTATTGATTGAGAGGGTTTTCCGTTATAGGAATTAGAAATGAATCATCATCTTTCGCACTATGTACAGTTGCACATGCGCTTCCCAACATCACTTCTTCTTTTGGAATTTGAATTCGTGAAAGCGCATCGGCTACAAAATTTGTTTTTCCTTGGATATATTTTATTGTAAAATCGTATTCTGATAGACGAATTTTCCACCTCTGAAGTTTCATATTAGGTTCTTTTATTGAATGGAGCCAAACCAATGGCTTATGGTCGCTTAAGATTTCAAAAGTTCTACCATATAAGTAGGGGCGAAAATATTTCGTTGCCCAAACAATTGCTAATAATGCTCTTTCAATAGTGCTGTAATTTTGTTCATGATCGTTTAGTGTTTGGCTGGCGAAACAAATTGCTTTACCTTCTTGTGATAAAACGGCACCTATTGCTACATTACTAGCATCAGTTGTCACCTGAAACAATTTATTGAAATCGGGGCAAACAAGTATGGGGTCGCTTGAAATTAGAATTTTTAATTTTTCATAAGCCTCGAGATATGCTTCATTCTTTAAATCAATTTTATTTCCCTTTTTAAGACAATTGGTAAAAGGTTTAGCAACTTGAGCGAAATTGGGGATAAATTTCCTATAGTACCCACATAATCCAATGAACGATTTGATTTCTTTTGGACTTTTGGGAAGAGGAAAACTTCTAATTGCTTTAATTTTATCTTCATTTGGCTTGATGCCATTTGGGCTTATAATATGACCTAGAAACTCTGTTTCCCTTTTTAGAAATGCACACTTGTTCAACTGCAGTTTTAAATTTGCTTCTCGCAATTTGCTAAACACCTTTTTCAATGAATCCAAGTGTTCAGATAAAGATGTCGAAAATACAATGACATCGTCAGGACTAAGCAACATTTATTTATTAATTCTTTTAAAACGTTGTTCATGCAACGCTGAAAAGTTGCTGGTGCGTTTTTCAATCCAAAGGGCATACGTGTGTATTCATAATGTCCATTTTTTGTTGAAAATGCCGTTTTTGCGATGGAGTTTTCATCCATTTCTATCTGGTGGAAACCGTTTGCAAGGTCGATCGTCGTAAAATACTGACAGTTCCCTATCTTGCTTAGAATCTCATCAGTATTGGGAATTGGGAATTTATCATTTACGGTAATTTCATTTAATCCGCGATAGTCGACGACAACTCGATATTTTTGGTTCCCTGAGGCATCTAGTTTTTTGGGCACAACCCATAAGGGGCTGCAATAAGGCGAATTACTTTGCCTGATAATACCTTGTTGAAGCATTTCCTCAACTTGAGTTTCTATTTCTCTCTCAGCGGCAAACGGATAGTTATAGGGCTTTTTGTAAACAGGATTATTATGAATTGTTTCGATTCGATGCTTAGTTTGATTAGTAAAGCATAGCATTTGACCTTCGCGATACTGAATGTCAATGAATTGTTTTAAAAGCTTAAGGAGATCTGTTTTTTCTTCTTTATTAAGGTGGTCGAGTCGATACTGAGGCTTTTCATCAATTGGATTTTTAATGGAGTACATAATCTCTGAAGTAATTTTGTTATGGTCGAGAAAATCAAATTGGTGTGAAAATATCTTTTTATTTATTATAACTTTATCAGCAGAATAATCAATTATTGCATTAGTAGCCTTGAGAAAATTGCGTCCTAATAGTATGTCATAGTTGGGTGAAAATGGATATATGTAAAAAATTTGTTCTATTGGGAAAAGCTCATTAGAATTAACAGTAATTATTTTGTTCAAATTTACTATCCCATGTAATCCTTGGACAGTTGTATTTTTTAATGTTGTAGGTAGGTGAAAGAAATTATGACTCATTATATTTATTGAACTGCCTGTATCTATTAGACAGCGACAGAGTTTGTTATTAAATTTTATGGTAATATATTGGTGTGTGGGCAGGCTAATAAATGAAAATTTTCAGCACTTACGCAAGTTACCCTGGAAATGAGTATTAAATAGACGGCGAAGCAATTCCTCGAATGATGTATGTGGGTTGTATTCATCGATTTGGGCTGTCCTTAGGGATTTCCAATTGTTGATGATTAAAAGACCTACAGTCCTCTGCACTTGGGTGCCCAATAATAATTCTATCGCTCCAAAGATTATGCTTTGCTGCCTCACATCGTTTGTGGGATAAAGCGCAAGTAGATAATCCAGTCGACGAATAAACGGTCCAATAGTATTTTCTCGAATGTTTGAATTTGTTTTAATTGCATAAGCAATTGGTTGAGTTGGCTTTCGGTGAGCATAGTGCTGCTACTTCCAGCTAAAGTTTGAGTAATATGTTTCTTACTCAGTGACATGATTTGTTTAGTTTAAGTTTTTTTTTTATTTTGTTGCTGCGTGGTCAATTTTCACTCACGGTTGCTTTTCTTAACTTTTGTTGCAATGTTTGTGGCACTTATTAATAATTTAATTTAAGTGACGCACTTCTTTTCTTGATTCCGCACAATTTGGTGATGGTATAATTTTACCAATCAAGTAAAGTTTAGATTAAGTTTATTTTATTTAGATGAAGTTTATTATTCACCACGCGTATCCTACCGGCTGCGCCAATAACATATTTTATTTTTTTCGAGTCGAGCGAGTACTTGTTTTATTCAATATCTTCTTATGACTGATCTAACATTGTCTTCAATATCTTACAATTAGTGAGAGTTCAAAGCAAGCAGCGATAAAGCTCACGCATCGCCTGGCGTGATTCTGCCGCTACCTCTTTTACGCCGTTGAGCATAAAAAGGTTATCTGAAAGAGGGACTAAAGCTTTCTCTCTGGAGTAATTACATACTCTCAGCATGCTACTCTACAATTGTTGGATGCTATGAATATGTAACTATATAAAAGTAACGGGAATGTTAGCGACTATTAGGAATCGCGGTTCTTCGCAGGGTTCTGGAGATCTCCTAGTCGAGCAGTCTGGACTATAGAACTCTTACTTGTTGATCTTGGGAAGTCGACGATGGTGTACATTTTAAATCTCAACTCTCTGGCCTTCTTAGAAGTAGTATTTCTGAGATACAGGTAAATACATTTTCCGATTTGCTACGCAGCTAGTGGGCGTATTTACAAAATCTTGACACTTTATAAGCGAGGGTATACACGAGTATATATTCCAAATTTCTAGTCTCTAGCTTCAATAGCGTGGAAATGGCTTGCGTTTATACGGAAAGACTGACGAACAGCTGACGGTTATTGCACAAAACAATATTCTATTTCACTTCGTGAATAAGTATAAAAATGTTGTATAAAGTATATATATATTCTTGATCAGGGAGACATGCCGAGTCGATTTAGCCCTGTCGGTCTGTCTGTCTGTCCGTCTGTCCGTATGTATGAACGCGTCGATCCCAGAACCTACAATAGCTAAAGACTTAAGATTTTTGTTGTAAAGAGCACGCATATCGAGTTTAATTCAGAAATTCGATAACTTTTATCGTTTTAATATTATCGATTAAAAACCGATATCTTCATTTAAAGTAAAGCGAATTTGGTGAATTCGCCTGGGGCTGTCTTGTCACTGTGGGAATTAGCTGAATTTCAGTGCTCTGCGTGTTATATCTATGTGTTATATGGTTAGTGATTCTATCTAATTAATCTTTATAGCTAGAGTCTTCAAATTTTGCATTTAGAGTTATTGGAGCATTCTGCAATTCCGGGTATTTTTAAATTTGGATGCCACGTCCCCTTCGCCTCTAATTTGTAATGTGCTTTGGCACATACATACATACATATGGATTACATGATCATGCCCAACAAGTTTGATCAAAATCGTTGCTCTAGAAAAAAAGTTATTAAGCATTTAATTTCCCATAACATTGGCATACATATAGCAGCCCAAACACAGCTGACGCACCGACTTGCGCTTGTGTGTGTTTGGGTATATGTTGTTGGATGAACATACATATACATATGTACATATATAAAAGAAACGGAGAATGCACGGAATAACGGTTCTTGGCTGATGTTTTCAGAATTACTTTGCACTTTGGCTTGGCATGTATAGGAAAGAACCCATAAAAAATGTAAGAGATACTTTGAAACAGAAAATTTGTACTTTAACTAGTTAAATCATTTTTTACTCACCCACAATATTTAAATATACCGAGTGACCGATTGGTGGTGTCGTTGAGATCTGACATTCGTATATGCCCGAATCCTTACGCTGAGCATAACGAATACGGAGTGTCCAGTCTTCGGCATGTGGCGAATGCATCGCTTCGAACCGCTGATCTGATGTGTACGTATAACGGCCAACGGTAAGGAGATGTATATCTCGATGCCTGACCCAAGAAACCTGAAAAATCATTGCAACAAATTAGAATCCATAGATTATTATACCCTGAACCCATTGAAAATGGGAATTCAGGGTATAATGTTTTTGTTGAAATGTATGTAACAGGGAGAAGGAGGCGTGGCAGACCCCAAAAAGTATATATATTCTTGATCAGGGAGACAAGCCGACTTGCGCTTGTGTGTGCTTGCGCCTGTGTATGTGTGTGTGTATGTTTTGCTTGTAATGAACGTACATATGCATGTGTATATAAAAGAAACGAAGAATGCTTGGAATAGCGGTTCTTCGCAGGGTTCAGGGTATACCCTAGTCGAGCGGTCTCGACTAAAGTTTTCTTACTTGTTATACTATTTCACGTAGTGATATAGTATATTGGGTTTGTGCAATGTCCGTCATGCTGTCCGTCCGTCTGTCAGTCTGTACGTCTGTCCGTATGAACGCAAACCATTTCCATGCTATTGAAGCTAGAGACTTAAAATTTGAAATACATACTCGTGTATACCCTCGTCTGATAAAGTGTCAAGATTTTCCCGATACGCCCACTAGGGGCGTGGCAAATCGGAAAATGCATTTTCCTGTATCTCAGAAACACTACTTCTAGAAGGGCTAGAGAGTTGAGATGTTAACTGAACACTCATGTCGACATCCCAAAAACAAAAAGCTATGGCGGATATATCTACGCTCATTGGGGGCGTGGCAAATCGGGTCAAACTGTATCTTCTACAGTTTTAAAGCTAGAACGCCCAAATTTGGCACGTGGGTTACTGTTACGATTCTATAAGGATCGCGATTCTATACGGCCACGCCTACTAGGGGCGTGGCAAATCAAAACTGAAACATCTGCAGCTTTTGAGCCAATAACGCGCCACATAATGACTTTGTGATCTTTGACCTTGTCTTTTGATTTGTTAAATTATATATATGTGTTTGAAAAGAATATTTTATTAATACAAAATAACTAAATAAGGAAAATATAACAAAAATATCAACATGACCGCACCGGGGTTCGAGCCCACATCTCTACGCTCGCCAACGAACTTAATCACATTTTCAGAGTTGCCACCTCTCTCATTTTGAGAGATGCCACCTCTCTCGATTTAGGCGCTTATTTTTGCTTAGGTAAGGGTTCTAAGCTTCGATTCTAATTGAAACTGTCTGGCCACCTTCGATGAAAATTTTTAATATAATATAATTTTTAATAAAATATAATGTGATAGAGGCCCCTGTGGGCTGCTGGGACGTGAAATAGTATTTCGCTGTCGGTTGCGTCCGACAGCAACGTTCTTACTCGTTTTTAATTATATTTATTTACATTTTTTATTTTAATTAATTATAAACAAGTAAGAATACTCTAGTCGAGACTGTTCGACTAGAAGAAACCCCATCGCGGACCCTGCACCATGCTTCACAGCTAGAAGTATATTGTCAATATCCATCCCAGTCTTTTGCTTACTCCATTCTTTTTGCTTTCCATCGGATGCTGTTCATGCATAAACATAAGAATGTTCAGGCACAAACATACAAATGCATAACAATTAAAAGAGAAACCCGACGCGCTAAGAATACAAACCAATTGAAAAATGCCTCCGACGCACTTGTCGATTAGAAGGGAGCGCAACATACATAAACAATGGCCACATGGGTTGACATTAAAATTAGATACGTGCACGCAGAGCCTTACAAACTCAGCGCTAGGCTAACGTTACATAAGGTATAAAATCCCTGCCTCAGAAGAATAAAGACTCAGTACAAAACTAATCACCACCGCAGTTTAAGTGTATTCATTTTGGTCCTTCGATCCGATCTACAAGGAAAACTTCTGTGAAAAGTGTTAAAGTAAATTGTTTGTTGTTTACAAATTTTATTATTTTGGCTTACCGTCCTATAAAAAAAAAAAAAAAAAAAAAAATATACATATATATATATATATATATATATACATATATATATATATATATATATATATATATATATATATATATATATATATATATATATATATATATATATATATATATATATAGATATAGATATATATACACTATAAATACCGTCGACCAAAACTCTTGAGTTGATCAAAAAACAGTCAGAGATTTTTGACAACATACAGCTGAGCATTAAAGAGAGAGATGCCATATCAGTGATTGACGAATTGGCAGCAAAATTCAATGCCAATCATTCAATACTGATTAAAGTTGGGATCGTCAATCATGAATATTTTACGGAGAAAATATACGATGGCACAATGAACAGCATCAAGATCTATAAAGAATCCTTGATGAAAGTCGACACCATGGACACCGAACAACCAGCATCTAGCAAGAACATTGAGCAGGAAGATACGTTTCCTCAAAGAAATGAGACGGATGTGATGGCAGACCTTGTGGACAGAAGAGCTCTGAAAGTAAGGCAACTCATTAAGGAAGTGTATGCCAATCTAGGGTTCAGCAACCAGGAAGAAATTCGTGACTACAAAGACAATTTGAATTTCTTATGGAACAAAGTACAATCGACAATCACAGAATTAGAGGTAAAATATGAAAAATTTGCTTTCGATATTGACGAGATTGACGATCTGAATGCGCAGTCAACCTTCTCTCGAAGAAATTAAATAGAAGAATGGGTGACTTGCACAATATGAAAGAAGACGTTCCAGAGCTACCAAAAGTAGATATTCCTCATTTTAATGGAAATCAAAAAGAGTGGCCAACGTTCTTCGAATTGTTCTCCGAGGTGATTCACAACAGGATGGATATCAGCGAAACAAAGAAGCTGAACTACCTGAAATCATGCCTCAAAGGAGAAGCCAAAATGGTTGTAGGCCATTTATTAGTTGGATCATCTGCTAGCTACAATTCAGCGTGGGAGTTAATATGCAAGCGCTACGAAAATAAGCGTAAAATATTTGCTAACGCCGTCAACCAGTTAGTGGAACTGGAGCTGCTGAAGAACAATGATGAAGGCAGTATCCGCAAGTTCTTGGACACAGCAACAGAGTGCATTTTCATCATTAAAGAAAAAGGCCAAATGGGTAATCATAGTGATGTTTTAATCGCTCAGATATTGCTGCGACGATTCTCGACGGGAGCCCTACAACTTTACGAGCAACATGTAAAGAAGGCTAGAGAAATTCAGTCTTTGGACAATGTGCTTGAGTTTATTGAGCAACTGTATAACTCAATAAATTCAGTACAAGAGAGTGCCGTCCATACAGAAGCAAAGAAAACGAGCTACAGAAAGTGCCGTTTTTGCCAAATGGACAGCCACGACATACATAGAATTTGTGTCTAAAAATGCGCTATGCTTCAAATGTCTAGGCGCTCACAGCATGAAAGATTGCAGGAAAGATTGGACATGCAAGCAATGCTCCAAATCACACAACTATTTGCTTCACGAGGATGCAAATAAAAAAGAGACCGTCAGCAGCAATTGTCTAAAAGAAAATGAAGGACAAGATACGTTGCTGGCAAACTGAAACTGCGCCGAATCAAAGGAAACGTTAAGGTCCAAGGAATTTCGCAAAACGTTGAAGTCCTGAAAAATAGTGTTTGTTTAACAATCAAGCCCAGAATTGAAAGCAAATTCGCAACCACAACGTAGGCACTGGTTATGGCAAAGCTTCAAAGAGCACAACCAAGCAACAAAATTGTCATGGATATCAAAAAGGATTGGATGGGCTGCGAGCTAGCTGACCCACATTTCAATGAACCCAGGAGGATTGATGTAATCATTGGCGTTGATTTACTTCCTTTAATAATGTTGGGAAAAGTTAAGAAAATCAACGAAACTCTGGGACAAAAAACTGAACTCGGATGGATTGTTTCCGGCAACATAGCTAGATCACCGAGTAATAAAGTAATCAGCGCATTAACGACGATGTGCCTGAACGATCTGGAGCTCTTCTGGGAGCTTGAAAGTGGCAACAGCGATTCGGAAGACAGCACGGACTGTCCCAAAAGACAACCACAAGGGATGAAGAAGGCCGGCTGGTAGTGACCATACCTTTCCGAAAAAACTTCGAATTAGGAAACTCTCGGAAACAGGCGATGGCAAGACTACTGCAAATGGAAAATAAATTCAGGAAGCAACCTCAAATCTTCACGGATTACAGGGACTTCATGGATCAATAATTAGAGCTAGGTCACATGGAACCAGTTGACACTATTGGCCAAGGCAAATACTATATGCCGAATCAAGTAGTGATCAGACCAAACAGTCTTACTACTAAATTAAGAGTAGAGTTTGACGCTTCAAATGGACTAAGTCTAAATGATGTGATGTTAGTCGGACCCAAATATCAAAAAGACATCTTTGATATTTTGATCAAGTGGCGACAATGGAAATATGTCATGACAGCTGATATCGAGAAGATGTATCGTCAGGTTAAAGTCAACAAAGATGATCAAGAATATCAATACATACTCGATTGCATCAATACGCAAACAGATCTTAGGAAAATTATGGAAAAAGCTGGAATGCATCTAAGAAAATGGGTATCAAATGATGACAGAATCATCACTGGAATTAAAGATGGGGACTCAACGGAGAAAATAATTATCAACAAAGACGAGTCAATAAAAACTCTCGGACTACAATGGGACCCCAAAAAGGATGTCTTCACATTCTTCGTTGATTGCCCAAAATTAGTACATATCACAAAGCGAATAATTTTTTCTCAATTGGCGAGAATCTTTGATCCATTGAGATGGCTTACACCGGTCACACTGCAAGGAAAATGTTTCATACAAGAACTATGAAAACTGCCGCTAACTTGGGACGCAGAGCTGGAGCCTAGTCAGGGCAATTATTGGCAAGAGTACGCAAACGCATTACCAGACTTAGCTCAAATTAATATACAACGCTGGTCTGGAAAATCAAGCACTCATGCGACGGAGCTACATGGGTTATGCGACGCATCAGAAAAGGCATATGCAGCAGTGGTATATACCAAGGTTGGTACCAAAATCACTTTACTGGCGGCAAAAAGTAAAGTGAACCCAATAAAAAACAAGAAGGCAATTCCCAAATTAGAGCTATGTGCACCCCACCTATTAAGCAAGCTGTTAGCAAAAATATGAGGAATAGTTGGAGATCACACCAAAACGCTAGCATGGAGTGATTCACAACTAACGCTAGCTTGGATAAAGCGTAGCAAAGATAAATTCGTCAAAACAAGAGTAGACGAAATTAACAAAAAACTACCTAACGTTGAATGGAAATACGTAAAATCGGCAGACAACCCAGCAGATGTCGCCTCAAGAGGAATCTCCCCAAAACACTTAGCAGCATGTGCTATATGGTGGAAAAGCCGTGAGTGGTTAACGAAGCAGTCAGATCACTGGCCGCAATTTGAAGAAAAAGAAGCAGTTATAGTAGCAGCTCTAACCACAGAAGAAAACTACCTGATCCCACTCCTAACAAAGTTTTCATCGATTAGTAAGCTAACAAGCGCTTTATAGCAAAATTGAAAGGAAAGAAGCAGCTGCCAACTTACCTCACTGTTGACGAATTAGAAGAAGCCAAAACAGTTATTTTAAAACTACAGCAACAACTTGATTTTGGCCAGGATATTCATTTACTCAATTCTGGAAAGCCTCTGGAATCAAAGAGTAGATTGCAAGCGCTCAACCCCTCTCCGGATAGAGATGGAGTATTACGTATGGGAGGACGTCTTCAAAATGCAATGGTGCCATACAATGTAAAACGCCCAATAATACTAGGAAAATCACACTTGGCCTGGCTGATAATAAACAACGCTCACAAAAAAACCTTACACAGCGGACTCATGCTGATGAGGAACTTCATTCAGAGGGAGTTCTGGATTTTTGGTCCACGAAATACATTGAAAAAATATCTACGTCAATGTGTTACCTGCATTCGGTATAAACAGGAAATGGCCAGCCAATTAATGGGAAATTTACCAGTGTACAGTGTAACTGGCGACTACGCTGGACCCTTTCAAATTCGCTGCTCGAAAGGAAGAGGTCAAAAATCGTACAAAGGGTACATATGCCTATTTGTATGTATGGCCACAAAGGCAATACATCTATAACCCGTCAGTGACTTATTATCAGATAAGTTTTTAGAGGCTCTTCGACGATTCTTTGCCAGACGCGGCAAAAGTGAACATTTGTATTCTGAGAGCGGCACAAATTTCGTCGGTGCCTCTAGAATACTAGGAAGAGACCTTGTCGACGCTATAAAAGAAAATAAAAGTGTTGCACCAGTGCTTGAAAAAGAAGGCATCAAGTGGCACTCTATCCCGCCGGCAAGCCCTCACATGGGAGGATTATGGGAAGCTGGTGTAAAGTCGGTCAAACACCTCTAAAGCGGGTCATCGGCGATAACAGCTTCACATTTGAAGAATTCTCAACGCTACTTTGCCAAATAGAAGCAGTGCTAAACTCACGCCCCCTGGTCAGCATAAACAGTGACACGGAAGGAAATCAAGTTTTATAATGTTTTTCGATTTTGGCATGACTAACAGATTAGATGAAAACATGCAAACAATCATTAAAAACGAAAAACGGCTCAATGATTTTGTAAGCAACCAGACATCAGTGATCAATGCAACGTCAAACCTGATAGAAGCTACGACAGAAGAAGTAAATAAAAACTTTGAAAGAGTCACAACAGAAATAAACAAAATGACAAGAAAACTTATACGTTTACAAAGAGTCCGTAAAATTCTTGATGCCAATCACACAAGTGCGCAACTGGATTGATGTCAGCAGTAATTGGCCTTATGACGGATATAAACCAAGGAAGAGTTCATCCGTCCCTGGTGGAACCAAATAAAATGAAACCAACTTCTTCCCGGCGGAAATTCTCCGAAGAGGCTTCAACTCATATACAAACTGATGAAGGCTCAAGTGATGTTTAAGGACAATACACTGATCATCGATGCAAGACTGCCAATATACATCAACCAGCATGCAAGTCTTTTCGAATCAATACCGATACCATTCGTCCTTGACGGAAAAAAAGTCATTCCGAAAACTAAAACGAAGTTCCTTATCTTCAATACGGAAATGGATGCGTATCACTCAATGACTGAAACGGATGTAAATCGTTGTCAGCACGAAGACGAGGGCACTTACCTATGCGAAGAAAGTTGGGCACGGAATGATGCAGACGACGAAAGTTGTGAAATGTCACCCTTAAATCCAAGCAACAAGCAGCCGTGCCATATGACCGAGTATGAGGAAGATACATTTGTTAAAAAACTAAATGGAAAAAACCGATGGCTCTAAAGGTATTTGAAAAGAAGTCAGCGCACATCGTATGCGGAAACTTCGAGGAAATGGCCTTGCTACCTAACCAAGGCATAATTAAGCTACATGCTGGATGTTCAGCAAGGATAGGCAAAATTTATATCTTAACGCAGCAGGAGGTAGGGTCAAAAAATATTGAAGAGTACAGCCCAGTTTTCCTCAAAATAATCGACCACAACAACACATGGGTCCCGACGCCGCTACACAACATTAAAAAAATAACTCAGTGGAACTAAAACAGTTGCAACAAAACCGGGTTCTGTACCGTCAAAAAGTCCACATTGAAGATCTGGTCTTCCACACAATGAATGGACACATCTCTTTAGGATTAGTAATAATAACAGTAATATTCTTAGCACTATATATAATTAAGAGGAGAAACCAGAGACTGCAACTGGCCCCTCGCAGAATGTTCATGCATAAACATAAGAATGTTCAGGCACAAACATACAAATGCATACCAATTAAAAGAGAAACCCGAAAGGATAACTTAATATCAAGTGTCTAGAAATTGCTAATTCGAGGCAGTTTTAAGCTATATGCGTATAACGACTCATAACACACATCTTTGAATGCCAAAACATTGGCACTCTTAAACTGTCCAAAAGTGATGGACCCTTCAGCTGTGTCCCGATAAGAATGTTATTGAACAACAAGAAGGACTAAAGACGTTCTAAATGAGAGAATGCGAGCAGCGATCTGCAAAGCGAAGGCATGATACAGTGAAAGTTTTTAGCAAAGAGAAAGTTTTTAGCAATTTTACTCTCAGTTTCGGTCAGCTGTATTTAATGTTGTTATGGTTTTTTTATACACTAACCGAATCCATCCAGTCAAAAAAAGTTCGAAAGGCGAAATATATAATTTATATGATAAAGACAGTTTAAAACAGGTAAGAAAACTCTAGTCAGGCGTCCCGACTAGGAGATACCCTGAACCCCATGCTATATGCGTTTTTTTTAAATACTGCATAATTAGCATTTCATATAAACGCACAGAAAATTAAATTCAATTCATTATCAATTGTTTAGCCATCCATGTTTCGATTCAATTGAGCAGCTGATAATTCGTAGCGCCATCTACAGGAAATATGTACACTAAAACTTGCGGTTCTTAGAATTTGCTATGTGTGCACATGTATAGGAAAATAGTTTGCTTTGCTTTGTTGGTCACGTGATTGGCCGATTGGCCAAATGTTTTGTTTAATAACATCTGCGTTAATTAATGAATATGAATGAAACTTTCAGCTTATGAACAACATATTTTATTAAATTTTTCCCAATTTTTAAAAATGCAAACCCATTCATTTCTTGGCTTTAAGTGCAACTAACCTAAATTTAAATGTTTGGGGAAATTCGGAGGCGGTATCCAAAGTTTAACAAAAATCAAAATTACATAAATTATATATAAAACAAATATAAAAATTGGGGACTCTACCTATAAAGACGTAGGAGATATAATTTAATAGCTTCATTTTGATATCGTTTCTAATCGATAACAATAAAACGATAGTTGTTATAGTTTTTTTTAAACAAACTCGATCTGCGCGTGCTAAACACGAACCTATAAAAAAATTCAGTCTCTAGCGCTTATAGGTTCTGAGATCGACGCGCTCATACATACGGACTGACAGACGGACATGGCTATATCAACTTGAGTTGTCTCCCTGATCAAGAATATATATACTTTATGTGGTGTGCCACGCCTCCTTCTGCCTGTTACATACATTTCAACAAAAACATTATACCTTGATTTCCCATTTTTAATGGGCTCAAGGTATACAAAATAACAAAAATTCGAACCCACACCTCTACGCTCGCCAACGGGCATCTATCTCATTTTGAGAGATGCCATCTCTATAAATTTTGGTGGTGCGTGTTTTTGCTAAGATAAGCTTCCAAACTTCGATCCAAATTGAAACTTCCATAAGCGGTGACAATTGGAATTTAAGATACATTTTAAAGTATAATGTGGGCTGGTGGGACGGGAAAAAGTATTTCGCAGTCGGTTTCGTCCGACTGCAACGTTCTTACTTGCTTAGTTTTAATGTTATCGATTAAAAACGAAAACCGAAATTAAGTTATAAAATTCTATCTAATTTAGCTGTGTAGCTAGAGTCTTTAAAGTTTGCATTTAGTTTCATATGAGCCTTATACAATTCAAAAAGTTCATCTTAATCAGACTCGCCAGAAGGATCTACACCTGTATTTTCCAACTCTGAAATGATATATTGGTGGCTTGGCGGAGATGGTATCGCTTTTGTAGGCTTTTTGTTCTGCTTTGCATTTTATACAAGTTAGCTGTGAACACCTAGCTACCCGAGAACGACCTCAGAACGTTCCCACCAAAACAGCTGAACCAGCGGTATCAATGGCCAGCGAAGGCACGCTTGGTCTGGGTGTCATGTTCAACGATGCCTACGACCTGCAAACTCAAGTCAGCATTCCGCAACTATGTTCCGCAACATCCGCGAGTTAATATGATACTCTGCACGGGGCACAAGCACTGTGGTTCTGCAGCGCGGCGTTGTTCCGTGCCTCTGAAGCAATTTCTCACAAGCATCCAACCGGAACTAAGGACGAGTTCATTGTTCACCAGCCATGAATTAATATTTTATGGATGGCATTTTTCAGTGTCAACCGATAACTGAGATGAAAGAATAAAAATGACACTGCACCTTTGGAAATAAGAGGGATCAACTCTATGGGGATCAGTGGTTTCCTAAGCACAGCTAAGTTTTCTGGTTTCCCCGGAAACTTTCAGTACCTTCTCCAATTCATTGTCTTTAGCTTTTCCTACAGAAACAGAGCGCTACTTAAGAAATCAAAATAACTAGAATTCCCGCCAGCCTTCTAATCGCAAATCCGACCGCATTCAGTGTTTTCGAAACGCCAGATCTGTCGGGAAAATATCCAAATTAGCAGAACAAGTGCCTACCTCGATTTAAAATGTTGTAAACTATTTTGGGTTGGAATTACAGAAGCATGGTTAAATACATATATATTATTCATGTACATTTTTGTATTTGGCATACAGAATTGGCGCCCAACGCACACGGACTCTCAATTAAACATAGTTATTACAAAAACATGTAAGTTTGGAGAGTGAACTCAAAAGAAAAAAAATGAGAAAAAAAAGAGAAATAACGTTGTAGTCGGACGCAACCGACAGCGAAATACTTTTTCACGTCCTAGCACCCCATGGGGGCATATATAACATTATATTTTTAAATTAATCTTAAATCCCCACTGTCGCCGCTCAAATTAGCTGCTGATTAAAAATTTTCATCGGAAGTGGCCAGACAGTTTCAATTTGAATAGAAGCATAGAACCCTTACCTTAGCAAAAACACGCACCTAATTTGAGAAAGATGGCATCTCTCAAATTAAGAGAGATGGCAACTCTGAAATGAGATAGAAGTTCGTTTGCGAAAGTAGAGGTGTGGGCTCGAGCCGCGGTGCGTTCATGCTGATATTTTAGCTATTTTTTTTTATTTAATTATTTTGTGTTAATAAAATATTCTGTTCAATACATATATAAAATTTATCAAATCAAAAGACAAGGTCAAAAGGTCAAAAGGCTCAGAAACTGCAGATTTTTCAGTTTTGAATTGCTTACACTCCAAAAATGCGAAAATTGCAGAGTATTTTTTGTACGGCATGCCCCATTTGGGGCGTAACAATTTTTCGATTTGCCACGCCCCTAATGGGCGTATCTTGACACTGTATCTGACGAGGGTATACACGAGTAAATATTTCAAATTTCAAGTCTCTAGCTTCAATAGCGTGGAAATGGTTTGCGTTCATACGGACAGACGGACAAACGGATTTTGCACAAAACCAATGTACTATTTCACTTCACGAAAATGATTAATTTGCACAAACGCTGGAGCATCGCTGTGAACACTCACAAATCAGTGCACATCCCGTTCACAATAAGAAAAGGTGACTGCCCAGATGTAGCACTCGGACATACAATACCGAGAGCTAATAAAGTAAACTATCTTGGGCAGGGTGTGGCCCAGTGAGAAAGCAGGCGACTTGGAAACTATTAGAGCCCCGGTTGGAATCCCGTTGGATGCTTATGTTTCATACATGTGTACCTGTCCAAAATGAGTTAAAGTCTCTGACAACAAGCAACAAGCAGCAAATAAATGGAAATCAACAACAACAAAAAAATATTTAAAAAAAATCGTGAAAAAGAAATTTATTTTTTTTTTATTTTGTTACATACTTCCAATAAAAAAAAGCATTGAATACCAGCATATTATTTTGTTGCATACTTTAATGCTAAAAGTATTTTTCTATTGCATACTTTCAATAAATAAAAAAGTATTGCATTACCTTATATTATTCCGTTGCATACTTTCAATAAATAAAAAGTATTGCATACCCACATATTTTGTTG
The DNA here is from genome assembly GCA_961210405.1 of Drosophila mercatorum. Lineage (NCBI taxonomy): Eukaryota > Metazoa > Arthropoda > Insecta > Diptera > Drosophilidae > Drosophila > Drosophila mercatorum. The sequence continues at coordinate 441,604 of CAUIUS010000010.1, forward strand.
CATACCATACTATATTTTTATCGAAGACACCTACCTCTCGAATATTTTCTTCGCACCGAAGAGCCTACACTTTCTAATATAAGTGTGAGCCGGCAACCAATGAGTTGGACAGACGCGTGTAGTAGAATAAAAGTTGAACAGGAAAGTGAAGACAGCTCAGATCGGGTAGTGTAACTAAGAGCAGATGGACAACAAGCTTTCATTGACAATGATGTCAAGCAGTGACCCAGCATCAGTCCAGGTACAGGTTCAAGTGGACACACTTAATGAACAAATACGAAACCTGCAAGTAGCAGCTTCACCTATTGTCGCATACCAGAAAATAACGACTACACCCGGGACTAATTGTGACATAACTTTAGACATTATGAAGTCTGTTCCACAATTCACTGGGGCACACGACCAGTACGTTGCTTGGAGACAAGCAGCCGTAACTGCCTATGAGCTTTTCAAACCATATAATGGTAGCAGGTTGTAGTCATTATTAGAAATAAAATAACAGGCTCAGCAGGAGCTTTACTTGTTTCATACAATACTGTATTAAATTTTGACGCTATATTGGCTAGACTAGACTGTACCTATGCAGACAAAACGTCTTTACGTCTGCTAAGGCAGAATCTAGACATGATCAGGCCAGGTGACATGTCTATCATACAGTACTATGATGAGGTTGAAAAAAGATTGACTCTAGTCACTAACAATATTGTTATGTCACACAAGCAAGAGAGAGCTGATCTGCTCAACGCCGAAGTCAGAGCGGACGCCCTACACACTTTTGTATCAGGGCTAAAAAAGTTGCTCAGAGCTATAGTGTTCCCGGTCTTTGGGCTGTGAAAAGACCTACCATCTACCCTAGACCTGGCTACGGAAGCAGAGGCAAGCATTGAGAGAAGCATTTATGCAAACTCTTACACTAAAGCCATGGAAGAACGGGCGAAAACAAACGAAAACAATAGGGCTCGCACATATAGCAAACCAGCAAAAAATAATAGAGATTACGGCCAAGATAAGAACCCCCATTAAAGGCATAAAAAGATGTTAAACAAGAACAGCCAAATAGGGACGACCAAGCGCAAGCCCCACAACCGATGGAGGTTCACCCTCCTTAAGTCTAGGCAACATGCTAACCTTAGCCAGCACAACTCAACTGATTACAACGCTATAAAGAGGAAAAATTACTCTGAACGCTAAACAGACCCTAGACGTCAACATCTTCACAATGTCGAACAACAAGAGTCTGCTGAACGAGAAACAGCTTATGATAAAACAGCAAATGCTGCAGTAGAAGAAATCAACAGCGAAACTGAAGACGCGCAAAGTGACGATTCGGTTAATTTTTTAGAAAACGCTCCCGGCTACCGTTCATTCAACGACGCTTGGCGGGAAGAACGCAAAAAATTTCGCAAAGCCCGTAAATGAGCTGAAAACCGTAATGCTGGTCGCAAAGGCATTCTCAGTTTTTTTTTTATTTAAGTGTAGAGCCTGTACAATCAGAACTTAGTACTATAACAACACATATTTATATATATATATACGGGCCAAACCTCAGTCGCATTGTGAGGAATTAAAGATAAATTAATTATAGTTAATATTAATTAAAGAATTAAAATGTTTAATGTGTTCCCAGCGTTTTGGCAAAGCCTTGCCGTTTAAGTCTTCTTAGGGGTCCGGCAGGGACTAAACCCCTTGCAAGTAGGCTTCGGTGTCGTTGCAACCTATCTGAGTATCGGCTTGTATGTCTGCCTATCTGCTCTTCAACAGTAGGCAGCTTGAATTAGTTATTTGTCGAAGTACTCGGTTCTGCAGTACCTGTATCCGTTTGTAGTTGGATTTGGCAGCAATCCACCAGATTTACACTCCATAAAGCCATATCGGCAGAATAAATTGCACGTATACAGCTCTCTTACATCTCAGCGGCAAGGTGCTCTTTTTATTGTTGAGCTATTGCAGTTGTTGCAGTCTGTGGCGACATTTTTTCACCGCAGCTTCGAGGTGCGCCCCAAAGGGGAGACGCTTGTCCAGTGTGATGCCAAGATATTTTGCCTGTGCTGGTTGCTGAAGGGTTACTCCCTCCAGCTGGATTGGTGGGGTATGCATTATCAGCCTTTTTAGGGTGAAGCAGGGGTTTAATGTTTTTAGCGGATTGATTTTCATATTCCACCGCTTGCACCAATCAGCGAGAGTATCAAGATACCTCTGTACTTGCTTCATCACGACTTTTGGAGTTGTAGATGACTGCGAGGGAGCGTCCATATGTTGAGAGGACCGGCGAGGTATGTCTGACGTATACAAGGAGAACAGCAGTGGACCAAGGACACTGCCCTGCGGCACTCCTGCTCTCATAGAGTATGTAGACGAGAGTGTATCCTTCACCTTGACTTTGAACTCACGGTCTTCTATATAAGACCTTAAGAGGGCATAGTACGGAGCAGGTAGAAGACTTTTTATTTTGCTCAGTAATCCATCGTGCCACACCTTGTCAAACGCTTGCTGCATGTCAATGAAGACCGCGTTGGAGTACTCTGAGTCGTCAAAAGCCTGCAGGATGTGTTTCACAAATCTGTGAACTTGCTCCACTGTGCCGTGCCCCTCCCGACATCCAAGATTGTCTTATTATGACATTAATTCGATTGGCAATGGTCCTCTCCCATAGTTTAGACAGGGAGGGCAGAAGGCTTATAGGCCGATAAGGCTTTGGATCTCCTTCCGGTTTGCCTGGCTTATGAATCATTCAGATTGCAGCTAATTTCCATTGCCTTGGGAAAACTTGGAGCCTGATGATGGCAATAAAGATTAGTACAATGTACAGTAGCGCTCTTGTAGGCAAGGCCTTCAGCGTAGCATTACAAATCTTGTCAATTCCAGGAGCTTTAATTTTCGGCAATAGTTGGATTGCTTCGGTTATTTCCTCGATTCTGATAGGCTGAATAGGCAGCGACATCTGCAATGGGGTCTGCAAGTTAAGATGTGTTTCCATGGTCTGCTCCATCGTAGCAAAACTATAAAAAGTAAAACGATCCTCTAGATGATATCCGAATGCGTTAGCCTGTTCCAATTCGCATTTAGCAAGTTCGCCATTGGCGCATCGGACAGGTACCTGTATAAAAGGTTGTCGTTTGCGCGATTTTGTGCATTTCCATAGGGAGTAGTTTGCATCTATAGTATAGTCCATGGAAGCCAGTTTTTGCTTGAAAAAATCACCTCTGAGTTCCCTTAACAGATTATGAAGCTGCCTTGCTGCACGGTTCCACAAAATTCGGTCCCAAGGGTCTTGGGATCGAATTGCTCTTCTACGGATGCCCCTTTTTGTTCTGATAAGCTCTTTGGCTTCTCTCGTTAGAACAATGTCATAATTAATGGGACGAGGCTCAGGATTAAGCGGCGTTGTAGCAGCAACAGCTCTATATATGTTCTCCGAGAGATGATCAACCGCATTCTCGATGTCTTCTCCAGAGTTCAGATACGAATTCAATTGAATAGAGTCATCTAGCTGTTGTCTAAAAGCCGTGATGTCAGTACGGTTGGGTATTAGCCTTGGACTTGGCCTAATACTAGAACCGTCGGTGTGCAATTCAGCAATAAGGGCTAAATGGTCAGAGTCTAAGTCCCAGCTATGGTAGATATTTGCTTTATAATCCTGTATCCCATGATATAATGCAAAATCGATGCAAAAGGGATATATATGGGTATATGTGGCTGGATATATATGTGTATCTAGTTGGAGATCCTGTTGCAAGAATCTTAACGCCTCTTGCTGTGATGGCTTCTGCTAGTTCTCTGCCCCTGGGTGAATTATATAAATCTCCCCACAGTCAATGTCGTGCATTCCAGTCGCCACCAATAAGCTACCTTTGGCCGCAAGAAATGAGTATGTCCTTGAAATGCCTTTCTTCTATTCTGTTCCTTGGTGGACAGTATATGGCGCAAAGTTCAATGTCTCCCACACCTGTGGCAACTTTAATTGCAGACATTTGTATGTTTGGGGCTTAGATAACCCTTTGTGGGAAGTGGCGGAGCGAACTTCTCACGAATATAGCCGCTCCTCCCATACCATGGTTGTGACTTGAAGGTTTGTAAGCCGGATAAAAGGTGAAACCATATATTTTGACTATATCTCCTGGATTCAGTCTGATCTCATTTAAGAGTAGAATGTCGACTTTGTTGTTGTGCGCGAATAGCTCCACATCACTGGCTTTTCCTGCAATGCCATTGACATTCCAGATGAGGATCATTGTGAGGCTGAGGCATTGTTATGAAGCTGGTGAGTCGATGAATCCCCAGTCCATTGCTTTAACATGCTGGCCATGTCGTCGACAATTTTTTCGAGCCGTTCTAGTCTTTCACTATTTTTCTTGTTTTGTTGTTGTTGTTCACGTTGTTGCGCTTGAAGCCACGAGAGAAATTGCTGCTGCTGCTGCACTTGCAGCTCTTGTTGCCATTTCAAAAATAGTTGTTGTTGCTGTTCCAATAGAGATTGGACGCCAACTAGTTGCTGATGCTGCGAAATATTTCCTTTAGGCTTAGCTACCTGGACTTGCGCTTGAATATTATGTATGCGACTCTGAGCAGATGTATTTCCATTTCTTGCTATCGAGGCATAGGATAATTCACCTGTTCCGATTCTGCTAGTATTAGGAAGCTGTTGTGGTTGCTGGCGTGTTGGTTGATGCTGCAGCCTCCGTTGTGGCTGTTGCGGCCTTGCTTGATTCTTCTTGATTGTTGAGGAGCCCATTGATCGTCGATAGAACTCCTGATACCACTGGCAGCCTTTGTAACTTGCCATGTGGTTACCTCCACAGTGAATGCAAGTAGGCAGTTCATCTTGAGAACGTGTGCATAAATTGGTGGGATGATCCTTGCCACAACGTGCACAGTTAGGATGGCGACGGCAGTATTTGGCTGTATGGCCATATTCCTGGCATCGTGTACATATGACAATTTCAGAACTTTTACGCATCTTTTCTACTCTCACTATTTGGCGGCAAAGTGTTCTTATATTGTATATGTCGTTAATCTTGTTGTATGGTTTTATATTTATAAGGAATATATTTAATTTTTCATCCCTGTTTGTTCTTGATCTTGGGTTGTGCACTTGCAGAGCATCGAAACCATATTTTTAAAATTAGCAATGATTTCTTTATTCAAAGTGCTATGGTGTAGCCCCTTTACCACAATTCTGTACGGTTTTTCTTCCTTCAGCTGATAAGTGTGAAACTCAATGACCATTGTGTCAAAATGACTTACAATAGCTCTGTAAGTGTCGCTGTCTTTAGGAAATATTCTAGCCGTTACTCCTTGGTTAACTTTGACTGCCACGTTGTCAATATTAGTACCTTCACTAACGATTTCAAAAAGATCATTAAGATCAGTAACTCACAACGATTTGCGGCGGCTTTGGTGAGTCAATAGGCTGTTTGTTGTTGTTGGGTTGCTTCTGTTGTTGGTTGTTGGCTGTATCAGTTGCATCATGATCAGCAATAGTAGCAGTTGCAGGACTTGCACTTGTGTTTTTATGACTCACATCATCATCGCATTCGCTGGTTACGTCAATGTCCATGTCTAGCAAAGCAAAACTGTTGCTGGACTTTGCCATGTTAGCTGAAGCGGGTTGTGAGACCATGTTTGCTCTCTTACTACTATTGTAGGGAGCTAGAGGTTTCTTCCTCTTGGTTTTCAGCATTTTTTGGGCTGCCACCAGTTTAGTAGCAGCTCCATTGAGTTTTGTAGTGACGATTTTTGCAGAGTCAGGTGAGAAGCGTGCTGCATGACAGTCGCTGGTGATTACTGAACTCAGCCCTCAGCTCCAATGGTGTTTTGCCAGCTATTTGGTGCATTATTTCGTAATCAATCGGCTTATTTCTAAGCTGAGAGTTAGAAGAAAGGGTTTTATCCATGTTTAATGTAAAGTTGTTAACTTTCTGCGAAAGTTAAACTTACAAAACAAATGCAGAAATTGGTCAAGGTCAAACGTAACTCAGATTGCTTTGCTGATAAGCACGGCGTTTATTGCCCCTCGTGAGCGGCAGCGCTGTTTTGCCCAGACGGGCCGCGAGTGCAGTCTTATCTCACTTCACTTGGGTATTGTTTTTGTCTGGCTGCCGACACTGCGCAAGACAGCGCCCGAAAAGTTTATGACTTGTGCTATTTTTAGCACACGAAGTAAGCAGTAGCTTATAGATCAATGCGTTTTTGACTATGTGGGACACAACCGATCTCGATGAGCTTATCATGGGTCCACTGAAAGTAAACAAAAGTGCCTAATGAACATTTTTAAGCACACTTCACCATTCTTTCTGTTAGACACTCTCAGTTCGTTCGATGCCATAATAGGAGTCGACCTGTTAACACAGGCCGGGGTTAAGTTGAACTTAGCTGAGGACACTCTAGAGTACCAGAGCATTTCTGAAAAAATTATTATCACAACTGCTCTGATGTAAACTTCCCCGATGTTAATGACATCGTTGTTCCTGTCCCCATTAAAAAGGTGTTTAAAAACATGATACTCAAAGCAAAGGAAGCTTTCTCAACAGCAGATGAAGCCCTCCCTTTCAACACTGCCATCACGGCAACTATCCGCACGATAGACAATGACCCTGCATATGTCAGGTCATATCCAACCCTTACGGGCGTTGCTGACTTCGTGAACAACGAAATCGAGCAATTACTAAAAGACGGTATCATCAGACCTTCAAGGTCGCCGTATAACAGCCCAACCTGGGTAGTTGATAAGAAAGGCACAGATGCCTTTGGCAACCAAAAAAAGAGACTGGTCATCGATTTCAGGAAACTGAATAAGCGAACCATCCCTGATCGGTATCCAATGCCTAGCATTCCCATGATTCTTGCGAACCTCGGAAATGCTACATTTTTTATCACCCTCGACTTAAAGTCGGGATACCATCAGATATACCTTGCGGAACAAGACCGCGAGAAAACTTCATTTTCTATTTGCGGAGGCAAATATGAATTCTGCCGCCTTCCTTTTGGCCTTAAAAACGCAGGCAGTATATTCCAATGAGCGATCGATGATGTGCTAAGAGAACACGTTGGGAAAATATATTACATGTATGTCGACGAAACAGTGCTAAAATGCCTTTTCGATGCGAACATGAGGGTAAGCCAAGAAAAAACAAGCTTTTTTAAGGAAAGCATAGAATATCTTGGTTTCATAGTAAGCAAAAACGGGACAAAATCAGATCCCAATAAGGTCAAGGCAATTCAAGAATATCCTGAACCAAAAAATGTTTATAGCGTCCGACCTTTTTTAGGTTTGGCAAGCTACTACAGAGTTCATTAAAGACTTTACAGCCATAGCTCGCCCAATAACTGACATCCTAAAAGGTGAAAACGGTTCAGCTAGTAAGCATAGGTCAAAAAGAATCCCGGTCGAGTTTAACGAAGCTCAGCGTGACGCATTTGAAGGTTTGCGAAATATTTTGGCATCAGAAGATGTCATTCTCATGTACCCTGACTTTAAAAACCCCTTCGACCTGACCACTGATGACTCAGCAAAGGGAATTGGCGCGGTATTATCTCAAAAGGGCAGACCAATCACTATGATATCTCGCAAATTAAACAAGTAAGAAAACTCTAGTCGGGGGTCCCGACTAGGAGATACCCTAAACCCCGCTCTACCTGCGTTTTTTAAAATACTGCATTATTAGCATTTTGTATAAACGCACAGAAAACTAAATTCAATTCATTTTCAATTGTTTTGCTAATAGCGCCATCTGTGGTTCGATAGAATAGTGCCATCCCTGTTTCGATTTATTGAACAGCTGATAATTAGCAAATTATAGCGCCATCTATTGGAAATATGTACACTAAAGCTTGCGGGCTTGAGAATTTGCTAGATGCTAGATGTGTATGTGTGTATGTGTGCACATGTATAGGAAAACAATTTGCTTTGTGCTGCTGGTCACGTGTTTGGCCGATTGGCCAAATGTTTTGCTTAATAACTTCTGCGCTAATTAATGAATTTGAATGCATTTTTTCCAATTTTTAAAAATGCAAACCCATTCATTTACTGGCTTTGAGTGCAACTAACCTCAATTTAAATATTTGGGGAAATTTGGAGCAGGTATCCAAAATTTAACAAAAATCAAAATTAGATAAAATAAATATAAAACTTACAAAAAAAGTTGAAGACTCTAGCTATAAAGACGTGGGAGATATAATTTTATAACGAACATTCGATAATGTTTTTAATCGATAACATTAAAACTAAAATAGTTATCGACTTTTTTTAACAAACTCGTTCTTTTCGTGGTATTCACTGACCTACATAAAAATTTCAAGTCTTTAGCTCTTATAGGTTCTGAGAACGACGCGTTCATACGGACAGACAGACGGACAGACGGACAGACAGACGGACAGGGCTAAATCGACTCGTCTTGTCTCCCTGATCAAGAATATATATACTTTATGGGGTCTGCCACGCCTCCTTCTGCCTGTTACATACATTTCAACAAAAACATTATACCCTGATTTCCCATTTTCAATGGGTTCAGGGTATAACAAGTAAGAAAACTCTAGTCGAGGCCGCTCGACTAGGGTATACCCTGAACCCTGCATTCTTCGTTTCTTTTATATACACATGCACTTGTACGTTCATTACAAGCAAAACATACACACACATACACAGGCGCAAGCACACACCAGCGCAAGTCGGAGCGTCAGCTGTTCTTTGCCTGCTGTTTGCATGGCAATGCTATGGGAAATTAAATGTTTAATAACTTTTTTTCTAGACCAACGATTTTGATCAAACTTGTTGGGCGTGATCATGTCATCCATATGTATGTGTGTGCCAAAGCACAAGTCTCTAGTATTTGAAATACGGGACTTACAAATTTGAGGCGAAGGGGGCGTGGCATCCAAAATTTAACAAAAACCGAAATTGTATAAGGCTCACATAACACTAAGTGCAAAATTTGAAGACTCTAGCTATAAAGATGAATTATATAGATTTATATAACTGAGCATCGATTTCGTTTTTAATCGATAACATTAAAATTAAGACAGTTATCGATTTTTTTTAACAAACTCGATCTTTTCGTGCTATACAGGAACCTACATAAAAATTTTCAAGTCTCTAGCTCTTATAGGTTTTGAGAACGACGCGTTCATACATACGGACAGACAGACGGACAGACGGACAGACGGACGGACGGACAGACGGACATGGCTATATCAACTCGGCTTGTCATCCTGATCAAGAATATATATACTTTATGGGGTCTGCCCCGCCTCCTTCTGCCTGTTACATACATTTCAACAAAAACATTATACCCTCATTTCCCATTTTTAATGGGTTCAGGGTATAAAAAGGCCGAACTAAATTAGGCAACCAATGAAAGCGAATTGCTAGCAATTGTTTGAGCCTTAGGTAAACTACAGAACTTCTTGTATGGATCTAGGGAAATTAACATTTTCACAGACCATCAACCTCTCACGTTCGCTGTAGCCGATAAAAACACCAACGCGAAAATAAAGCGTTAGAAGTCATACATCGACCAACACAATGCCAAGGTCTTCTATAAACCGGGCAAGGAAATCTTCGTTGCAGATGCTGTTTCCAGGCAAAATATCAATGCATTACAAAATGAACCTCGATCAGACGCTGCCACTATGCACAGCGAACTATCGCTGAAATCCACGGTCGAATCAACAGATAAACCTGTAAACTGCTTCAGGAACCAAATCATCTTAGAGGAGGCACGCTTTCCTTTAAAACGCAATTTGGTACTGTTCCAAAGCAAAACTCGTCATTTGATTAATTTCACTGATAACAAGTAAGAAAACTCTAGTCGAGGCCGCTCGACTAGGGTATACCCTGAACCCTGCATTCTTCGTTTCTTTTATATACACATGCACTTGTACGTTCATTACAAGCAAAACATACACACACATACACAGGCGCAAGCACACACCAGCGCAAGTCGGAGCGTCAGCTGTTCTTTGCCTGCTGTTTGCATGACAATGCCATGGGAAATTAAATGTTTAATAACTTTTTTTCTAGCGCAACGATTTTGATCAAACTTGTTGGGCGTGATCATGTCATCCATATGTGTGTATGTGCCAAAGCACAAGTCTCTAGTATTTGAAATACGGGACTTACAAATTTGAGGCGAAGGGGGCGTGGCATCCAAAATTTAACAAAAACCGAAATTGTATAAGGCTCACATAACACTAAGTGCAAAATTTGGAGACTCTAGCTCTAAAGATGAATTATATAGATTTATATAACAGAGCATCGATTTCGTTTTTAATCGATAACATTAAAATTAAGACAGTTATCGATTTTTTTTAACAAACTCGATCTTTTCGTGCTATACAGGAACCTACATAAAAAATTTCAAGTCTCTAGCTCTTATAGGTTCTGAGAACGACGCGTTCATACATACGGACAGACAGACGGACAGACGGACAGACGGACAGACGGACATGGCTATATCAACTCGGCTTGTCATCCTGATCAAGAATATATATACTTTATGGGGTCTGCCACGCCTCCTTCTGCCTGTTACATACATTTCAACAAAAACATTATACCCTGATTTCCCATTTTTAATGGGTTCAGGGTATAAAAATAGCATTCTTAAAGAGGTCGTAAATTCTGAGGTCGTAAGCGCCATACATTGCGACCTCCGCACATTAGCAAGTTTCCAACACGAGCTAATCTCCCATTTCCCTGCCACTCAATTTAGATATTGCAAAAATCTTACCCACGACATAACAGACAAAAATGAGCAATTAGAGATCATGACTGCCGAACATAACAGAGCGCATAATTCATAACTAGCATAATTCAGGCTAGCCAAAGAAATAGTTACCAATTGCAGGGTTTGCACCCAAGCCAAGTAGAACAGGCATCCGAAAAAACAGGAAATCGGTGAGACCCCCATTCCAAGCTACACTGGCGAAATGCTGCATATAGACATCTTTGCAACAGACAAAAAACAATTCCTAACTTGCATAGACAAATTTTCGAAATTCTCAATAGTACAGCCAATAATGTCTAGAACAATAATCGACGTCAAAGAACCCCTGTTACAAATTGTAAATATGTTTCCCAACATTAAAACAATATATTACGACAACGAGGCAGCTTTCAATTCAGAAGAGGTGATGACCTCTTTTCTAAAAAATCGTTATGCCATAGACGTTATAAACGCTCCCCACTCCATAGCTCATCAAATGGTCAAGTGGAGCGTTTCCACAGCACCCTGACAGAGATAGCTAGATGCAAAAAAATTGACCAAAACTTAACGACACAATAGAACTCATTATAAAAGCTACAATAGAATACAACAAACCCTTGCAATCTGTCACCAACGAAAAGCCAATTGAGGTTGTCCCTTCTGGGTCTGACAAAGGCCGATTAGACATTAAGTCTAAACTTATCAGGGCTCAACAGACCACTATGGAAAGATGCAACGCAGCGAGGCAGAATCGAGTGTTCGAAGTGGGCGAGGAAGTCTTCCTAAAAAACAACAGGAGACTAGGAAACAAGCTAAACCCCCTTTGTGTTGAACAAAATATCAAATAGACCTGGGAACTTCTGTTCTCATTAAGGGGAGGGTGGTCCACAAGGACAACCTAAAATAGATAGTGATCAGTCCCTTCAAACCAAATGAGTCATTGTCGCTTACTGTATTCTAGGTTAGCCCTCATGACGTCCATCACCCTAGCAATGAAAAATGCTCGGATCACCGACTTTTCACATGCAAATTACATCCTGGGCGTAGATGGAGTTGTTATGGTATTCGAACAACGTGAATGTTTGAGGCACTCTAGAAACCTTTCAGAATTTGTCAGTATGCTTACGAAACAGTAAAATTGTCCGATTCCCTTCCACAATTACACATGCGCAAACTATTAGACGTAGACTCAGAGCATTCAAGAATCTTGTTGTCAGTCCTTAAAGTACACCATAGGAGGGCAAGGAGCCTCTACTTTCTAGGGACAGCTTTGAAAGTTGTAACGGGTACATCTGACGCCTCAAACTTCTTAAAATTAATAATACAAAAACTCAGAAACAAATTAACAAATTAACCGACACTATAAATTTGATCTTAAAATCTCGTAAAAATAATATGGTTGACACTCCAAACTCTATGAGACGCTGTTGACAAAAAATATAATGCTTATCATGGACGTAAAAAAATTTATACAATCATTTTGTCAAAAACAAATATAGTAAATACTACAATCCTTACCCATGATAATTTGAGCTCATTTATTAAACAATACACCCCAATAGTCAGGCTAATAGAAGCGTCTAAAATAAGAATCCTGCAGTCCGATTATATAATACATATATAAATAGCTTACCCCAAGGTTAAATTTAGGTGTAAGAAAATGACCATCTACCCGGTGTCGCACCAACCTGCGACTCGACGAGAACACATTAGTCGAATGCGAAGAAGATACACTTTCCGTAACCGAATGCATCCACACCACTCATAACACGTTTGTGAAGGGATCATGGCGCGAAACCTGTGCGTAACCGAGGATGGTCATAATCCTGAAGGGAGGGCAGTTAGCAAATAATACTTACCAAATAAGTATAACAAAGGAAATAATGCTGACGCGCCAATGTATGGTTCAATACCCTGCTGTAACAGCGTGACACGACGCTTCCTATGCTGAAGCGATGTGTAACTGAAAATCAGCTGAGTCGGCGTGCCGACTGCAGCTAGATGGCGTGATGCATGCACTCGAGGTTAGGGTAGAGATATACCTTGCTTTTGTCTTTAGCTTTACTTCTGAGTTGAATAAAGAACCGACAAGAAGTCTTTGAATCTACACTCCGGTCTTAGCCGGTATTCTCATTTAACATTGAACACTATTGAGCCACGAGGCCAGTAGTCTATAAAGGATACGAAGTCAAGTCTCCCAACATAAACTTCGTAATTAGTGAAGTCGCTGTAACCCTGCAGGCGACCTTGAGAGGGGAGAGCGGGGAAGGCTGGATGGCGAGCGCACGGCTTGACCGAATAAGGTAGTTAGTTGGTGACGAACAAGGAATGTAGGGTGCGAGTTATGCCACCAACGTTTGTTGTGAAACCAAATACTCTTGTATACGATAATGCTGATAAAGACGAAGTCAGCATAATCGTGCGGAAGTATCTCTGCTTACACCCAAAGAAATTTTTGTACTTTAAATTTGAGCATTAATAGATCTCGGTATAAACAAGATATCGAATTTTTTTCTTTTTGTATTGGTTTCTTTCATTATTATACTTAAGGTATAAATTAATTTCAATCTTTAAAAATAACTATTGAAACAACACCATAACAAACAAATAAGAAAACTTTAGTCGAGACCGCTCGACTAGGGGATACCCTGAACCCTTGGAAGAGCCGCTATTCCAAGCAAACGCCGGTTCTTTTATATACACATGTATATGTATGTTCATTACAAGCAAAAATCATACACACACACGCACAGACGCACGCGCACCCAAGCGCAAGTCACTGCGTCAGCTGTGCTTTGGCTGCTATTTATGTGCCAATGTTATGGGAAATTAAATGTTAAATAACTTTTTTTTCAGACAAACGATTTGAATCAAACTTGTTGGGCGTGATCATGTCATCCATGTGCATGTATGTGCCAAAGCACAAGTCTCTAGTATTTAAAATACGTGACCTAAAATTTGAGGCGAAGAGGGCGTAACACCCAAAATTTAACAAAAACCAAAAGGCTCACATAACACAAAATGCAAAATTTGAAGACTCTAACTAGAAAGATGAATTAGATAGACTTTTTTAACTGAATTTAAGCTTTCGTTTTTAATCGATAACATTAAAACGATAACAGCTATCGAATTTCTGAAACAAATCCGATATGCGCGCCCTATACAGAGACCTACAAACATTTGTAAGTCTCTAGGTATTATAGGTTCTCAGATCGACGAATTCATACATACGGACAGACGGACAGACGGACAGAAGGACAGACAGACAGACAGACGGACAGGGCTAAGTCGACTCGGCTTGTCTCCCTGATCAAGAGTATATATACTTTATGGGGTCTGCCACGCCTTCTTCTCCCTGTTACATACATTTCAACAAAACCATTATACCCTGAATTCCCATTTTCAATGGGTTCAGGGTATAATTATCGATGTCCGCATAGCCAAACAGAAGAAAGCCAACATCAAGTTGGAAAGTTGATTGAACAAAATATTGTCGAACAGTCTGTATCACCATAAATAAAGATAATAAAGAGAAAAAATGGCGATTAGTAATTGACTATTGTCAAATGAACCAAAAATTGCTGTCCCATAAATTCCCACTCCCCAGAATTGACGATATTCTTGATCAATTGGGTCGAGCTAAATATTTTTCATGCCTTGATTTAATGTCAGGTTGCCTTTGCAGAAAACATAATCTGAAATTACATCCAAAGAAATGCTTATTTTTTATGCACGAGGTGACATTATAAGGTCACAGATGCACAGATAAAGGAATCTTGGCAGATGACAAGAAATTTGACGTCATCAATAACTATTCAGTCCCTACGGACTGAGACAGCACTAGAAGATTCATTGCATTTTGCAATTACTATAGACGTTTTATAGAAAACTTCGCCGAATATTCACGGCACATAAAAAGATTATGTAAAAAGAATGTCCCATTTGAATGGACATCAGAGTGTGAAAAATCATTCAATTATTTAAAAAAAAAGTAAGAACGTTGCAGTCGGACCCAACCGACAGCGAAATACTATTTCACGGCCCAGCAGCCCATGGCCTCTATCATATTATATTTTTTTAGAATTAACCTTAAATCCCCCCTGTCGCCGCTCAAATTAGCTGCCGATTAAAACTTTTTATTGGAGGTGGCCAGACATTTTCAATTAGGATCGAAGTTTAGAACCCTTACCTTAGCAAAAACACGCACCTAAATTGAAAGAGATGGCATCTCTCCAAATAAGAGAGGTGGCAACTCTGAAAATGTGATATAAGTTCGTTGGCGAGCGTAGAGGTGTGAGCTCGAACCCCGGTGCGATCATGTTGATATTTTTGTTATATTTTCTTTATTTAGTTATTTTGTATTAATAAAATATTCTTTTCAAACATATACTATATATAATTTAACAAATCAAAAGACATGGTCAAAGATCACAAAGTCATTATGTGGCGCGTTATTGGCTCAAAAGCTGCAGATGCACTCGAAAAATGCGAAAATTACAGGGTATGTTTTGTACGCCATGCCCCTTTTGGGGCGTAAGAATAATTTTTGGGGAATCGATAGAAGAGGTTCCGATTTGCCGATTTGCCACGCCCCTAGTGGGCGTGGCCATAAATTTTTTTAGGCGATCTTTGTAGGATCTTAACAGTAATCAGCGTGTCATATTTGAGCGTTATAGCTTTAAGACATTAGAAGATACAGTTTGACCCGATTTGCCACGCCCCCAATTGGCGTAGATATATCCACCATAACTTTTTGATTATGGCATGTCGACGTGACTGTTCAGTTAAAATCTCTAGCCCTCCTAGAAGTAGTGTTTCTGGGATACAGGAAAATTCATTTTCCAATTTTCCACGCCCCTAGTGGGCATATCGGGAAAATCTTAACACTTTATCAGACGTGGGTATACACGAGTATATATTTCAAATTTCAAGTGTCTAGCTTCAATAGCGTGTTTGCGTTCATACGTTTGCGTTTGTTTGCGTTCATACGGACTGACGGACAAACGGATTTTGCACAAAACCAATATACTATATCACACTACGTGAAATAGTATAATAAACTTGTTCAACCAAATCTATTACAGTACCCAGATTTTAGCAAAGAATTTTGCAGAATTTTTCACGGCGTACAGAGAAGCTGTTGATGGTCAGCGAAGGTGCGTTGGGTCTGGGTATCGGGTTCAACGGGGCCAACGGAGTCAGCGGTTCGCAACTACGTTGCGCAACTTTCGCGGAATAACATGACACTCGGCGCGAGGCGCAAACACTGCAGTTCTGCAGCGCGGCACGGTTTGTGAATAAAAAGTGCATTTGTATCCCTGCCCGTCTGTCTGTATATCCGTATGTATGAACGCGTCGATCTCAGAACATCAAAAGATCGAGTTTGGTTCAAATAATCGATAAGTTTTTAATCTATAATGTTATAGATTAAAAACCAATATCGCTATTTGGTTAAATTTTGCATTTAGTGTTATTTGTGCGTTACACATTTTCGGTTTTCAGTTTTCGGTTTTCGTATTTCAAGTACTAGAGACTAGTGCTTTGGCACATACATACATATGTATGAAATGAAAACGCCCAACAAGTTTGATCAAAAACATTTGTCTCCAAAAAAAAGTTATTAAACATTTAATATCCCACATTATCGGCGCCTTGCTGACTAAGCTCAGTTGCTGAGTCAAAATGCACAGTTAGCAGATTGTGTGCTTGTGCTTGTGCATGCGTCTGAGTGTGCGTATGTGATGCTTGCTACATACATATAAAAGTAACGGAGAATATTAGCAGTTCTTAGGAATCGTGGTTCTTCGCAGGGTCTCCTAGTCGAGCAGTCTCGACTAGAGCACTCTTACTTGTTTTGTTGTGTGCTAGCAGATGTTTTTGTTGTGGTGAGTTGATTCGCAACGCATTAATCATATCTTTGACTTGCGCTTATTTCTTTCTCTGTTGCCGTTTCGCCCACACTTTCTATACCTTTTTTATCTGTCGTTTCTCCCCGAAAGCAAGTGTTCTTATCCAGGGTTTCATCTGATACATGTGAAGCTGTTTCTGCTTTTATTTCCAGTAAATCAAAAGCTTAAGTCTTTATATCGAAGTTCAATTTACCGACCCCTCGTGAAATTGCTTCTTTTAAAATCAACGTACCAACTGAATACTTCACAACATAAATTTAAGCATAAGAGTCGAAATAGGCTGTCTCCGGTTGGCTGAGCCCTTCCTCGGTACAATCTTCGTCCAATATTGTGCCAAAAAACTAATAACTGTACAACCTTCTTCACAGATCTTCTCAATATATCAAAACGTTCGTGGTCTGAATTCTAAACTCAGAAGGCTTTTTTGGAGTAGTTTCAGTGTTTGTTTTGATATTATCGCCCTGACTGAAACGTGGATAAGCTCGAATGTTTACAATAGTGAAATTCTCTCGACTGACTTGTAGAGGTGGAGGTGTCTTATTAGGTGTTTAATCTAATATCCTCTCCGAACCATTCATTTTTTCAGCATCTCATGATGTCGAGATAGTTTCTGTTAAACTAACTCTGACATCTTGCTCCCTTTTTATTACATGTTTATATGTCCCCCCTCTTCTGATGTTCAAGTTTATGCGCAACATTTAGCTTGCAATAAAGAAATTTATGGACATGTAAAGGATAATGATTTCTTTCTGGTGTTGGGAGACTTTAATATACCGAACACTTCTTGGATCTCTAATCCTAGTTCAAGTTCCCTTATTCCTACAATTGAAAATTTTTTCTTTAATGAATTACTTTCTATTTCTATGTCTCAGATGAACTCAATCTCAAATCATCTGAATAGATTGCTTGATCTGGCTTTTTATTAATGATGACTTATGCAGTATTGTTTCTAGATCATCCCCTTTTTGTTTACCTGAGGATATTCATCATCCTACATTGGAGGTATCTCTGTCCCTAAGTACTCCTCCAATTTGTGAACCTACTCCTTCAAAACGTCATTGTTACAACAAGTGCAATTTTGCTTTACTTAACCAACTTAGTGATGAGTGTGTTCCTATAAGTCTCACTGTGGCTTTTCCAAATAAACCTATATGGTTTACTCAGACGCTTTCCAATTTAAGAAAAATTGAGTCTAAGTGTTTTAAAAATTTAGGAAGTGTGGCTCCACTATTAATTGGTCTAAATATTCAAAAGCCAAGTCGAATTTTAGCATTTTAAGTTTGCGTTGCTATGAGAATTACCTTATGCGTTGCAAAAGGCAGTTCGCTCGAGACCCTAAAATACTTTATTCCTTTGTAAATTTGAAACGTAAGTTTTCTATTTTACCTTCCAAATTTTTCCTTGAGTCCATCAATTCTTGCAATGATCATGATTTTTTGATCTTTTTGCTGATTTTTATACCCTAAAACCCATTGAAAATGGGAAATCAGGGTATAATGTTTTTGTTGAAATGTGTATGTATGTAACAGGCAGAAGGAGGCGTGGCAGACACTATAAAGTATATATATTCTTCATCAGGGAGACAAGCCGAGTCGATTTAGCCCTGTCCGTCTGTCCGTCCGTCCGACCGTCCGTCCGTTCGTATGTGTGAACGCGTCGATCTCAGAACCTATAAGAGCTAGAGACTTGAAATTTTTATGTAGAGCCGTGTATAGAGTGCGCAGATCAAGTTTGTTTAAAAAAACGATAACAACTATCGTTTTAATATTATCGATTTAAAACGTTATCACAATGAAGCTATTAAATTATATCTCCCACGTCTTTATAGCTAGAGTCGCCAAATTTTTTTGTAAGTTTTATATTTATTTTATGTAGTTTTGATTTTTGTTAAATTTTGGATACCGGTTCCAAATTTCCCCAAATATTTAAATTGAGGTTAGTTGCACTCTAAGCCAGTAAATGAACGGGTTTACATTTTTAAAAACTGGAAAAAATGAAATAAAATATGTTGAACATAAGCTGAAAATTTCATTAAAATTCATTAATTTGCGCAGAAGTTATTAAACAAAACATTTGGCCAATCGGCCAAACACGTGGCCAGCAACGCAAAGCAAACTGTTTTCCTATACATGTGCACACATACACACTTACACACACAAATTGAACTGCTCGCATCTAACAAATTCTAAAAACCGCAAGTTTTAGTGTACATATTTCCAATAGATGGCGCTATGATTAGCTAATTATCAGCTGTTCAATAAATCGAAACATGGATGGCGCTCTCTATCGAACCATAGATGGCGCTATTGGTTAAACAATTGAAAATGAATTGAATTTAGTTTTCTGTGCGTTTATACGAAATGCTAATTATGCAGTATTTTAAAAAACGCAGATAGCGCGGGGATTAAGGTATCTCCTAGTCGGGACCCCCGACTAGAGTTTTCTTACTTGTTTCCAAGCAACTTACTCATCTGTAGACCCCTATAAAACTTTTTACCCTTATTATATCCCTTCTACAAATATTATTAACGCTTCCAATATTTTCCTTGATTCTCTGATTTCAGCCATTCGTCCAATGAAATCATCTAACTCCCCTGGAGCTGATAATATTCCTAGTTGTGTTATAAAAGAATTCTGTGACTACCTTCAGTTACTTTTACTAAAGCTTTTTAACTTATCTCTGGAAACCTCTGTGTTCCCGTCTATTTGGAATGAGTCTTTCATTATCCCTCTGTATAAAAAAGGTGGGAGGCCGGACATTTCTAATTACAGGGCATGGCCCAATTATCGGCTATTCCAAAGCTATTTGAAAAAATAATAACTTCAACCTTACAACATTTTTGTAAATTAATTAATACGCCCTTCCAACATGGCTTTGTTTTAATCGATCAACCTCGACTAATCTGCTAGAATTTACTTAACTAGTAAATAAAATGCAAACTGATGTTATATATACAGATTTCAGCAAAGCATTTGATTCAGTTCACCATGAAGTATTACTTCATAAGCTTGATCTCATAGGGGTTTCCCCTAAACTCTTATCTTGGATGTCATCCTATTTAAAGGGGAGAACCGAAAGAGTTGTGTTGAGAATATATTTTTCGAAACAAATCTTCGTTCTATCAGGTATACCACAGGGTAGTCATCTCGGACCTTTACTTTTTTACTCTATTTATCAACGTCCTTCCCAGTTGTATTTCTTAGTCGAAAATCTTCATGTATGCTGATGACGTAAAACTTGCCTTTCTTATTTTAAAACAATCAATCATCAATGCTTACAAGATGATCTTAATTCCTTCAAACTTTGGTACTTGGCCAATAGGTTGCGTTTAAACTGTTCTAAATGTATGACAATGAACTTCTGTTGTACTACTCCATATATTGCTAATTATTCAATTAATAGCGATTCTTTGCAACGCATCTTTTCTTTTCAAAGATCTTGGAGTACTTTTCGATTCCAAGCTTCACTTCAATACTCATATCTCAACCATTATAAATGAAGCCAAAAGTGTTCCTGACTTCAGTAACAGTTGGACAAAAGAGTTCAATGATCCTTTTGTAACCAAACTCCTTTATGTTTCGCTGGTACGACCTATTTTAGAATACTGTTCAATTATATGGTCTCCACAGCATAAAGTGTACCAGGATCGTATTGAATCGGTCCAAAAACAATTCCTTTTCTTTGCTCTAAGAAATCTAAACTGGGACCCTAACCCCCGTCTACCGTCTTATCATAGTCGTCTTCTTCTTATTGATCTTCCTTCATTAATAAATCGTAGAACAATCCTTGGGATTGATTTTCTACAAAATTTGATTGTAGGTAATGTTGATTCGTCCTTCTTGTTTATGAAACTTAATTTCTCGGCTCCTTCAAGAACAACTAGATACTTTCGTCAACTGCATTTATCACTGTTCACATCGGATTATTCGTTGCACAGTGCATTTTATGTACTATGCGTGGATTATAATAAATTATATCACGTTTTTCCTCTGAACTCTCTCTTTGTCTAATAAAATCCTTGCTTTCAGCTTTTCTTAAAGATATCCATAAAAGTACCCAATCATGACGGTGGATAAAGGCATATCTGCCACTACATTATTTATTTTATATTTTATATATGATATATTTTATTTTAAATTTTTCCTTGAATGCCTCTATCATTATTTGTATTTAGTTCAATAATATCACTGACCATATAGGGCTGTGAACTGGGGCATAGCCAACCGGACTGCCAAAAAAATACCCCCAACGGGTTGGTGATATTTTGATACCCTAAATGTATAATGTTTTGGTTGAAATGTATGTACCAGGCAGATGGAGTATATAAAGTATATATATTCTTGATCAGGGAGACAAGCTGAGTTGATATAGCCATGTCCGTCTGTCCGTCCATCCGTCCGTCCGTCTGTCCGTATGTATGAACGCGTCGTTCTCAGAACCTATAAGAACTAGAGACTTGAAATTTTTATGGAGGTTCGTGTATAGCACGAAAATATCGAGTTTGTTTCAAATAATCGATAACTATCATCGTTTTAATGTTATCGATTGAAACCCGATATCTTCATTTAGTTAAAAAATTCTATCTAATGTATCTTTATACTAGAGTCTTCAAAGTTTGCATTTGGTGTGCATTTTTTGCATTTTCGGTTTATCAAATACCCGTATATCAAATACTTGAGACTTGTGCTTTGGCACATACATACATATGGATGACATGATCACGCCCAACAAGTTTGATCCACCAATTTTGTATTACGGTTGGATTAGTCCGTTAGCTACAGAAAAAGAAACTAAAAACGAATAAAATTAAAACAATTTGGGATCTCACAGTTCGTTATCGACCCAAGTAACATAATTCAACCGTCAGAAGTCCTTGAAAAGGATCTATTTTGAAAAAAACAATGCCATGCTTAAACAAGTAAGAAAACTCTAGTCGAGACCGCTCGACTAGGGTATACCCTGAACCCTGCGAAGATCCGCTATTCCAAGCATTCTTCATTTCATTTATATACACATGCATATGTACGTTCATTACAAGCAAAACATACACACACACATACACAGGCTCACGCATACACAAGCGCAAGTCGTTACGTCAGCTGTTCTTTGGCTGCTTTGCATGTCAATGTTATGGGAAGTTAAATGTTTAATAACTTTTTTTCTAGACGAAAGATTTTAATCAAACTTGTTGGGCGTGATCATGTCATCCATATGTATGTATGTGCCAAAGCACAAGTCTCTAGTATTTGATATACGGGAGTTACAAATTTGAGGCGAAGGGGGCGTGGCACCCAAAATTTAGCAAAAACCGAAATTGCGTAAGGCTTACATAACATTAAATGCAAAATTTGAAGACTCTAGCTAGAAAGATGATTTAGATAGAATTTTATAGCTTAATTTAGATTTTCGTTTTTAATCGATAACAATAAAACGATGACAGTTATCGAATTTCTAAAACAAACTCGATCTTTTCGTGCTATACAGGAACCTACATAAAAAATTTCAAGTCTCTAGCTCTTGTAGGTTCTGAGAACGACGCGTTCATAAATACGGACAGACGGACAGACGGACATGGCTATGTCAACTCGGCTTGTCATCCTGATCAAGAATATATATACTTTATGGGGTCTGCCACGCCTCCTTCTGCCTGTTACATACATTTCAACAAAAACATTATACCCTGATTTCCCATTTTCAATGGGTTCAGGGTATAAAAATTTCAATATGCGAAATTCACAGAATCAGGCACATCAATAGGTGGGCATCGTACAGTATGCGAATGCAAGCAAAATTATTATTTCTGGTTCCCGCCAAAGAGAGGGTTGCTAAAGAGTACGTATGAAGTATAAAAAACCATGGAACATCATTCCAAGTTACCTCTGAGACTTCTTGTGGACGATCAAGCACGGCGGTATGAGAACTATGACATGGGACTGCTTTTCATAGGCTGGTATTTTGTGAAAATCATATTATAAATCAAATATTTGACAAAAATGTGTACATCCAATTCATTTTCAATATAGTGCTACTATATAATAGTAGGAAAATATATTTTGAATGGACGTTTCAGCCAGATTAGGACCCAAAATATGCAAGTCCTTTGCACGCAGGTGGGGACCTGCTATGAAAAGTTAGGAATTTATAACGAACTCTTCGATCATAAAATATATGTAAAACATAATATATTAAGTTAAACTAATCTTAAAAATCTGTTTTAATTTTTTTTTTAGTGGCCTCTACTATTTTAATGAACAGCCAATTTTTGAAATTATTTGGCTTTGAAGCCCTAAAGTCCAAATGTCCCTAGTTTGTAGCAAAAAAAACCTTTTAATTAGTAAGAATAGAGGCTAAACTTAATATTCATATCAACTTGCTTTAAAAAAATTGGGTTTTTAACTTAGTTTTGCTGTCCAACATTTGGTGCTTAGTCGCACTACTATTTTTCTGACCGCAACTGTATATATATATATATATATATATATATATATATATATATATATATATATATATATATATATATATATATTTTTTTTTTATACTATTTCACGTAGTGATATGGTACATTGGATTTGTGCAATGTCCGTCATGCTGTCCGTCCGTTTGTCCGTCTGTCGGTATGAACGCAAACCATTTCCACGCTATTGAAGATAGAGACTTGAAATTTAAAATGTATACTCGTGTATACCCTCGTCTGATAAAGTGTCAAGATTTTCCTGATACGCCCACTAGGGGCGTGGCAAATCGGAAAATGCATTTTCCTGCATCTCAGAAATACTACTTCTAGAAGAGCTAGAGAGTTGAAATTTTAACTGAACACTCATGACGACATCCCAAAATCAAAAAGCTATGGCGGATATATCTACGCCCATTGGGGGCGTGGCAAATCGGGTCAAACTGTATCTTCTACTGTTTTAATGCTAGAATGCCCAAATTTGGCACGTGGGTTACTGTTACGCTCCTATAAGGATCGCCCAAAAAATTTTATGGCCACGCCTACTAGGGGCGTGGCAAATCGAATCTGAATGTATAGTGATTTTACTAGTTTCGTTATATTTTGAGCACTATTGATGCTAGAGACTTGAGACTTGGTATATATACTCGGAATAACATCCCACAATCGAAAAGCTATGGCGGATATATCTACGCCTTCAGGGGGCGTGGCAAATTATATCAGCTTATATCTCCCACAGTTTTAGTGCTAGAAGATTCAAAATTGAATTTTAAGTGACTGGGGGCCTCCTCTATCTATTCCCCAAAAATTATTGTTACGCCCCAAAAGGGGCGTGACATACAGAAAAATACCCTGTAATTTTCGCATTTTTCGAATGTAAGCATCCAAACTTTACAGTTATATTCCTGAACGCCCACTCTATGCACATGCCAAATTATGTGTCTACGGCCACTGGGGGTGTGGCAAATCAAAACTGAAACATCTGCAGCTTCTGAGCCAATAACGCGCCACATAATGACTTTGTGACCTTTGACCTTGTCTTTTGATTTGTTAAATTATATATATATATGTTTGAAAAGAATATTTTATTAATACAAAATTACTAAATAATGAAAATATAACAAAATATAACACCGGGGTTCGAGCCCACACCTCTACGCTCGCCAACGAACATCTATCTCAGTTAAAGATTTGCCACCTCTCTCATTTTGAGAGATGCCATCTTTCTCGATTTAGGTGCGTGTTTTTGCTAAGGTAAGGGTTCGATCCTAATTGAAACTGTCTGGCCACCTCCAATGAAAAGTTTTAGTCTGCAGCTAATTTGAGCGGCGAAAGTGGGGATTTAAGGTTAAATTTTAAAAAATATAATGTGATAGAGGCCCCTGTGGGCTGCTGGAACGTGAAATAGTATTTCGCTGTCGGTTGCGTCCAACAGCAACGTTCTTACTTGTTTTGCTTGTTGTTAACTGCGCAGTTAGAAGTGCGCGCGTGTGTATCTGTACGTTCAAGGGTTGGTTGCAATATACTTAAATATATGTAAAATAAACATACAATGTTTGGAATATCAGATCTGAGCAGGGTTTAGGGGATCTGCTAGTCGAGCTGACTCGACTAAAGGTCTCTTATATGTAGAATGACATTTACTGCCAATTTCCAGAAAATTTTAGATCAAAGTTTCTGATTCCATTCCCTGTTAATAAAACTTACCGTACGGTTTCCTAGATTTTTTACGCGGCAAGTTAATTTTACTGTCTTGCCAACAAGTCCAGTAATGTTACTGGCAATGGTCGTGTCAAAGGTAGGTCCACCTGTACCCGGAGTGGGCAGATCCTGAAGGAAATCTGTAAAGAACCTCTTTGAAGCACTCTTTGATCTTTCTGCAAAGAAATCATAAAAAGAAATTTAATGAAGTAAGAAAACAATATTGGATTTGCTAAGCGTTCTTCTATCGATTACATAAAGTAAAGAAACCCAATATGCGTGATTTCCCGTTTTCAATTAGCTCAAAATCAATACTGAAAAGTTTTTGAAGTTGTTGAAAAATCAGCAAGCAGCAACCAAAAACACGTTGTTTTATAGGAGATACGCAACAAAAAAAGCTTTCTGTCACACCACAAAATTAAACAAGTAAGAAAACTCTAGTCGAGACCACTCGGCTAGGGTATAGCATGAGCCCTGCGAAGAACCGCTATTCCGTGTATTCTCCGTTTCTTTTATATACATATGGATATGTATGTAAATCACAAGCAACACATACACACAAACACACCGGTGCACGCGCGCACTAGCGCAATTCGCTGCGTTAACTGCACTTGGGCTGATAAATGTATGCCAATGTTATGGAAAATTAAGTGTTTAATATTTTAAATGTTTAATAACTATTTTTGTAGGCAAACATCCTTTATCAAACTTGCAGAGCGAGAATTCATTTCTGATTCGCTTATGCTATTTAAAAAAGCCGATCGGACGGGGTTCAAGAAATCTCCTAGTTGGGCACCTGCAACTAGAGCTTTCTTAATTGTTTTTTTTTTTTTCATACCATTAAAAAACTTACCTGTTAATAAAGTAATTATTATAAGAAACTGAAGCCAATTTGATGACATGTTTATTAAGAATATTTTGGCAGCAAGCAAAGATAGGCAGTTGATATTAATCTATAAAAATGTAAAGAAGGTTAATACCAATTAGTTTTTGTATTCATATCAGATTATGTTAGAGGAACTATATAAAAAACAAGTTAGAACATTACCGACTGCGAAATTTTTATTCACGTCCAAGCAGCCCATAGGGGCATCTGACACATAATATTTAAAAATTAATCTAAAGTCCTTAGGGTCGCCTTTCAAATTAGGCTCCGATTACCAATTTTCATCGGAAGAGACCATCGAAATTTCAATAATGATCTAAGCTTAGAACCTCAGCAAAAACAAGCACCGCCAAGCAATGCAAAAATGAGAAAGATGTTCTTTGATGAAAGTAGAGGGATAGGTTCGAATTCCGGTGCGGTTATGTAAATGACCGACGATATCATTTATATTTTTTATTCCCTGAACCCATTGAAAATATAATGGTATAATGGTTTTGTTGAAATGTATGCAGAGAGAAGGAGGCGTGGCAGATCCCATATCGTATATATATTCTTGATCAGGGAGACAAGCTGAGTTCATAAAGCCATGTCCGTCTGGCCGTCCATCTGTCCATCCGTCTGTCCGTATATATGAACGCGTCGTTTTCAGAACCTATAAGAGCTAGAGAAATTTTTTATGGAGGTTCGTGTATAGCACGAAAAGATCGAGTTTGTTTCAAATAATCGATAACTATCATCGTTTTAATGTTATCGATTAAAAACCGATATCTTCATTTAGTTATAAAATTCTATCCAATTCATCTTTATAGCTAGAGTCTTCAAAATTTGCATTTAGTGTGTGTTACGCAATTTCGGTTTTTGTTAAATTTTGGGTGCCATGCCGCCTTCGCCTCAAATTTTTAAGTCCCTTATATCTTCTAATACTAGAGACTTGTACTTTGGCACATACATACATATGGATGACATTATCACGCCCAACAAGTTTGATCAAAATCGTTTGTCTGGAAAAAAAGTTATTAGGCATTTAATTTCCCATAATATAGCGTGCGCCTGTGCGTGTGTGTGTATATTTTGCTTGTAATGAACATAATATAAAACATAATATATATATATATATATATATATATATATATATATATATATATATATATATATATATATATATATATATATATATATATATATATATATATATATATATATATATATATATATATATATATATATATATATATATATATATATATATATATATATATATATATATATATGTATAACATAATATAAAAGAATCTGAGAATACACTGAATAGCGGTTCTTCACAGGGTACAGGGTATACCCTAGTCGAGTGGTCTCGACTAGAGTTTTCTTACTTGTTAAAAATGCAGATAGCACGGGGCTCACGATATCTCCTAGTCGGGACGCCCGACTAAAGTTTTCTTACTTGTTATTTAGTTATTTTGTGTTAATAAAATATTCTTTTCAATACATACATATATTAAATTTGACAAATCAAAAGACAAGGTCAAAGGTCACAATGTCATTATGTGGCGAATTATTGGCTCAGAGGTCGTAGATTTTTCAGTTTTGGTTTTCCACGCCCCCAGTGGCAGCAGACATAGAGTGTGTGTGTTCACGAATATAACTATATAGTTTGGATGCTTACATTCAAAAAATGCGAAGTTTACTAGGTATTTTTTTAAGTCACGCTACTTTTGGGCGTAACAATAATTTTATGGAATCCAATTTTGAAGCTTCTAGCACAAAAACTGTGGGAGATATAAGCTGATATTAATTGCCACGCTCCTTGTGGACGTAGATATGGATAACCATAACTGTTTGATTTTGGGATGTTATCCCGCGGATATAAACCAAGTTTTAAGTCTCTAGCATCAATAGTGCTCAAAATATATTAGTAGGTAAAATCACTATATATTCAGATCTGATTTGTCACGCAACCAGTAATCGTGGCCATTTCATTTTTTTTTTTTTTTTTGAGATTTTTATAGGATCGTAACAGTAACTCATGTGCCAATTTTGGGCGTTCTAACTTTAAAACTGTAAAAGATGGTTTGATCCGATTTGCAAAGCCCCTAATGGGCGTTGATATATCCGATATAGCTTTTAATATTGGGATGTCGACGTGAGTGTTAATTCCAAATCTCAACTCTCTATCCCTTCTAGAAGTAGTGTTTCTGAGATACTGGAAATGCATTCGATTTTTCACGCCCCTAGTGGGCGTATCGGGGAAATGTTGACACTTTATCTGACAAGAGAATACACGATTATATATTCCAAATTTGAAGTCTCTAGCTATAATAGCGTGGAAATGACGGACATTGCACAAAACCAATATGTATATTTATTTCACTTCGTGAAAAGTATAATGATGCCGTTCGGGTTATGTAACGCTGCTCTATTTCGGTTAATAGATCGAGTAATGCTTACTTACGTACCCGAGTGTTTGTGTATTTGAACGACCTCCTTGTTTTGTGTGATGATTTGGATTCACATCTGTTGTTACTACAAGAAATAACTTTATGTCTCCGTAGAAAAAATCTCAAAATAAATATCAGCAAGTCTAAATTTTGTATGAAAGAAATTACATATTTAGGATTTATAGTCGGAAACGGATAAATAAGAGCCAACCCCGATAAAATCGATTTCCGGTACCCACCACCGTGAAAAACCGTTACGAAATTAGAATGTTCAGCCGTCATCAAAGGCAATTAAAAGATTAGATCATACATTGGTCAGGTCAGAAATTCGCTGTGATAACGGATCATATTGCCCTGAAATGGCTAATGCGACAAGAAAATTAATCTGGCAGACTGGCAAGATGGTCCATGAAGCTACAACCCTTTTCATTTAACATTTTGCATTTTGTACCAGAAACAATACGATCTAGTATCTTTCAGGCATTTTTGACAAGTTTTAGTGTAACGTTGGACAGGAACACACTAATTGGGATGTTAATTTGAATGCTAGTCTTAAGAGCTACTTTACACAGAAGTACAGGGCATTCCGCACATTTCCTCGCCTTTGGGCAAAATATGATCTTAAATGGAAAATATTTCTCACTTTTACGTAATTTCGACCTTTTAAGGTACGACGTGA
Organism: Drosophila mercatorum; assembly: GCA_961210405.1. Lineage (NCBI taxonomy): Eukaryota > Metazoa > Arthropoda > Insecta > Diptera > Drosophilidae > Drosophila > Drosophila mercatorum. The sequence continues at coordinate 470,369 of CAUIUS010000010.1, forward strand.
ATATTAATTCGCAATATTTATTTTTTTGCAACGACAGCAGGCGAAGCAAAACTTATATAAAGCTTACGAAGCAAACGCTAGCCGTTATATAAATGAAGGCGATTCGGTTTATTCCCGGAATTTGACACAGAGCAATGAAATTAAGAAAATTAGCTCCAATTTGTCAGCTGTGTTTATCCCAGCTAAAATATATCATAAGCGAAGCACGAATTACTATATTTTAAAAGACACAGATTCGAACCTAATAAGTTCAACATAGTCTTCAGATAATGCTTCTTTGAGGTCTTAAGGCATTATCTGCGCTGTAGTGGCCGTATATAAAAAGAAAGTATAAGAACGTTGCCGTCAGACGCAACCGTCTGCGAAATACGTTTTCATGTCCCAGAACCCCACAGGGGCATATATCACATTATATTTTTATACCCTGAACCCATTGAAAATGGGAATTCAGGGTATAATGTTTTTGTTGAAATGTGAATGTATGTAACAGGCAGAAGGAGGCGTGGCAGACCCCATAAAGTATACATATATATTCTTGATCAGGGTGACAAGCCGAGTTGATATAGCCATGTCCGTCTGTCCGTATGTATGAACGCGTCGTTCTCGGAACCTATAAGAGCTAGAGACTTGAAGACTTATGTAGGTCCGTGAATAGCACGAAAAGATCGCGTTTGTTAAAAAAAGTCGATAACTATTTTAGTTTTAATGTTATCGATTAAAAACATTACCGAATGTTAGTTATAAAATTATATCTCCCACGTCTTTATAGCTAGAGTCCCCAAATTATCAATTGTTTACCCAATAGCGCCATCTATGGTTCGATAGAAAGCGCCATCCATGTTTCGATTTATTGAACAGCTGATAATTACCAAATCATAGCGCCATCTATTGGATATATGTACACTAAGACTTGCGGGTCTTAGAATTTTCTAGATGCACGCAGCTCAATGTGTATGTGTGTATGTGTGCACATGTATAGGAAAACAATTTGTTTTGCGTTGCTGGCCACGTGTTTGACCGACTGGCCAAATGTTTTGTTTAATAACTTCTGCGCGAATTAATGGATTTAAATGAATATTTCAGCTTATGTTTATCATATCTTATTACATTTTTTCCAATTTTATAAATGCAACTCCATTAATTTAATGGCTTTGAGTGCAACTAACCTCAATTTAATTATTTGGGGAAATTTGGAGCCGGTATCCAAAATTTAACAAAAATCAAAATTAGATAAAATAAATATAAAACTTACAAAAAAATTTGGGGACGTGGGAGATATAATTTTATACCGAACATTCGATAATGTTTTTAATCGATAACATTAAAATTAAAATAGTTATCGACTTTTTTAACAAACTCGATCTTTTCGTGCTATTCACAGATCTACATACAAAATTTCAAGTCTCTAGCTCTCATAGGTTCTGAGAACGACGCGTTCATACATATGGACAGACGGACATGGCTATATCAACTCGGCTTGTCACCCTGATCAAGAATATATATACTTTATGGGGTCTGCAACGCCTCCTTCTGCCTGTTACATACATACACACTTCAACAAAAACATTATACCCTGATTTCCCATTTTCAATGGGTTCAGGGTATAATAAATTATCCAATAAAAATAAATTAAATGTAATTAAAATAATTAAAAATAATTATAGTTTGGTCGTGAGTCACCCTACTGTATTAGCTTTTTCTGACTATCCTCAACCTGTTCTTTGTGTTCCCTTTGCGTTCACTAGAAGAAGAAATGACAAAAAAACTCAATGGTTTTTTTTTTTTGTTATGAAATAGCACGTATTCTTCACATGGAAAAACAATTATAAATATCCCGTGTAGATGGGTCGATGACTTACTGTGCGGCAAAACGCGGAGCATTTCGGTGGCGGTTGATGCCAATAGCGGGGGGTTGGTATTGGTAGAGGTAGTGGCATTAGTAACGTCAGCCTCGATTTTTCCTATTTTCACTTGAAGGATTGTTGAAAGTTTAGACATGTTTGGGCGAACAGACTGCATCAGGTGCACTCACTCTAAGAGCTGTTAGTAGTGTTGGAAACTGCAGCGGACAACCAGCTGCTCACCAAAATCTGGTGGACCACTGAGTCTTAGCAAAGACAGCAACCTAATCGATAGAGTGCCGTTGGAGCTACTGAAAGTAGTGCATACTTTCGGGCTCGTTGAGTATCTGAGCTGAGTTTTTAAGTAAAAGTCTCTAAGCTTTACTGAAGCTTCCAGACAACAAAAGAATCAGTTGTTGCCCATTACAGGCTTCTCGCCTTGGTAGTCGGTGCATAATGGAGGGAAGGATAGAGGAGGAGCTGCAAGCCTATGCGAGCCGCTCTGCATTGCACCGATCACCGCAGCAAAAGCAGTCTGTGCCACAGCAGAAGACTTCAACAAGTCTCCTATGGTTGAGAGCGAAGTACAAACCACTCTGTAGGGCACTATCCAGCAGATAGTAGCAGCATTAGAGGGCCTGACGGCTTTATTTGGGGGCCAGCGGCACATAGCTGTCCCAATGAGAGAGAAGTTAGCCAGAATGATAAAGTTCTGCAAGGCGACGGCGTTACTCTGCAACCGCAGGGTTAAAAACTGCGAGGTGCAGACCTCCCCACAGAAAACTGCCGGGCATTTTAAGGTCGTCATAGCGACTGCTCCTCCAGGCAACAATACGCCCAAACGTTCGAGGGACGTTGCTCCTGAGCAAAGGAGGACTTCCCCAAAAACAAAAAGCTAAAGAAGCAAACACAGGCAGTCTATGCAGGGCGAACCAGGCAGGGCCACAGTAACGAATTGTACGGAGGTAAAAAGGCGTAAACAGCACCACAAACGACCCAGGACGGACGCTATCACAGTTTCTGGGGTAGAGGGTTGTAGCTATGCTGACACGTTGAAAGTTGTCATAGCTGACACGAGCCTTATGCATCTTAGTGGGGATGTACAGGTGATCACGAAGACGGCAATGGGGGATCTATTGCTGCAGTTGACCAATAAGCCCGAGCATAGCGCTGAGGTGCTGTTGGAGGCTGTTGGCAAGGCCTTGTGCGAACGCGGTGTGGTTAAAGCGCTTACCGAGTCCGCGCAAATCGAGATCGTACGGATTGATGGACCACTCTGCTAAAAGCTGCGATAAGCCACCAAAATGCTGTCTCTGCGCACGGAAATTCGAAAAGCAGACTGATCACGCGTCGAGCAGCTTCGAGAGCCCATCGTATCGCAAAGCTGTCCAAAAATTTAAGTGCTAAGGTTTCTACAGCTGAACCTGAATCATTGTATAGCTGCTCAAGATCTGCTAGAGCAGACTGGGAAAGAGAAAGTAATAGACGTAGCTTTCCTCAGCGAGCCCCATCATTGTATGACCTGCTGCCCCAGGTTATAGGCCATAGACACCAGTGGCAAAGCGGCTTTGTGGAAATGCGGCAACTCAGCGAATGCGCTTGCAAATATCAAGTCTTCCAACGGGTCCTTGAGTGCTCGATACGGCAGCATATGCTACCTCACCTCACCTCAGCATATGCTACCTCACCCCCAGCATGCAGCTCAACGAATTCACTGCGGTGCTCGACAAGCTTGCTGGGACCTAACCTTCGTCGCTTCGTCCGTTTTCCGAGAAGCAAAATGGAGCCTCAGCGATAGTTATACGGGCAGCGATCACTCTCCGCTTATGTTCACTATTGGTGAGCCATCTGGCAGGGCGCCAACTCTGTGGAGGGAAGCTTATCGCCTGAATACCTTAAACCCGACAGCCTTCTCGGACGGCATTCAGTCACTGGGCACATCTGGCAACGCTGATGCCATAACTTGCCAAATGACTACCCAAATACAGAGCTAGTATGCAGTGGCGCAAGCAGTTCACGCAACACCAAGTGCCTATGTACTGGTGGAATGAGCAGATAAGCAAATTCCAGAAGCTGCCAGCGGGCTCGTGGATGGCCAACGTTCGCAGAAAACAGACAGCTTATCAGGTGGCAAGACGGCAGCTGAAAAAGCCCATACGTACTAGCAAGCTAGAATACGGGACTACTTCCTAGACCTATACGACTCCGGCGAAGCTGACCCCTGGAGAAGGGCATACAGAACGGTGGTCAAGACTGAGCTCCATTCATAATCATGAATCTACAACAGCAAATCAGAGTCCGAGCAGCTCTTATACAGCTCTAATTTCTGACGAGGAAGCTGCTGCCAGGAACCTAAGACCCAACTCTGCCCCTGGGCCGGAAGGAATTCCTAAACGGGCGCTAAAGCTGGCCATTACTCTATAAGCCAAGAAACGTTCCCTTTAAGCTGGAAGATCCAGAGCCTGGTATTGCTACCAAAGGATGGCAAACCAACTGAGGAGCCATCATCCTACAGGCCAATTTGTCTCTTGGACATCTTGGGAAAGGAGTTCGAGAAATTGGTCTGTTCCAGACTGGAGACTGCAATAGCAAGCGCCGGCGGCCTGTCCCCAAACCAATTTGGGTTCCCGAAAGCCATGTCAATGACAGATGCGTTGAGCAAAGTTGTTGGCATCGCAACCTCCGCCATACAAGGTACCAGATGGAAGCAAGGGTCGAAGCAGTATTGCATCACAGCGACTCTAGATGTGAAGAATACGTTCAACACAGCTAGCTGGGATATGATATCTAAAAGAGATAATAAAGAGCTACTTCAGAGGAAGGACACTTATGGACAATACGTGTGAGGGAGTCCAAGCTCACATAGTGTCAGCTGGAGTCCCCCAAGGATCAATTCTGGGGCCTCTCCTATGGAATACTATGTACGGAGGCGTATTACGCCTGGAACTTCCATGACTGATGATCATGCTGAGTACGTGGGGACCAAAGCAACAACGACATCTTCTTCTTATGAGCGTCTTGAGGTCCATCATCCTATACGCAGCGCCAATCTGATCAAGAGCAATGGCCACTCCCAGCTGCAGTAGAGGTGTTCGAGCCACCTATCGATAAGGCGCAATCCGAGTCAGCTGTTCATTCCGAACAGTCTCAGACGACGCTGCGCTTGTCATAGCCGGAATACTTCCACTTTCGATGGTAAAGAAGATGGGATTACTCGAAATTTTTACTGAAATTTTTTATGTAGGTTCCTGTATAGCACGAAAAGATTAAGTTTGTTAAAAAAATCGATAAATGTCTTAATTTTAATGTTATCGATTAAAAACGAAATCGATAGTGTTATGTAAGCCTTACGCAATATCGATTTTTGTTAAATTTTGGATGGCACGCCCCATCGCCTCAAATTTGCAAAACACGTATTTCAAGTACTAGAGACTTGTACTTTGGCACATACATACATATAGATGACATAATCACGCCCCACTATTTCGATCAAAATCGTTCGTCTAGAAAAAAAGTTATTAAACATTTAATTTCCCATAACATTGGCATATCAGCCGAAGAACAGCTGACGCAACTACTTTCGCTTATGTGTAGGCGCCTATGTGTGTGTGTGTTGCTTGTATTGTGCACACATATACATACATATGTATATAAAAGTAACGGAGAATACACTGAATAGCGGTTCTTTGCAGGGTTTAGGGTATACCCTGGTCGAGCGGTCTCGACTATAGTTTTTTTACTTGTTTCCAATCAACTTACTCATCTGTAGACCCCTATAAAACTTTTTACCCTTATTATATCCCTTCTACAAATATTATTAACGCTTCCAATATTTTCCTTGATTCTCTGATTTCAGCCATTCGTCCAATGAAATCATCTAACTCCCCTGGAGCTGATAATATTCCTAGTTGTGTTATAAAAGAATTCTGTGACTACCTTCAGTTACTTTTACTAAAGCTTTTTAACTTATCTCTGGAAACCTCTGTGTTCCCGTCTATTTGGAATGAGTCTTTCATTATCCCTCTGTATAAAAAAGGTGGGAGGCCGGACATTTCTAATTACAGGGCATGGCCCAATTATCGGCTATTCCGAAGCTTTTTGAAACAAGTAAGTGTGCTTTAGTCGAGACTGCTCGACTAGGAGATCCCCTGAACCCTGTGAAGAACTACTATTCCTAAGAACCGCTAACATTCTCCGTTACTTTTATATGTATGTAGCAAGCAAAACATACACATAACTGTGCACTTTGACTCAGAAAACTGCACTCAGTCTGCAGGTCGCCGTTAATATGAGCAATTTAATGTTAAACATCTTTTTCGTTGACGAAAATTTTTGATCAAACGTGCAGGGCGTGAGCATGTCATTCATATGTATGTATGTGCCAAAGCACAAGTCTCTAGTACTGGATTTTTTCGTGCTATACACGAACCTCCAAAAAATTTAAGTCTCTAGTTCTTATATGTTCTGAGATCGACGCGTTCAAACATACGGACAGACAGACAGACGGATAGGGTTAAATCGACTCGGCTTCTCTCCCTGATCAAGAATATGTACACCTTATGGGGTCTGCCATGCCTCCTTCTACCTTTTACATACATTTCAACAAAACCATTATACCCTTTTTTCCCATGTTCAATAGGTTCAGAGTATAACAAGTAAGAATACTCTAGTCGGGGGTCCCGACTAGGAGATACACTAATCCCCGCTCTACCTGCGTTTTTTAAAATACTGCATAATTAGCATTTTGTATAAACGCACAGAAAACTAAATTCAATTCATTTTCAATTGTTTTGCTAATAGCGCCATCTGTGGTTCGATAGAATAGTGCCATCCCTGTTTCGATTTATTGAACAGCTGATAATTAGCAAATTATAGCGCCATCTATTGGAAATATGTACACTAAAGCTTGCGGGCTTGAGAATTTGCTAGATGCTAGATGTGTATGTGTGTATGTGTGCACATGTATAGGAAAACAATTTGCTTTGTGCTGCTGGTCACGTGTTTGGCCGATTGGCCAAATGTTTTGCTTAATAACTTCTGCGCTAATTAATGAATTTGAATGCATTTTTTCCAATTTTTAAAAATGTAAACCCATTCATTTACTGGCTTTGAGTGCAACTAACCTTAATTAAAATATTTAGGGAAATTTGGAGCCGGTATCCAAAATTAAACAAAAACCAAAATTAGATCAAATAAATATAATACTTACAAACAAATTTGGGGGTTTTAGCTATAAAGACGTGGGATATATAATTTTATAACTAACATTCGATAATGTTTTTAATCGATAACATTAAAATTAAAATAGTTATCGACTTTTTTTAACAAACTCGATGTTTTCGTGCTATTCACGGACCTACATAAGTCTTCAAGTCTCTAGCTCTTATATGTTCTGAGATCGACGCGTTCACACATACGGACAGACAGACGAACAGGGCTAATTCGACTCGGCTTCTCTCTCTCTGACCAAGAATATATATACTTTATGGGGTCTGCAACGCCTCCTTCTGCCTGCTACATACATTTTCCCAAAAACATTTTACCCCTTTTCCCATTTTCAATGGGTTCAGGGTATAAAAACGTAAGTCGCCTTTAGTATTTTGTCGTTCATACGAACATCTGCAAGTTTCTGCAGCTAAACTTAATACATTTCGTAACTTAAAAGCCAGACCAACACAGTGACATATAAACCAATTGTGGAATTTTGTGGGATCACAACTAAAACTCAACCTAAACATAAAAAAGATGTTCACAAAGCACATAAAAAACATTGAACAATTTTATTATTTGGGTATTTTGTGACAACTATTTTGTGACAAAAGCTAACAGCGCTCAGCTGCATTGCAAAAATGAAAACGTGTATATGATTTCAATTCTATTTTTAGATTTCCGGTGAAATCCGGCTTGTGCTAACGAATGGACATTTTACAGAAAAATATTTAATATTTTTTTTCGAGAATTTTTATTTTTGGCCAATGGGTGCAACCACTGCGCGCAGGTCATCGGCTAGAGCTAGAGCTTTCTTACTTCTTATATCCAGGACCCATTGAAAATGGGAAAAAAATAGCTAATGGTTTTGTTGAAATGTATGTAACAGACAGAAGGAGGCGTGGCAGACACAATAAAGTATATATACACTGCGCATCAGTATAGCGCATCCTTTCTATATCATTTGAGTTACAGTCTTCACTTATAGGTTCTGAGATCGACGCGTTCATACATACGGACAGGCGGACATATGAACAGACTCACGGACAGACGAACATGGCTATATCAACTCGGTTCGTCGAGCTGATTAAGAATATATATACTTTGTGGGGTCTGGCACGCCTCCTTCTGCCTGTTATATACATTTTAACAAAACCATCATACCCTGATTTCATATTTTCAACGGGTTCAAATTTTAAGACTCTCTCTAAAATTATTCAGAAGATATTAAACTTTTACGGTGTATTTGAAAAGTGCGCTATCCTGATGACGAGCTTGAATATAGTCATTACTGTTCAACAATTGATAAGATTAATCAAACATTAAATATTGTTACATTGTATATATGAATATTATTATAGCGGAACTTACCTGATGTTAGCTCCTACTTTGTGCTTTTGAGCATAATTGGTGAGTCTCAACAGCTATTTATTTTTTAATGTTTGGATCACTTTAATATGTGTCGCCTGCTATTAGAGCAAGTATATATACATAACAACCATATGCATTAGGATAATAAAGCAGATAGCGATATTTATGACGTTTCAAAGCCTTATGAGCTAATTTGTACACATATATATATATTATATTTTTTACATATTTATGTGTATATTTAATTTATATATATATATATATATATATATATATATATATATATATATATATATATATATATATATATATATATATATATATATATATATATATATATATATATATATATATATATATATATATATATATATATATATATATATATATATATATGCAAACAAACTCAAAAATTTAATTGCCAGATTTTGGGCACGATAAAACTTGCTTATAACAAATAAGGTTTGTGTACAAATTTTCCTCAACTTAAAGAACCTAATTGTATATTATCAAACTCTTTATGCTCTGCTGATGATTTAAGGACACATGCCAATAAAATGTTTTGTTCGTACTTATTAATCCGTTTTGAATTGAATGTTCACATTTTTTTCTTTAATTTTCATTGATGGGAGGGTGTACAATATGCAGTAATAATACATTTCCACTGACAAGGTGCCAGCAACCCTGAAACGCGCTAGATAATTTTATTATATATACATATTTTACATCAGGAACAATCAGCAGTAATACACATTAACCACATTTGGATTTTTAGAATAATTGGTTATCTCACACCCTCAGCAACATAGAGATAAACTGAGCACTAAGGCAAACAGAAGAATATGATTATTTTATTTGCAGCTAATGGTAATTGTTTATATCATTTGTTCGAGCCCAAACAAAAACCAAAACACAACATTAAAGCCAATAGGCGAGTTATGCCAATACCACAGTTGTCACGAGCAGAGCGAGGCATCGGTCGATGGTAACAAGAATGAGCGGTTTGCCGTTCACTGTTCACAGTTCACTTTTCACGGGCAACAAAGCATTCACTAGGAAGTGGGAGTGACAACAAAAATAATAATTGTGAACTGTCAAGCGCAGCAATCCTCTGATTTTGATTTCCTTTGCGAAACTGACTCGTATCAGAACCAGCAACGAAACTCGACCTAGTGTACACGATGTGGGCTTCTATGCAAATACGTATATTAACCGTCCTTAGATTCCACATGCTCATAAAAGAATTTCATATACAGACACGCACCTGTCAGGTCGGCGCTGTTCCAACGGCTCGGCAACGGCCTCTCCGGGCCAATACTTGTGGGATGTTACAGTATAGCGCAGGCGTCAACAAAAACATGTGGATACCATTTGAGGGAACTATGTTTAAAAGAATGATTCTAGAATGAATGGGCTATGAGAGTTATTCATTAAATTTTATTGCAGATCTGCATTCTCATTTGAAAACTACCGAAGTGTAGTAAGTAGTAGTAAGAAAACCGTATGATGAAAAAAAGATTAGCACTCTACGCTACATAACATGTATCATATTTAATAAATTACCGACCAGCTTGAAATTATCGTTTGTAATTCAGTATTTTTATGGTATGGTATTTTTGAGCTACTGCCTCTATGCATTTCAACGCAGGAATTGTAACGGAGATGTAGTATTTTTATACCCTGAACCCATTGAAAATGGGAAATCAGGGTATAATGTTTTTGTTGAAATGTATATAACAGGCAGAAGGAGGCGGGGCAGACCCCATAAAGTATATATATTCTTGATCAGGATGACAAGCCGAGTTGATATAGCCATGTAGGTCTGTCCGTCTGTCCGTATGTATGAACGCGTCGTTCTGAGAACCTATAAGAGCTAGGGACTTGAAATTTGTTATGTAGGTTCGAAAAGATCGAGTTTGTTAAAAAAAATCGATAACTGTCTTAATTTTAACGTTATCGATTAAAAACGAAATCGATGCTCAGTTATATAAATCTATATAATTCATCTTTTTTTTTTAGAGTCTCAAAATTTTGCAATTAGTGTTATGTGAGCCTTATAAAATTTCGGTTTTTGGTAAATTTTGGATGCCACGCCCCCTTCGCCTCAAATTTGTAAGTCCCGTATTTCAAACTTGTGCTTTGGAACATACACACATATGGATGACATGATCACGCCCAACAAGTTTGATCAAAATCGTTGGTCTGGAAAAAAAGTTATTAAACATTTAATTTCCCATAACATTGCCATGCAAAGCAGCCAAACAACAGCTGACGTACCGACTCGCGCTTGTGTGTGCGTGCGCCTGTGCGTGTGTGTGTATGTTTTGCTTGTAATGAACGTACATATGCATGTGTATATAAAAGAAACGAAGAATGCAGGGTTCAGGGTATACCCTAGTCGAGCTTTCTCGACTAGAGTTTTTTTACTTGTTATAACCCTGAACCCATTGAAAAAGGGAATTCAGGGTATAATGTTTTTGTTGAAATGTGAATGTATGTAACAGGCAGAAGGAGGCGTTGCAGACCCCATACAGTATATATATTCTTGATCAGTGTGACAAGCCGAGTTGATATAGCCATGTCCTTCTGTCCGTCCGTCTGTCCGTATGTATGAACGCGTCGTTCTCAGAACCTATAAGAGCTAGAGACTTGAAGACTTATGTAGGTCCGTGAATAGCACGAAAACATCGAGTTTGTTAAAAAAAGTCGATAACTATTTTAATTTTAATGTTATCGATTAAAAACATTATCGAATGTTAGTTATAAAATTATATATCCCACGTCTTTATAGCTAAAACCCCCAAATTTGTTTGTAAGTATTATATTTATTTGATCTAATTTTGGTTTTTGTTTAATTTTGGATACCGGCTCCAAATTTCCCTAAATATTTTAATTAAGGTTAGTTGCACTCAAAGCCAGTAAATGAATGGGTTTACATTTTTAAAAATTGGAAAAAATGCATTCAAATTCATTAATTAGCGCAGAAGTTATTAAGCAAAACATTTGGCCAATCGGCCAAACACGTGACCAGCAGCACAAAGCAAATTGTTTTCCTATACATGTGCACACATACACACTTACACACACAAATTGAACTGGTTGCATCTAGCAAATTCTAAAAACCGCAAGTTTTAGTGTACATATTTCCATTAGATGGCGCTATGATTAGCTAATTATCACCTGTTCAATAAATCGAAACATGGATGGTGCTATTCTATCGAACCATAGATGGCGCTATTGGCTAAACAATTGAAAATGAATTGAATTTAGTTTTCTGTGCGTTTATACAAAATGCTAATTATGCAGTATTTTAAAAAACGCAGGTAGAGCGGGGATTAGGGTATCTCCTAGTCGGGACCCCCGACTAGAGTTTTCTTACTTGTTATACTCTGAACCTATTGAACATGGGAAAAAAGGGTATAATGGTTTTGTTGAGATGTTTGTAAAAGGTAGAAGGAGGCATGGCAGACCCCATAAGGTATACATATTCTTGATCAGGGAGAGAAGCCGAGTCGATTTAACCCTATCCGTCTGTCTGTCTGTCCGTATGTTTGAACGCGTCGATCTCAGAACATATAGTAACTAGAGACTTAAATTTTTTTGGAGGTTCGTGTATAGCACGAAAAAATCCAGTACTAGAGACTTGTGCTTTGGCACATACATACATATGAATGACATGCTCACGCCCTGCACGTTTGATCAAAAATTTTCGTCAACGAAAAAGATGTTTAACATTAAATTGCTCATATTAACGGCGACCTGCAGACTGAGCGCAGTTTTCTGAGTCAAAGTGCACAGTTATGTGTATGTGTATGTGTTGCTTGCTACATACATATAAAAGTAACGGAGAATGTTAGCGGTTGTTAGGAATAGTAGTTCTTCACAGGGTTCAGGGGATCTCCTAGTCGAGCAGTCTCGACTAGAGCACTCTTACTTGTTTTGGTTTAATTATACTTTTTCACGAAGTGTAAAAGTATATTGGCTTTGTGCAATGTCCGTCATGCTGTCCGGCCGTCCGTCTGTCAGTCTGTCCGTATGAAAGCAAACCATTTCCACGCTATTGAAACTAGAGACTTGAAATTTGAAATATACTCGTGTATACCCTCGTCAGATAAAGGGGCATGGCAAATCGGAAAATGCATTTTCCTGTATCTCAGAAACACTTATTCTAGAAGGGCTAGATAGTTGAGATTTTAACTGAACACCCACGTCGACATCCCAAAATAAACAAGTAAGAACGTTGCTGTCGGACGCAGCCGACAGCGAAATACTATTTCACGTCCCAGCAGCCCACAGGGGCCTCTATCACATTATATTTTTTAAAATTTAACCTTAAATCCCCTCTGTCGCTGCTCAAATTAGCTGCCGATTAAAAATTTTCATCGGAGGTGGCCAGACAGTTTCAATTAGGATCGAAGCTTAAAACTCTTACCTTAGCAAAAACACGCACCTAAATCGAGAGAGATGGCATCTCTCAAAATGAGAGAGGTGGCAACTCTGAAAATGTGATTTAAGTTCGTTGGAAAGCGTAGAGGTGTGGGCTCGAACCCCGGTGCGGTCATGTTGATATTTTTGTTATATTTTCATTATTTAGTTATTTTGTATTAATAAAATATTCTTTACAAACATATATATATATATATAATTTGACAAATCAAAAGACAAGGTCAAAGGTCACAAAGTAATTATGTGGAGCGTTATTGGCTCAGAAGCTGCACATTTTTCAGTTTTGATTTGCCACGCCCCCAGTGGCCGTAGACACATAATTTTCGGCATGTTCATAGAATGGGCGTTCAGGAATATAACTGTAAAGTTTGGATGCTTACATTCGAAAAATGCGAAAATTACAGGGTATTTTTCGCCCCTTTTGGGGCGTAACAATAATTTTTGGGGAATCGGTAGAGGTGGCCCCCAGTAACGTTTTAAAACTAGAACGCGCTAATTTGGCACGTGGGGTACTGTTACGGTCCTATAAAGATCGCCAAAAAAATGTATGGCCACGCCTAGAGGCGTGGCAAATCAGATCTGCATATATGTTGATTTTACTAATTCTGTTATATTTTGAGCACTATCGATGCTAGAGACTTGAGACTTGTTATATATACTCGGGTTAACATCCCACAAGCGAAAATCTATGGCGGGTATATCTACGCCCTCAGTGTAATGTACATACATGTAAATTTATATATATAAGAGAAACGGAGAATGCCCGGAATAGCGGTTCTTCGCAGGATTCAGGGGATTCCATAGTCGAGAGTTCTCGATTAGAGTTTTCTTACTTGTTTCTCTTGTCTTACTGACAGTCTTTTTGATTTGGGAGAGCAAGAAAAAAAGCCCAAATGATAACGATTCTTCTGAAAACAAGCAAAATCGAAAGGAGAATGCGAAATAGCGCGGTGAAAAAAATAGCCTAAGCACGTGTTGTCATTGAATGAAGCATTTGCGCGAAAATTATCATTGGGAAACCCTTGTGTTTATTAGAAAATTTTATTTTTTAAATGAAACCATAGTCTAAATACCCAATTAATAGCTATTTTCTTAATATGGGTCGCGGAAAGCACTGCAGTGATGATAAAAGGAAAGCCATCCAAAAAATTCCTAAAGAAGGCCAAACATTCACCGAAATAGGTCGTTTACTGGGCTGCTCCAACAAAATGATCAGTAACACCAATTAAATTGTCCCAAAAGTGGAGTCTCGTGGGCGAAAATCTGTAATGTCGCCATTACTCGTCAAGAGACTAGTAAGACAGAGCAAGAAAGAGCCTTTTTAAGCCAGCAACAGAGCTTAAAAAAATATTTAAACATAGCTGCATTTGATGAAACCATTTCGACTCGACTACGGGAAATTAAATTAAATGCTCGTAGTCCGAGAAAAGGGCCACTAGTGGCCAGTAAACACGCAGCTAAACACATGAAGTTTGCTAAGGAATACTCCAAACAGACAGACGAGAACAAAATCGTATTATAGTAAGGGACAAGTTCTCGTACTTTCGTTAGGAGACTTCCAAATAAGGAGTACAGAGAGACTTCCAAATACTTCCAAATAAGGAGTACAGACACAATGTACAGCATTATGATATGGGCGTGCTTTTCGTATTGTGCAGTAGGTCCGATTCAGTGGACTAAAACGATCATATATCAGCACGTCTACGTTTATATACTGCAAAATATAATGCTACCACATACAAAGGGTGAAATGCCATTAGTTTAGGTCTTCCAGCAGGACACGAGCAGGAAAGCTAAAAAGTGGTTTGCGGACAACGCCATCAACGTCATGGAATGGCCTCCACAGTCTCCGGATCTCAATCCAATTGAGAATTTGTGGACTGATGTTAAAAAGGAAACTCACACCTGCATCCAAACATCAAATGAAGCACTTTGGATGGTTGTTAAAGAAATTTGGGAAAGGATTCCTACTTCTAGATGCCAGGATTTAGTGGATTCCATGCCAAGGCGCTGTGCGGCCGTAATACCCGAAAAAGGATACTCAACCAAATATTAATACTCTAGATAAATACGATAGTTTTCAATTTAAAGTATTTTTGTCTTACATTTTAAAGTAAATTGTCTGTTTTCGCCATTGTGATGAGATGTTGCAATTTTTATTACCACAATATTTTTACTGTTTTTTTACTGATAAGTGAATATATTTTGAAATACCCAAGAAATATGAAGTATTAATAGATTGACTGATGATTGATTGATAAGTTTTATAAAGTTTATATTATAAAATAATCGGAGAATTTGGAATAGCGGTTCTTCTCGGGGTTCAGGGTATACCCTAGTCGAGCGGTCTCGACTAGAGTTTTCTTACCTGTTATACGCTGAGTCCATTGAAAATGAGAATTAAGGGTATAAGGGTTTTGTTGAAATGTATGTAAAAGGCAGAAGGAGGCGGGGCAGATCCCATAACGTATATATATTCTTGATCAGGGAGACAAGCCGAGTCGATTTAGCCCTGTCCGGCTGTCTGACCGTCCGTCCGTAAGTATGAAAGCGTCGTTCTCAGAAAAAAACCTTTATTTTTTTGTTGAGATCCCTGTATTGGCCGCGCATATAGAGTTTGTTTCAGAAAATCTATATATATTTTCATTTTATTGTTATCGATTAAAAACGAAATCTTAAATTCAGTTATAAAATTCTATCTAATTAATCTTTACAGCTAGAGTCTTCAAGTTTTGCGTTTAATGTTATTTCAACACAATATCAGTTTTTGTTAAATTTTGGGTGGCACGCCCCCTTCGCCTCAAATTTGTAAATCACGTATTTCAAATACTATAAACTATAGCAAAATGAACAAGTAAGAATGTTGCAGTCGGACACAACCTACAGGGGCATCGATCACATTATATTTTAAAATTAATCTTTATTCCCCACTGTCAACGCTCAAATTAGCTGCCGATTAAAAATTTTCATCGGAGGTGGCCATGACATTTTCAATTTGGATCGAAGTTTAGAACCCTTACCTTAGCAAAAACACGTACCACCAAAAATAAGAGAGATGGCATATTATAAAATGAGAGAGGAGAATGTTAGCGGTTCATAGGAATCGCAGCTCTTCGCAGGGCTCAGGGGATCTCTTGGTCGAGCAGTCTCGACTAGAGCACTCTTACTTGTTCAGTTTTTATTTGCCGCGCCCCCAGTGGCCGTAGACACATAATTTTCGGCATGTTCATAGAGTTGGGGTTCAGGAATATAATTGTAAAGTTTGGATGCTTACATTCAAAAATGCTCAAATTACAGCGTATTTTTTTAAGTCACGCCACTTTTGGGGCGTAACAATAATTTTTTTGGAATCAATAGAGGAGGCCCCCATTAACTTAGCATACAATTATGAAGCTTTTACCATCAAAACTGTGGGAGATATAAGCTGATATTATTTGCCACGCCCCCAATGGGCGTAGATATATCCGCCGTAGCTTTTTGATCTTGTGATGTCGACGTGAGTGTTCAATCTAAATCTTAACTTTCTAGTCCTTCTAGAAGTATTGTGTCTGAGATACACGAAAATGCATTTTCCGATTTGCCAGTTGGCGTGTCGGGAAAATCTTGACACTTTATCTGACGAGAGTATACACGAGTATATATTCAAAATGGTTTGCCTTCATACGGACAGACGGACAAACGGACGGGCAGCATGACGGACATTGCGCAAAACCAATATACTTATTTCACTTCGTGAAAAAGTATAAAAACTATGTAGATAATAGTATGAACTGAGAGGACATTCGGGAGCAGCAATGATATGCCCAAAGTGGATACTAAGTCAGTGCACTGACCACTGCAGTGGTTAAAAGCCGGAATTGACTAGATTTTCACAATGAGTAAAGCCTTTTTATGCCAATATATCAAAATATTTAAGTATAATACATATTGAAGGTATATCAATAAAGCTGTGGTGTACACCTGCTGCAGTGTGAGAATCATCTGAATAATGGAATAAAACGTGTGTATTAGATTTAAAATCGAAGACGATGAATGGTTCTCTTCACTTGAAGTCTCAAGAAAGCAATAATCTGGCGGAGCCACCTCCAGAAATCTAGGCAGAAGCTAACAGTGCTGCTCATCGTCTATATACAACAGATTTGTAATAAATTGACAGAAAGCGGCAGATATAATGATGGGGATAGGTGGAAAACAAATAATTCTTATTTATACTATTTAGTTTCGTTAATTAACGCCTTTGAATATAAAGTATTAAGCTATGCAACACATTAATGGAAGCGGCCAGAGGGTTACTTGAGCAATCGCTAAAAACGTCTTAGAACCAAACAAAATTATTAAAACACTTATATTGCTAGGTTTGAGAATCTTTTCATAACTAAAACTGGCGGCCGTTTAAGTTTTAATTTTGTCTACTGGCTAGAAGATAAATAACAGTGTCAAAACTCGTGAATTTTTATACAAAGTTCAGCGCGCAAAAATGAATACATACATACATATCTTAGCACTCCTAAATATACATAAACCATTGTTATAGGAAATTAATTATCTAATCACTTTTTTTGTGAACGAACGTTTTTGATCAAACTTGGTGGGCGTGATCATGTCATTCATATTTGTATGTATTTGCCAAAGTACAAGTCTCTAGTACTTGAAATACGTGTTTGACAAATTTGAGACGAAGAAGGAGTGGCAACAAAAATTTAACAAAAACCGAAGTTTTTTAAGGCTCAAATAACACTAATAGCAAAATTTGAAAACTCTAGCTAGAAAGATGAATTAGAGTTTTATTACGGAATTTCGGTTTTCGTTTTAAATCGATAACAATAATATAAAAAGAATAATTATTGATTTTCTGAAAAAACTCGATATGCCCGCCCTACACAACAAAATTTAAGCCTCTAGCTCTTGTAAGTTCTGAGACCGACGCGTTCATATATACGGACAGACGGACAGGGCTAAATCGACTCTGCTTGTCTCCCTGATCAAGAATATATATACTGTGTGGGGTCTGCCACGCCTCCTTCTTCCTGTTACATACATTAAAACATAAACCATTATACCCTGGAAATGTGTAAAGAGTTTGTAGATGGTGTGTTGGCTAGTTGTTGACCAAGCGGTAACCAGGAGGTGATTCTGGTTGCCAAGCAATGGCGTGGTCAGGTTGCTGAAGTAAACAAAAAACAAAACCAACAAGAGAGCCACAACGAATAAGTTTGGAACGAGCACATAATTTCAGTCATCCTGGGCTCAGTTGAAATTTTAAGTAGTGAACAGGATGTCGTTTAAGGATGTACGTGGTGAGTGGTAGAGAAGTGTCTATAGCTGTTGGTATGTTGGCCCTGAATTTGATTATCTTTTTTTGCAGATTTGAGCGAACATCTCAAGTTGCTGGGTTTTCCACGGGTCTTTCCACTTCAAGCGCTGGCCACTCAGCATGGCACCCTGGCCAGCTTTTACATTGTGGCTGAGCTGGTGCAATGGCTTTCAGATTTTCTAGAGCCGGGCGCTGTGCTGCCCGGCAGCGTGGAAACAGAAGAAGAGCGTGTGTTACTCATACGCGCCGCCACTGAATTCTTTGTGACAAAGGCGGCCATAAGGTTAAATCCACGCAAACTCTATGCCGCTACGGCTGTTAGTGCCTCTGAGCTGCAGAAGATAACACGCCTACTGATTGCGCCCACTCAGACCGAGAAAGAAAGCGAAGATAGGGATGAGGAGCGAGAGCAATATTGCAGTCTCAATCAAGTAGACATTGGCGACAAGATGGATGAACTGCGCCGTGCTCGCGACCTGTCCTCAGCTTTAACACAACGCGGCGCTGGCCTCTTCGATTTGCTTTCCAAGGAGCTGGTCAACAAAGAAATGGGAGTCACCCAGGTGCAACGACCAATGGAGCTTCTCAGCGTCGAGCGTACCTTGAAGAACGCTATTCAGGCCAGCCAGCTGAAACTCCAGTCCAGTCGGGCCCAATTGGAGAATGCACGCATTGAACTTAATGCACTCCACTCGAAACTGCTGCGCAAGGGAGCGGAGCTAGAGCGCACCAAGCAACGGTTGGAATCACTCCAAAAAATTCGACCAGCTCACATGACAGAATTTGAAGAGTGTGAGAAGGAGCTACAGCAATTGTTCCATCGCTACTTTCTTCGACTTCATGTCCGTGATGCGCTGCGAATTCAACTGGAAGCAAGCACCAAGCGACGTGGCACACCCATTTCATCGCCACTGCCGCAGAAGCCGTTAGAGGGTTCAATGCCATTTATACTAGAGGGCTTGATGGAAGACGATGACGATGATGACGAAAATGGTGATGATGGCGAAAAGATGGTCAACGGATTACCACACGAGAGTTCTTTTGGCTTGGATTCAGATATACCCGACATACGCGACGAAGATCTAATGTTACAGAGCACCATAGCAGATAATGGAAGCCCACCGACAGTGGGACCCAACAAGCGACCGGAGACGACTACCTCTCGCAAACGTCCCACAACCGGACACAGTCGTCGAAAGACAGCAATGACATCAACAGCGCCGTCAAGCGGAGTACCAGCCACACATAACGGACGGAAAGGACCAAACAGCAGCATGCTCAATCGCCGCGGAGATGACGACAGCAGCTTTGGCAGCTCCGACAGCGAACTAGATGTGGGCGATATTATTGGCATGAACGCAGGCATAGGCGACATTGATTGTAAGTATGCATATGACTAAAACGCATATTCATTAACATCAATTTATATATTTTCCTTTGCTCCCTAATTCCGAATCCTCCTCCAGTCGATCTTAACTCTATCGATGACATTAGCATATCGAAGCTAACGGGCGAACTGCCACTGCGCCCCAAAACTGCGTGCAAGCCGGAACACAACAGCGACGAAGACTTTTAGCACGATTAAACAATCGATATACATACATACATATGTACATATATACATATGTATAATTAATGAACCACAAACGAATTATTTATATAACCTAAATATGTATGTATCATTGATGTAAAATTAACATTGATTTATCAGTGCACTGTTGATGTACAAAATATGTACAATTTATGTATTAATGCAACGTTAATTAATAATCAACCATAAACCACATATTTACTAAGACTTTGGCACATGCATACATATGATCAAAACGCCCTGCAAGTTTGATCAAAAACGTTCGTCTACGAAAAAAGATTTAAACATAAACAAATACCCATGGTTATACTCGCTATAAACTATGCCTACTTATACGAGTATACTTTATTCCTTTATTATGTAAACACTCCAACCATAAGATTTAATTTTCTTTTGAATGTATGCAACATACATACTCGTGCATACATACATATTCTCAAAAAGATACATTGTATACTGATGAAACGGGAATTTGGCAGTTCCTTGAAACGCCTCTTTACAAAAGAAACAAAAGAACACTAATAGGAGTACTCGATTCGCATTGCGAGTCTAGATAACTACATCGACTGCTGTTTGTAGTCATCGCTGTGCGCTGAAGAAGTAGACGAGGAGTAGCCAATGTGGCTGCCCGCTTGCGATTGCTCCTGGCGTTTTAAAAAACTGTCAGCTATGGCGCGATCCAGACCAGTATATTGAAAATTGGGAGCACCATCCAGCACATCTGCCTTGGAGATACAGCGCTGTCCGCGATTTGCATCTGACTTGCAAGAACCACGACTACGCCGTCGCTGCCCACTCACCTCGGCTGACTGCGTCCTCTTATGGGTGCGATAAGTGCCCGCTAAACTGACCGGATGGGCATAAAGTAGTGACCCCGATCTCATGTGTGGCAGCGTCAGGCCTCTATACTGTGGCGGCGGAACCGGTAGCAACAGGCTGCCTCCGAAGACGGGTGGTGCGGGAGGCTTGCGTGTGAGAGGTGGGGGTGGCATCTGTCATCCGTTTAAGATTGAATTATTCATAAATATTTATACATAGATTTTTGAAAGTATGCATCACTTAAGAACATTTACCCCATTGAGAGCAGTTTTGGCTGGTATGAGCATGATGGAACGTGATGGGGGTGTCAGCTTGCGCAGTAATTGTTGTGATGGTGGCAACGTGCCCATGTGTGTATCAAACATCCACATGGCTGCCAGTTTTTCATTGTTTACCTAAACAGGAATATGAGACAATATTTTACAGCTGAAGCTCTTTATGTTTTCTAACCTTTTCCCTGCCTTTTAACATTACTTTAATGTGTTGATCCACCTTTTGATTATCTAATGCAATGCCCGAAGCATTTGACTTTATAATAACATCCTGTAGTTTATTATGTTGTGATCTGCAAGTAAATAAATTTAAAAAAAACTTAAGAAACTTAACAATTGTTATCGTTAGTTGGCGCTACAGAAAATAATTTGTGGCATCTACATATTTGTTAACCATATTTGCGGTATGACAATAAGTATCGGCATTAATACGATAGCCTGATACACATGTTAGAACGCATTGCCCATCTCTTATTGCAAAGCAGCTGTGTTATTTTATTGTTTTGCATACTAATTCAGGAGGAAAGATATCGTGTCGGCTTTAGTAGGAGCTGAAACGCGGTCAGTACTAAGTGCTTGATTAATTACAAACTAATTCGGTTTATTGATAAGGGGCACTTAGAAACATCACTAGTAAGCAATGTATTGATTTTTACAACAGCACAGACAAAACATAAATGGGTAGATTGATACGCTTGGTGGGGGGAGAAAAGGCAGCTGAAATTGATTCATGCCGTTGCTGCTGCTTGCACACCACGATATTTGACAGTCACATTAAAACATAATAAAATAAAGTGCAACATTTTGTATTCAACAAATAAAGTAAAAAGAAGCACAGCCGATAGTCGTCAAACAGCAATCGATACTAAAGTTACCGCCATCGATATTAAAGATGCCGCAATCGGTTCCTTATTAAAGCACACAAAGAAAACAAAGAAATAATTCTAATCCAAAAGCTAGGTACGCTGTGTTTATCCCCGTGTTAACTGCATTTAAACGCACATTACCAGACACAGTTTAAAAATAAAAGCGAACTAGGCACATACCTCAATCGACAAACTGAAATTAAACCATAAAAACGACACAAGCTCGCCACGTCAGTGGGAGTGAGTGACAAGCAGCAGCAGCGAGTGAGACGAACCACCAAGGCATTAGCAAACGGCATCTGTGGCAACTTCTCACTCCCTCAACAATGTTGAATAACTTTAAAAACCGCTTTATATCGGCCATGGAGCCAAATATGAACTATGTTAACCAGTTGCCAGACAAGTTTCCTTACGGGCGACCACCATTTCTGCAGTTGCTCACTGCCGACGAGTTGCGTGCCTCTGCCAATCATAATGTTCGACCGATTATTGTTCCGAGAGACTTAAATGTATTGCCATGGGGCACTGGTTATGCCGAGTGCATCAACTCTGGCAAATCCAAATGGAACGAGGATCAGGCTGCCTTCTGCCGGTAAGTTGCAACAATGCTGTCCTAAATATTGAATGTTAATAAAAGATATAAAAAAAAAGAAAAGCTTAACCTCATGTTTGTTTCCAAGAACCATCTACAATGTACTAACATCATAATTGATCCACAAATGGACGAACTATATTGTTATATCGCTTACAGACATGTACTTACGGATCCGGAAAAGAAGCATCCCGATCTGCCTTACACATATTTTGGTATTTTCGATGGCCATGCTGGTTATGGAGCTGCATTGTCTGCCTCTCATCAATTTCATGATATACTACACGAGATGCTGGTGGACTGCAGCGAGCTGCTGCTGCAACGCGATGAGGACAGCGACAACGGGAAGACTCATTTGAATCCGACATTCCCGCATCCAGCCTACTTTCAGCGGCGGGTCAGCAGGGATGAGTTGATTATTGGTGCACTAGAAAGTGCATTTTTTCACATGGATTGGCTAATAGCACAGGACAGGAACTACTACCGCGATGCGGGTGGCTGTACGGCCTGTGTCGCACTTTTCATTGACGGAAAAATGTATGTGGCTAATGCTGGCGACAGTCGCGCTGTGCTGTGTCAGCGTCGAGCGGGACCTAGACTTTCTGAGAACGTAACGCAGTTAGCAACAGACCCCAATAAAATTGAGCCGAATCCGATGGACGGCGGAAACAGTTACCCAACGGCATATTCTGCTGATCATACGCCAGAAACAGAACGTGAACGTTTAATGAATGTGGCGCGCTTAAAGCCACAACTGATGGGCCAACATTATGTGGCCATGGAGTATGCGAAGCGACCACATTTTACAGACATGGGCAAGCGTATACTCTGCCGCCAGGGCACTATGAAAGGCTGGTCATACAAAACGTTAACGCGAAATGATTTGTGCATGCCTGTGGTTAATGGCGAAGGTAAACGGAGCAGATTGCTGGGGACGCTAGGCGTAACTCGTGGCTTTGGTGATCACGATCTACTGGCCATTAATACGGGTGTACAAATCAAACCATTCCTAACGCCACATCCCGATGTGCGACAACGTGATCTCAGTCAGGTTGTTAGCATACCCGATGAACACAATGAGGATGGTGATTATGGCGTGCTCGTAATGGCCACCGATGGACTATGGGATGTGTCCGAAAATGATGCCGTTTCGCGCACCGTCTTCCAAATGTTGTCGCGTTACCCCAAGGAAAAGCATCGGTATACAATGGTTGCCCAGGAGCTAGTGGCACGTGCCCGCGGAAAAATCAACGATTCAGGCCATTGGCGCTTGGCGGATAGCAAAGCGGCAGCGACAGTGGATGATATTTCAGTGATAGTTATTCCAGTTTATCAGTATTACAAAGAGCATATTGAATGGACGCACAACGATACGCGCGAACTAGAGAGAAAGCGGCGCAAGGCAGCTGAGGACAATATGGCACTGGAAGTGGTAAATGCGCTCAATGACATTATAGCTGAAGAAGCGCACGTTGTGGACGAGCAACCACAATCACATATACAACAGCAGCAAGTTGTTACACAGGTGGAAGTTTCTGCGGAGCTGAATCAAGAGCAGGAAACACAGAATCAGAATTACCGTACGCAGCTTGAACAAGAGGAAACGCTCGTTGTAGAACTAAGCGATAATACGCCCCTTCAGGCGCGTCTCGAAACAGTCAGCGAGGCGCTGCAGCATGTACAGCTGGATGCACGTGCACAAGGTATTTTGAAAAATATATCAGTAACTGAACTCAATCTATAATTTGATTCATTATACATTAGAGCACAGAATAACAACGGTAGCAGAAACAACAACACTATCAGCTGTAACGACAATGACATCAAATAAGCAACGCAACAATCGCAAAGGAAAAGGCATCAAGCAGTAGAGAATGCGATAATATATAAAATACCTACAAACAAAATTAATTAAATATTTATATATATATATATATATATATATAATAATAATAATAATATATATTATAAACAGAGCTCGCAAATAACAGTTAAGCGTTTTTTTTTTACGCTCAAGGTCAGAGCAGGAACGAAAAACTGAAAATATTCCGCTCTCGCTCTGAGCAAGAGCGATTTTTTCTTGCTTGAATCCGGTCTGAGGGTTGTTTTTTTTTTGCGTCGATCTCTTCTACCGAGCATCTGCTCGCGAGTTAAGCCTCAGTAAGTGAGCAAATGACTAAAAACGTCAATTCAGAATGTTATTTAAGCACTCTTACATTAATTTGTCTTGTTGGAAAAAAATGTTTTTTTTTATACTAAGAATATTTATTTAACTAGTACTAAACTTATACTACTTATTGTTAAGTTTAATAACTAATATTGCATTTAAATTGTCTGCGCTTATCGAACTTCGTCGTTCATTTAATATGAAATGTAGGGTTAAAAATGCGCGTTCCAAAAACACCAAAGTTGCCGGTATAGCCGTAACTATCTGTGCGAGCGCATTTAAATGTGGCAGTTTAAGCTTGATATTAAAAAAAATTAAAATATATCGTAAATGTAAGATACACACATGCGACGCAAGAATACTTTGCGTACTTTGAGTAATACCATACACAAAGGATGTTTGCATCGCACATGAATATGCATCGGTCGCTCTAAGACCTCTTGCTTCATTTCACGCTCGTGGTCTGACCAAAATTGATGAGAAACGAAAAAAACGGTTGTAGTCTGAGCATGAGTGAGCTGAGCGTTTTCGTCAAATACTCAGATTATAAATATATATGAATGTGTTTGAATTTTTTAAAAGTTTGATAACTTTTATCTTTTTAACGAAAACTCAGATTTGAAAAAAATAAATTTTGTTATTTAAAAGAATCAATCACCTATGACGGAAAGGT
The DNA here is from genome assembly GCA_961210405.1 of Drosophila mercatorum. NCBI lineage: Eukaryota > Metazoa > Arthropoda > Insecta > Diptera > Drosophilidae > Drosophila > Drosophila mercatorum. Next base: position 495,529 of record CAUIUS010000010.1, read on the forward strand.
TTGACGCCTGTCAACGCTCATTTTATATGATTTTTATTTATTTTTTCAAGAACATACAAAAAAAAATGTAATTTTAGCTTATTCGAGAACACTAATGTTATGTAAAACAATTATGAAAAGCAAAATTTCAAGGCGCTTGTGAACTCAAACAATAAATGACACGCTTTTTTCAATACAAAATGCAAATCCCAATTTCCTTCAAATGAACAATAGTGAAGTGAATATTAAAACATTTCCTTCATCCATATATTCTGAAAATAATAGTTGTAGTCATCCAAATCATCTATAATGAGTATTGATGGGAGAGCGTTCCATGCAATGTGCTCTCGGGAAAATTGGAATCGTGCATCATTAGGACCGTTCTTTTTAACGGTTTTGTTAAAATGCACGTAATGGGCAGAAAAGAGACGTGGCAAGCCTCTTAAAGTAAGGGGCACGAAATAAGTCTCTGGGACACAATATTAATGTAAATTTAATGTAAATCCGATCAATATATTTTAAAAAACCAAATTGGTGGTTAAACTTAATACAAATACCAATCTATTTCACTTTAAGTCAACCCAAAAATATTCCGTAAATATAATTTAAAAAAAAAACAAAATATTTTCTAACTAAATAAGTCTCTGGGACAGTTTCATAATTTATAACTGAAAACTTGAAACAAGTAAGAAAACTGTAGTCGAGACCGCTCACTAGGGGATACCCAGAGTCCTGCGAAAAGTCGCTATTCCGAACATTCTTCGTTTCTTATATATAAATATACAGGCGACTCTCGTTATTTAGAAATTCGAGGGACTCATAAAATATTAAGAATTAACGAATGTTTAAAATATTAACTATAATAAAGTATAAAGGGATTTTGAAGGGGACTCGTGATAATTTGAATTAATGAGAGGCTCTAAATATCGCAGGATTGAAATTACGCGAATCGACTGGAATACAAGAAATAAATACAGACACACTTTCGAATGCAATCTATTATCTGATCAGCAAAGTTTACGCAGCGACTGGGCTTGGGCTGTAGTAACAGCTGTATTATTGAAACTTAACCGTCGAATAAGTTTTTATACCGTGAACCCATTGAAAATGGGAAGTCACGGTATAATGTTTTTTTTTTATGTATGTAACACGGTGAAGGAGGCGAGGCCGACCCAATAAAGTATATATGTATATTCTCGATCAGGGAGACAAGTCGAGTTGACTTAGCCCTGTCCGGCTGTCTGTCCGTCCGTCTGTATGTATGAACGCGTCGATGTCAGAACCTAAAAGAGCTAGACACTTGAAATTTTGGATGTAGTCCCCTGTTTAGGACGCACATATTGAGTTTGTTTCAAAAAATTGATAACTATCTTAATATTAATGTTATCGATTAAAAACGAAATCGATTACCAGTTATATAATTCCATATAATTCATCTTACTAGCCACTCTTCAAATTATGTAATGTGTAATGTAAGCCTTATACAATTTCGGTTTTTAGTAAATTTTGGATGCCACGCCTCAAATTTGCAAAACACGTATTCAAGTTCTTATGCTTTGGCACATACATACATACATACATACTTACGAATGACTTGACTACGCCCTGCAACCTTGATAAAAAACGCTCATGTACAAAACAAGTAAGAAAACTCTAGTTGGACGTTCCGACTAGGAGATACCCTGAACCCAGTGCTATCTGCGTTTTTCAAAATACTGCATAATTAGCATTTTGTATAAACGCACACAAAATTAGATTCAATTCATTTTCAATTGTTTAGCCAATAGTGCCATCTATGTTTCGATAGCATAGCGAAACGCAGTTCAATGTGTATGTGTGCACATGTATAGGAAGACTATTTTGCACTGCTGGTCACGTGTTTGGCCGATTGGCCTAACGTTTTGTTTAATAATTAATGAATTTGAATGAAATTTGCTGTTTATGTTCAACATATTTTCTTACATTTTTTCCAAATTTTTAAAAATGGAAACCCATTCATTTATTGGCTTTGAGTGCAACTAACCTTAATTTAAATATTTAGGGAAATTTGGAGCCGGTATCCAAAATTTACCAAAAATCAAAATTACATAAAATAGATATAAATAAATATAAAACTAACAAAAAAATGTGGGGACTCTAACTTTAAAAACGTGAGAGATATAATTTAATAACTAATATTCGATAACGTTTTTAATCGATAATATTAAAATTAAAATAGTTATCGATTTTTTGAACAAACTCGATCTTTTCGTGCTATTCACGGACCTACATAAAAAAATTTCAAGTCTCTAGCTCTTATAGGTTCTGAGATCGACGCGTTCATAAATACGGACAGACGGACGGGGTCTGCCACGCCTCCTTCTGCCTGTTACATACATACACATTTCAACAAAAACATTATACCCTGAATTCCCATTTTCAATGGGTTTAGGGTATAAAAAGTTATTAAAGATTGAATTTCCCATAACATTGGCATACAAATAGCAGCCCAAGCACAGCTGACGCAGCGACTTGCGCTTGTGTGTTTGGGCCTATGTGTGTGTATGTGTTGCTTGTATTGTACATACATATATATGTAAATAAAAGTAACGGAGAGTACACGGAATAGCGGTTCTTCGCAAGGTTGAAGGTATCCCCTCGTCGAGCGGTCTCGACTAGAGTTTTCTTACTTGTTTACTTTTTAACATACTAACCCTTTTTCACCTTTGAACACTATTATCACTTCCTACTTTAATAGAGTGCTCTTACTTGTTTTACTATTGTTTATTAATGGTATTACTTTTTAAAAATTGTAATAATTAACTTGGTTTAACAATACCACGTGGTGTGTACAAATTTTGCTAACATAATTAAAATATTAACGTTTTCCTTTTCTCACTTTAAATATATATAAATCAATAAATAAATAAATATATATAGCAATTTTGTTTGCCAATATCAATGATTTTGGGTAAAGAATGAAGAGTCGCCGGCAATTGGCTTTGAGAGCTGCAGGAAGCTCGCCCATGCATAAGAATTACGTGTAATGAATAAGTATAAATATAAACATATAAACATATAAACATATATATATATATATATATATATATATATATATATATATATATATATATATATATATATATATATATATAATGTCTGCAAGATACGATAGAGACATAAAGTGAGCGAAAGGCAGATATATAGAGATTGAGTGAGAGAGAGGGTACTGCCTCTATATCATTGTCCCTGTCGTAGTGGTTATACCAGACGGAGTTTGGCTCTGGTGCAGCGCTGCTATTTTAAAGCGTAATTGTTGTTGACCTGCTACCTCTGCTTTTGATGCTAGTGCTGCTCTTGGTGTGAATTGATGGCAGCATTTCACTCCTAAAGGCGTTGTGGAAATGCACTGCAATGCATCAGAATACTGTACAGTTAATATATTAATGGGATAAGCTGCCGATTGGCCTGGCGTCTCTGGCACAGACCTGCCCACAATTAGGAATGTAGATTAGCGCGATCTTTGGCCCGCCGCTTGGCCAGCATTGAGAGCTCTACGGGACCCACATTTGCTGCCTGCGGTATGGCAATAGCGCGAAAAGTTGCATCCACAGCGCCTCGTAGCGCTATCGAAATGTGGTTAGGCTGTTGCTGTTGAGCTCCCAATGGCAATTGCTCTGTAGCGCTAGAACTGCTGGTTGCATTTTGTGCATATTCTGTAAGTTGCACATTGCCAGCAAACTGATCCTGCACCCAACTGTGTTCCAAGATCTGTGCCACAGTTGGCCGATTTTCGGGCACAATATGCAGCATTTGACGCAACAGATCCTTAACCGGCGCACTGATCAGCGACCATCGAGTACTGCCAAAATTAATATTGCCTGATCCAATTCGCTTCAGTATTACATCCGGAGAGTCGTTTGGCGTGCTGGCAAACGGCGTGCGTCCCGACAGCATGATGTAAAGCAACACACCCAACGACCAAATATCGCAAGCCAAATCATATCCCTGCCTCTTAAGCACCTCCGGCGCCACAAAGTTAGCTGTGTAGCAGGGCGTCATAAGCAGACCGTTGTCCGCACGCAGTTGCTTCGCGAAGCCTGCAAATCGAGTTGTCATTAGCCATGTATATATCTACATATAGGATATTTGCATTATTTATGCTATTGCATGGCGTATTTTTTGATAAACAGTTTTATATGGAAAAAACTAGGCACTAAAATCATATTATATAACAGTTAAAATAACTGCGTTTTCTCTGTTTTTAGTTTGTTTCATAATTGGTGAGTGAAATTTTGATATACGTTTACGTATAAGCCTCATTAAAAAGATTTTAGAAGATAAATAATAATAAATAATTTGGTTTAGGATTTCAGAGTATGAGTTGAATGTATGCTCTCCTAAGTCAGGGATAATGCACATGACGAGTATAGGTATATGACGTAATAACTGTTCTTTGCTGTTCAAATCATTTTCACATCCGTGACAGTAGTAAAAACTTACCCAAATCGCAGAGTTTAAGCGTTTCGGGCGTTTGTCTCATGCTCGCGTAGATCATATTCGAGGGCTTCAGATCCCGATGAACGACACCGTGTTCGTGGAGATAAGAGACTGCAGCTGCAATCGTGCGCAGAACTGCACTAGCCTCGCTCTCACACATTTGCCCAACTGCCAATATGCGATCGAGTAGTTCGCCGCCCTTGAGCAACTCCATCACCAGATACGCGGAGCTAGTATCCTCGTACACCGAGTAGAGAGTCACAATATTAGGATGATTGCCGTAGCGCAGCATTATCTCTATCTCCTCCCAGCAATCCGATGTAGCAGATGAGGCTGCAGCTACGGCCGCCTTTTCGATAACCTTCACAGCGTAGCGCTTTTTGGAGGCGCGATGTTCGCATAGGCGACATACAGAGAAAGTGCCACGTCCCAGTTCGTGCAGTAAATTATATTCAGACAGGAAATTGCCAGGTAGGACACCCGGCAAGCTACGTGGACCTGGTGTCGCCACCATTAACGGCACTGAAGAGGCCGGTAGAGCGGCGTGCATGGGACTCAGATTATTGGAGCCGCTTATATTGGTATTTTTCTCTAGCAGGATGGGCGCAACGAAGCTAAAACCGCGAAAGATTTCGTGTGCAGATGCGGATATTGGGCCACCTGGCGAGTCGCGTGGCGATTTGGAAGTATACTCCACATCAAAATAAAAGGCATCATCACGGCTAACCGCCGGAATGAACGGTGGACGCACCAGCTTACGTTCTAGACGCACCCAATCTATGGTGGCAAAGAAACAATGCGCTTTAATATCCAAGATGCCTTGCGCGCCAGCACCTAGTCGATTCAATGGATTCCGCTTGAAGAGCGCACGCAGCAAGGTCTGTGCCTCTGGTGAAAGATTCTCGGGCATGCCTAGTTTGGAGCGCAATATCTGATTCATTGTCTCCTGCCGAGTCTGACCATGAAAAGGAAGATTTCCCGTCAGCATTTCGTACATAAGAACACCAAATGACCACCAGTCAGCAGCAAAGTCATGACCTTTGCGATTGACAATCTCGGGGGCCATGTATTCAACGGTGCCACAGAAGCTATACGTCTTGGAGCCATCTAGCGGTTGCTTAGACAGACCAAAGTCGGTCAAAGCAATGTGCCCGTACTCATCGAGGAGAATGTTCTCTGGTTTCAAATCGCGATAAATTATACCCAGCGTATGCAGATGATTGAGTGCCAATGCCAGCTCGGCCAAATAAAACTTGACATCCTCCTCAGTGAACATAACTTCCTTGGAGAGTCGCGTAAACAAATCACCTCCGCGCAGAAAATCCAGTATCAAATATAATTTACCAGGCGTTTGGAACGCATAGTGTAAGCGCACGATAAACGCGTGCCCCACATCAGCGAGAATTTTACGCTCGTTGGTGCTGCGCACCCGATCCTTAACTTTAAGTGTGGCCTTCTTTAAAACTTTCATGGCGTACAGAGTACCCGAATCTTTTCCCAGAATCTTGCGTACCAAAAATACTTTACCAAAGCTGCCCTCGCCAAGAACACGCAATAGCTCAAATTGCGAAGGATCCGCCTTGTCGTGGCCCTCTTTAACTACTTCACGCAACTCGAATTCATCATAGCTCGCTGCACCGTACGATTCCGAGTCACTGAGCTCCATCTGTTCGGGTGCTTTGCTAGGTGTTATATGATGTTGTTCGAGTGCTGTTTGTAGCTGTTGTTGCTGCTGCTGCTGTTGGCGACGTTGTGATGACGTCACTGTTGTCACAGTGCCGCTTTCTTCGTCAGTAGGCGTGTGCTCCATCGGTGTCACTGCAAGACTACTGCAGCCAGAGGAGGTAATCTGCATGCGTTGCCGCAGCTGCAGGCCCATCGTTGTTGTTGCCACTGCTGTCTTTGTTACCGTTGTTGCAACTGCTGCTGCTGTAGTACTGGCATTATCCAGTTGGACTTGTTCAACATTATTGTTATTGCTGCATCTGCTGCTGTTGACTTCCACTTGCTGTTGCTGTAGCTGTCTCAGGTCCCTATTAGAGTCAGCCAGTGGCATGACTGTTGCTGCCTTGTTGGCGTTCAATTGCACGTACACGTTCGTGGGCGTTTTGATGCTTTTAATTTGACCTATCTTCTGCTATTTCTGACTATTGGTGTTACTGTTGTTGTCGCGTCTACGAAAAGGGCGCATCGAATTAGCAAAGCGTAAGTGCGAGGTTTTCGGTGCTTGCTGCTGCTGTGTTTGCCTAACTTTAGAGTTTATACTTTTCACTGCTTCTGTTTTATATTATTTCTTGTTTTTTTTTCTGCTTATAGACAAAGTGCGTGCTAGTGGTGTGAATTAACATCGATGCATCGGTTTTATTTGTTACCGATTGTAGAACTATTCCACTTATCAACAAACATCGATGAGCATAAGCCACTTAGTTTGAAAAAATCGCGCTTTTACACTTGCACTTCCGTTTGCTTCGAATACACTAAATATAAATCTGTTATGTATACTCTAACACATTTAATGCAGATTGTTATATAGCCTTTGTCTATTTATTTCAAAAACACATGAATCGACATATTTAATTTACCGAACATGGTAAATATACGAAAATTACGGTTTCCTGTATGTAATGTTTAATAATTTAGTATATATATATTTCTAACTTACTGAAAAGCTCGAAATCTTTGTTGTCTAGGCACAAGTGACATGAATTGGCAAACGATACTTATCGTGTGATCCATATAGCTATCGATATATTAAAATTGCCAAGTTGGCAATGCTAACGTTAAAGCACTAACCATATAACACATAGATATTACATGCAGAGCATTGAAATTCAGCGAATTCGCACAGTTACATGACAGCCCCATGCCGAATTCGCCGAATTCGCTTTACTTTTTGCTGCGAGCAGCGGGTACTCTGTGACAAGAAAATCAGTGCTTTGCGAGCGCTCGTTCGGTAATGGTCCATTTTATATAGGCCCTTCTATGCAACCATGTATGCTTATTTTCTGATCTCTTCTCTCTCATATTTTCTTATTATCTAATCTCTTCTCTTTCGAATATATATGTATATGTATGAACTCACCACCAGCAGCACACCAAAATTGAAATTTGCTCGCTGAGGCTTCATTTCTTCTCTTGCGATAGTAGAGTATACCGAACTTTTGAAAGTGTTTGTCATGCCCATGCATAATGTTAACATTTTTATTATTATTTATGGAAAGGGTATGGAAGTGTTAGACTCATACGAAGAATATGTTTTCGCTACGAGCATGCACACGTACTATCAGTATTTACCGTTACAGCAGCTTACATGTATGAGCATTTGTGTTCCTCCATGCGAAACTTTAGATGCAAGAGGAAATTGTAGAAACCCAATGCGTGTGTGCCTTAGAATTTTGTGAACGGCACTGGGATTTGTTCGATCTTGTTAACTTACAAAGCGCAAAGCGGTCTGTTAAGTTAACAGTGAAACGTCACTCTTTTCCGAATTCCCTAGTGCGCGCTGAACTTTGTAAGAAAATTATCTATAAAGCTACTGTTCACACCTGCTGCAGTGTCAGAATCATCCGAATTAATGGAATAAAACGTGTGTATTAATCATAAAAACGAAGACGATGTATGGTTCTTAGCTTGAAGTCTCAAGAAAGCGATAATCTGCCGGAACCACCTCCATAATTCTGGGCAGAAGCTAGCAATGCTGCTCATCGTCGTTAGCCATCAGATTAGTAATATATTGACAGATATAATGATGTAGATTGATGGGAAACGACTAATACTTATTAATACTATTTAGTTTTGTTAATTAATATTGAAATATAAAATATTAAGCTATTCGATACGAAAGTGAAAGCGGCCAGAGGATTACCTGAGCAATAACTTTTTATAACTAGGAACTGGCGGCCGTTTACGTTTTTATTATACTCTGAAGCCATTGAAAATGGGAAATCAAGGTGTAATGTTTTTATTGAAATGTATGTAACAGGCAGAAGGAGGCGGGGCAGACCCCATAAAGTATATATATTCTTGATCAGGATGACAAGCCGAGTTGATATAGCCATGTCCGTCTGTCTGTCCGTATGTATGAACGCGTCGATCTCAGAACCTATAAGAGCTAGAGACTTGAAATTTTTTATGTGGGTTCCTGTATAGCACGAAAAGATCGAGCTTTAAAAAAAATCGATAACTGTCTTAATTTTAATGTTATCGATTGAAAACGAAATCGATACTCAGTTATTTAATTCTATCTAATTAATCTTTTTAGCTAAAGTCTTTAAATTTTGCATTTAGTGTTATGTGAGCCTTACACAATTTCGGTTTTTGTTAAATTTTGGATGCCACGCCCCCTTTGCCTCAAACTTGCAAAACACGTTTTTCACATACTAGAGACTTGGCACACACATACATATAGATGACATAATCACGCCCAACAAGTTTGATCTAAATCGTTCGTTTAGAAAAAAAGTTATTAAATATTAAATTTCCCATAACATTGAAATACAAATAGCAGCCAAAGAACAGCTGACGCACCGACTTGAGCTTGTGTGTGAGAGAGCCTATGTGTGTGTGTGTGTGCTTGTATTGTACACACATATACATATGTATATAAAAGTAACGGAGAATACACGGAATAGCGGTTATTCACAGGGTTCAGAGTATACTCTAGTCGAGCGGTCTAGACTAGAGTTTTCTTACTTGTTTTGTCTTCTTTATAAACAGTTCAGCGCGCACGTACGAATTTCCGAAAGAGTGACGTTTCACTGTTAAGTTAACAGACCGCATTGCGCAACCTAGTATTTTTCAATCGTGACGTGGCCAAATGACGAAAAAATATTCGTGTATGTTAGTTAACAGTCAAAAACACTTTGATAGAAATACGTTAAAAACTAATTATACTATTTCACGTAGTGATATAGTATAATGGGTTTGTGCAATGTCCGTCATGCTGTCCGTCCGTCTGTCAGTCTGTCCGTATGAACGCAAACCATTTCCACACTATTGAAGCTAGAGACTTGAAATTTTAAATATATACTCGTGTATACCCTAGTCTGATAAAGTGTCAAGATTTTCCTGATACGCCCACTAGGGGCGTGGCAAATCGGAAAATGCATTTTCCTGTATCTCAGAAACACTACTTCTAGAAGGGCTAGAGAGTTGAGATTTTAACTGAACACTTATGTCGACATCCCAAAATCAAAAAGCTATGGCGGATATATCTACGCTCATTGGGGGCGTGGCAAATCGGGTCAAACTGTATCTTCAACAGTTTATGGCCACGCCTACTAGGGGCGTGGCAAATCGAATCTGAATATATAGTGATTTTACTAGTTTCGTTATATTTTGAGCACTATTGAGGCTAGAGACTTGAGACTTGGTATATATACTCGGGTTAACATCCCACAATCGAAAAGCTATGGCGGATATATCTACGCCCTCAGGGGGCGTGGCAACTAATATCAGCTTATATCTCCCACAGTTTTAGTGCTAGAAGCTTCAAAATTGAATTTTAAGTTACTGGGGGCCTCCTCTATCGATTCCCCAAAAATTATTGTCACGCCCCAAAAAGGGCGTGACATACAGAAAAATACCCTATAATTTTCGCATTTTTCGAATGTTAGCATCCAAACTTTACAGTTATATTCCTGAACGCCCACTCTATGTCTACGGCCACTGGGGGCGTGGCAAATCAAAACTGAAAAATCTGCAGCTTCTGAGCCAATAACGCGCCACATAATGACTTTGTGACCTTTGACCTTGTCTTTTGACTTGTTAAATTATATATATATATATATATATATATATGTTTGAAAAGAATATTTTATTAATACAAAATAACTAAATAAGGAAAATATAACAAAAATATCAACATGACCGCACCGGGGTTCGAGCCCACGCCTCTACGCTAGCCAACGAACTTAAATCACATTTTCAGAGTTGCCACCTCTCTCATTTTGAGAGATGCCATCTCTCTCGAATTAGTTGCGTATTTTTGCTAAGGTAAGGGTTCTATGCTTAAATTTAAAAAAATATAATGTGATAGAGGCCCCTGTGGGCTGCTGGGACGTGAAATAGTATTTCGCTGTCGGTTGCGTCCGACAGCAACGTTCTTACTTGTTTTAAATTGAATTGAATATAACATACTAACTTTGTGCAACTTTGCAGGGCGCAGCGATAAACCGAAACAATGCTAATCCCAAAGTGCAAAAATAGGGCAAATATTAGTCCACAAGCGGCTGAAACTTCGCTATTTGCATTCATCAGGTCAAACTGCAAATACAAAAATTACAACAACCAATAGATAACAATTACACTCTTACCTGTTCACCCTTTTGCTCGGCCATGCGATTGAGGTCACGCGACAGACCAATACCAGAAATAGCCAGCGCCAACGTGCTGCTGGCAACACAGATCAAACTGATTGCCAGAAAGGCCGTTCGGGTTTTGCGCATGCTGACCACGCCCAGAGACCCGGTTACGGCGGCAATCAAACCTGTCCAAATGCCGCAACCAGCCATTGACAAGGCCGCTTTGCGCACTATTAGTAGGGAGCCGAGCGCTACTAATGACACGGCCAGAAGCAGTTGCAATGTGCCTAACACAATTTGCAATGGAAATGTAGTGTAGCATTTATTGCTGGCCCGACGCTTACGCCACACCTTGCATGACAGCGTAGAGCTATCGGCTCCGTAATTGCTGCTCCCACCGCCACTGCTCCCCTTATACTTGATTAATTCTGGCGGACAACGCTGCTTCTTACTGATGCGCGAATCGATAATATTGCCAACACAGTTCGTCTGCGATACGACCGCTGTACGTGAAGCCATTGCCTGCTCCAATTGTTGTTTGAACTCCTCGTGGCTTATAAGCTTCGACTTCTTTGTGGGATCATTAATATCGTAGGTCACATTCAGCGTATTGGCCAGCAATATGGCAGACGTTAGCTTCAGTGGCGGCGAAGGTTTCTCATCGTAGACAGGACTCGAATATATGTGGCTCTGAGTATCAAAAGGTTGACGTTCATCATACTCCACTTGCTCCAGCTTCTGCTGATCATGCTGTTGCGAATGCTTCCGCAGCATAGCCATTTGGGAGTTAGTAAAGCTGCCACCGCCTTTGGTCCCGTTTGACGTATTAGTCGCAATGGTGCTTTGCTCAATAGTATTGGTGACTTGTAACAAATCATATCGATTCAGATTGCGATCCACAATCGTATCTATACTAGCCGTTGTCGAGTCGCGCGAGTCTATGGTGCGTGCCGGTGATGCCGAGTGTCGACCATTAATTTGTTCTCTGCTGCTGCCCATCGCTTGTTGCGTGTTGCTGTTGTTGATTGTTTCAGCCATACTAATGTCACAGACTTATTGGCGTGAACTGCAATTAGAAGTTTGAAATAATGCTTAAAATGTTATTTAATATTTTTCAATTAAATGCATTGCGTTTACGGATTTGTACGTAACAGGCAGAAAGGGACACACGATTGAGTAACACTACGTTATGCAAAGCGGTCTGTTAAGTTAACTGTGAAACGTCACTGCGCGCTGAACTTTGTAAGAAAATTCACGAGTTGTGACACTGTTATCTATTTTATAGCCAGCAGACAAAATAAAAACTTAAACGGTCGCCTGTTCCTAGTTATGAAAAGATTCCCAGATCTGGCAATATAAGGGTTTAATTTTTGCGGTTATTTCTCAAGTAATACTTTGACCGCTTTCACTTACGTGTTGAATAGCTTAATACTTTATATTCCAAAGCTTTAATTAACAAAACTAAATTGTATTAATAAGAATTATTCGTTTTCCATCAATCTACATCATTATATCTGTCAATATATCACTAATCTGATGGCTAACGACGATGAGCAGCATTGCTAGCTTCTGCCCAGAATTCTGGAGGTGGTTCCGGCAGATTATCGCTTTCTTGAGACTTCAAGCTAAGAACCATACATCGTCTTCGATTTTATGATTAATACACACGTTTTATTCCATTAATTCGGATGATTCTGACACTGCAGCAGGTGTGAACAGTAGCTTTATAGATATACCTTCAATGTGTATTATACATAAATAGTTTGATATATTGGTATAAATAGGCATAACTCATGGTAAAATATCTAGTCAATTCCGTCTTTTAAGCATGTATTATGACTAAGTATTCACTTTGGGCACATCATTGCTGCTTCTGAATGTCCTCTTAGTTCATACCATTATTTTTTTTAGTTTTTTTACATTATTGAAATAAAATAATGGACTGACCATTCTTGTGGTGCCTATTAGTAAAGTTGGGCACTAAATGCTTTATTTTTATTGGTTTGGAGCACTTGCTGGGTGTGAGTTTAAGTATGAGTCTCACACTTCCATACCCTTTCCATAAATAATAATAAAAATGTTAACATTATGCATGGGCATGACAAACACTTTCAAAAGTTCGGTATACTCTAGTGTCGCAAGAGAAGAAATGAAGCCTCAGCGAGCAAATTTCAATTTTGGTGTGCTGCTGCTGGTGAGTTCATACATATACATATATATTCGAGAGAGAAGAGATCAGATAATAAGAATATATGAGAGAGAAGAGATCAGAAAATAAGCATACATGGTTGCATAGAAGGGCTTTAAATACAAATGGACCATTAGCGAATTACCAGTGATATATCTATGTGTTGTATGGTTAGTGGTTCTAAGTTTCTATCCAAATTGAAACTGTCTGGCCACCTCCGATGAAAGTTTTTAATCGGCAGCTTATTTGAGCGGCGACAGTGGGGATTTAAGGTTAATTAAAAAAAATATAATGTGATAGATGCCCCTGTGGTCTGCTGGGACGTGAAAAAGTTTTTCGCTGTCGGTTGCGTCCGACTGCAACGTTTTTACTTGTTATAACCTGAACCCATTGAAAATGGGAAAAAAGGGTATAATGTTTTTGTGAAAAAGTATGTAATGGGCAAAATGAGGCGTGGCAGGCCACATTAAGTATATGTATATATTCTTGATCAGGAAGAGAAGCCGAGTCGATTTAGCCATGTCCGTCTGTCTGTCTGTCCGTATGTTTGAGACTTCAAATTTTTTTTGTAGGTCTTTGTATAGGGCGCGCATATCGACTTTGATTCCGAAATTCGATAACTGTTATCGTGTTATTGTTATCGATTAAAAACGAACATCTAAATTCAGCTATAAAATTCTATCTAATTCATCTTTATAGCAAGAGTCTCTAAATTTTGCAGTTAGTGTTATTTGGGCCTTACGCAATTTCTGTTTTTTGTTAAATTGCCACGCTCCCTTCGCCTCAAATTTGTAAGTCGCGTATATCAAATACTAGAGACTTGGGCTTTAGCACATACATACGTATGGATTACATGATCACGCCCAACAAGTTTGATCAAATGATGATATGTATGTATGTATGTGCCAAAGCACAAATCTCTAGTATTTGATATACGGGACTTACAAATTTGAGTCAAAGGCGGCGTGGCACCCAAAATTTAACAAAACCCGAAATTGCGTAAGGCCTAACGTAAATGCAAAATTTGAAGACTCTAGCTAGAAAGATGAATTAGATAGAATTTTATAGCTGAATCGACTCGACTTGTCTCCCTGATCGCCATGCAAAGCAGCCAAACAACAGCTGACGCACCGACTTGCGCTTGTGTGTGCTTGCGCCTGTGTATGTGTGTGTGTTTTACTTGTAATGAACGTACATATGCATGTGTATATAAAAGAAACGAAGAATGCTTGGAATAGCGGTTCTTCGCAGGGTTCAGGGTATACCCTAGTCAAGCACTCTTATTTGTTTTTGTTAGCGTCTTCATAATCTGTAAGTCTTCATTATCTGTAAACCCGCCTTCTCCCAGTTATTCGGCAACTACTGTGCTTAAAAGTAACTGCTAAAAATGTCCCATTCAAAATATATGTACATACATACATACATCATTTTCTATGGTTGCATGCCATTCATAGTATTTTTATTTGAACCTTTCATTAGCTTCAGTTGCCATTAAGAAGAATGGAGCTGCACAATGTAGTGTTGTCACCAGTATTAAATGTCAAATATGTTTGTGAAAAGCGAACGAAAATTTCAACAAAATGCAGAGTAAAAGGTTTATAAAATGGCCAGGTTTTTAGCTCAACGTTCCAGTGACTATATTTTTATACCCTGAACCCATTGAAAATGGGAAATCAGGGTATAATGTTTTTGTTGAAATGTATGTAACAGGCAGAAGGAGGCGTGGCAGACCCCATAAAGTATATATATTCTTGATCAGGGAGACAAGCCGAGTCGATTTAGCCCTGTCCGTCTGTCCGTCCGTCTGTCCGTCTGTCTGTCCGTATGTATGAACGCGTCGTTCTCAGAACCTATAAGAGCTAGAGACTTGAAATTTTTTATGTAGGTCCGTGAATAGCACGAAAAGATCGAGTTTGTTAAAAAAAGTCGATAACTATTTTAGTTTTAATGTTATCGATTAAAGACATTATCGAATGTTCGTTATAAAATTATATCTCCCACGTCTTTATAGCTAGAGTCCCCAATTTTTTTTGTAAGTTTTATATTTATTTTATCTAATTTTGATTTTTGTTAAATTTTGGATACCGGCTCCAAATTTCCCCAAATATTTAAATTGAGGTTAGTTGCACTCAAAGCCAGTAAATGAATGGGTTTGCATTTTTAAAAATTGGAAAAAATGTAATAAAATATGATGAACATAAGCTGAAAATTTCATTCAAATCCATTAATTCGCGCAGAAGTTATTAAACAAAACATTTGGCCAATCGGCCAAACACGTGACCAGCAACGCAAAACAAATTGTTTTTCTATACATGTGCACACATACACACATAAACATCTAGCATCTAGCAAATTCTCAAACCCGCAAGTTTTAGTGTACGTATTTCCAATAGATGGCGCTATAATTTGCTAATTATCAGATATTCAATAAATCGAAACAGGGATGGCACTATTCTATCGAACCACAGATGGCGCTATTAGCAAAACAATTGAAAATGAATTGAATTTAGTTTTCTGTGCGTTTATACAAAATGCTAATTATGCAGTAATTTAAAAACGCAGATAGCGCGGGGCTTAGGGTATCTCCTAGTCGGGACCCCCGACTAGAGTTTTCTTACTTGTTATACCCTGAACCCATTGAAAATGGGAATTCAGGGTATAATGTTTTTGTTGAAATGTATGTAACAGGGAGAAGGAGGCGTGGCAGACCACATAAAGTATATATATTCTTGATCAGGGAGACAAGCCGAGTCGATTTAGCCCTGTCCGTCCGTATGTCCGTCCGTCGGTCCGTATGTATGAACGCGTCGTTCTCAGAACCTACAAGAGCTAGAGACTTGCAATTTTTTATGTAGGTTCCTGTATAGCACGAAAAGATCGAGTTTGATTCAGAAATTCGATAACTGTTATCGTTTTATTGTTATCGATTAAAAACGAAAATCTAAATTAAGCTATAAAATTCTATCTTAATAATCTTTCTAGCTAGAGTCTTCAAATTTTGCATTTAGTGTTATTTAAGCCTTACGCAATTTCGGTTTTTGTTAAATTTTGGGTGCCACGCCCCCTTCGCCTCAAATTGCTAAATCACGTATTTCAAGTACTAGAGACTTGCACATACACGCATATGATCACGCACAACAAATTTGAGCCAAATCGTTCGTCTAGAAAAAAGTTAGTAAACATTTAATTTGATCTGAGAGCCTACATACATACATATATGTATGTACATGTACATATGTATGTATGAGCAAAAGACTTATAGTTTTATGTAAGTCCCTGTGTAGCATGCACAGCTCAAGTTTGTTTTCAGTTGTTGTGTACAAAACACGTACATATTTGAAATACTAGAGACTTCTGTTGGCAAATACACACATATGAATCACGCTGTGAACCTGTCTAACTTTTTGTTTATATTTGGTGTCCAGCTATAAGTGAAAGTGATGAAGCTGTTGGCTCATGTTGCTGCGGCAGTCGAGCTGGCGTACATTTTTTTTTTCGGAAAAGGTCAGCACCGACATCGGCAAAACTCGCTTCCTATGTAGTATGTATGTACATACATATGTATCATTCCATTTTCTTTACTTGCGCCTGCTTTTACGGCTGCGGTTTCCCATTTCTTATCTCCCTGTCCTTCCGCTTTTTGCTATCGAAAATAAGTAAGAGCGCTCTATTCGAGACTACTCGACGAAGAGATCCCCTGAACCCTGCGAAGAACTTCAATTCCTAAGAACCGCTAACATTCTCCGTTACTTTTATATGTTCAGGGTATAAAAATGAATTCAATATTCGAGTGCAACGCACTGCAAAATTGTAAAACTAGTAATTGAAAACCTGGCTCTAGTCTAGTTTTTATACCCTGAACCCATTGAAAATGGGAAATCAGGGTATAATGTTTTTGTGAAAATGTATGTAACAGGCAGAAGAAGGTGTGGCAGACCCCATAAAGTATATATATTTTTGATAAGGGAGAGAAGCCGAGTCGATTTAGCCCTGTCCGTCCGTCTATCCGTATGTATGAACGAATCGATCTCAGAACTTACAATAGCTAGAGACTTCAATTTTTTTTGTAGGTTCCTGTATAGGGCGCGCATATCGAGTTTGCTTCAGAAATTCGATAACTGTTGTCGTTTTATTGTTATCGATTAAAAACAAAAATCTAAATTCAGCTATAAAATTCTATCTAATTTATCTTTATAGTTAGTCTTAAAATTTTGTATTTAGTGTTGTTTGGGCCTTTTACAATTTTGGTTTTTGTTAAATTTTGGGTGCCACGCCCCCTTCGCCTCAAATTTGCAAAACACGAATTTCACATACTAGAGACTTGTGCTTTGGCACATACATACATATGGATGACATGATCACGCCCAACAAGTTTGATCAAAATCGTTTGTCTAGAAAAAAAGTTAATAAACATTTAATTAAGAAAACTGTAGTCGAGACCGCTCGACTAGGGTATACCTTGAACCCTGCGAAGAACCGCTATTCCGTGTATTCTCCGTTACTTTTATATACATATGTATATGTATGTACAATACAAGCAACACACACACACATAGGCGCTCTCACACACAAGCGCAAGTCGGTGCGTCAGCTATTCTTTGGATGCTATTTGTATTTCAATGTTATGGGAAATTAAATATTTAATAACTTTTTTTCTAAACGAACGATTTAGATCAAACTTGTTGGGCGTGATCATATTATTCATATGTGCCACAGCACAAGTCTTTAGTATTTGATATACGGGAGTTACAAATTTGAGGCGAAGGGGGTGTGGCGCCCAAAATTTAACAAAAACCGAAATTGCGTAAGGCTTACATAACACTAAATTTGAAGACTCTAGCTAGAAAGATGAATTAGATAGAATTTTATAGCTGAATTAAGATTTTCGTTTTTAATCGATAACAATAAAACGACAACAGTTATCGAATTTCTGAAACAAGCTCGATATGGGGCCCTATACAGGGACCTACAACAAAATTGAAATCTCTAGCTATTGTAGGTTCTGAGATCGACGCGTTCATACATACGGACAGACAGACGGAAAGACAGATGGGTTAAAAGATACCATGAACTGAGAGGACGTTCGGGAGCAGCAATGATGTGCCCAAAGTGAATACTTAGTCATAATACATGCTTAAAAGACGGAATTGACTAGATATTTTACCATGAGTTATGCCTATTTATACCAATATATCAAACTATTTATGTATAATACACATTGAAGGTATATCTATAAAGCTACTGTTCATACCTGCTGCAGTGTCAGAATCATCCGAATTAATGGAATAAAACGTGTGTATTAATCATAAAATCGAAGACGATGTATGGTTCTTAGCTTGAAGTCTCAAGAAAGCGATAATCTGCCGGAACCACCTCCAGAATTCTGGGCAGAAGCTAGCAATGCTGCTCATCGTCGTTAGCCATCAGATTAGTGATATATTGACAGATATAATGATGTAGATTGATGGAAAACGAATAATTCTTATTAATACAATTTAGTTTTGTTAATTAAAGCTTTGGAATATAAAGTATTAAGCTATTCAACACGTAAGTGAAAGCGGTCAAGGTATTACTTGAGAAATAGCCGCAAAAATTAAACCCTTATATTGCCAGATCTGGGAATCTTTTCATAACTAGGAACAGGCGACCGTTTAAGTGTTTATTTTGTCTGCTGGCTATAAGATAGATAACAGTGTCACAACTCGTGAATTTTCTTACAAAGTTCAGCGTGCACTAGCGAATTTGGGAGAGAGTGACGTTTCACTGTTAACTTAACAGATCGCTTTGCGCAAACTAGTGTTACTCAATCGTGACTTATGGTATCTTTTAACAGTGCTCAATCGTGGATTTTAATGAAATTTGAAGCATATATGTACATATTTATGTACATATGTACATATAATTCACATTATCTATTGAATATTTGCCATTTTACGAAATGTGCAAACTCATATTGAACTGGCCTTCAACTTTAAACGTAACTAGTTGTAACTAGTTCGAAAGAAAAGATTTAGATTTAAAAGACGTAAAATTGTACTTGGGTGAAAAAAACATTACGAATTAACGAGGCGATCAACATGTATGAAGCTTTCAAGAGGGCAGCAGTTTTTGCAAGTTATTAAGATTTTCAACTTTGCGTGGGGACAGATTCAATTAACTTTTTAAGCTTTATATAATATATTCTTTTTTACAACTTACATATCTTTTAATTTGAGGAATTTTGTTCACTGCTTTTGATTGATTGCCGTCTCCAAATCGTCGGTTGTTGTTTTTGTTGCTGTTGTTGTTTTTATTAGCAAGTTGCATGAAATGTTTGGTTTGGTGTCTGCTCTCAGCTGGAGCTGCGTGCAATTAAGATTCAGCAAATCCCATTTCTCTTTGCCACACACTCAAAAGCTTAAAAAAAAAAATAAATCAACTCTCTAATACAGACACACACACAAAGTGATCAATGAAACACGAACGCGAGAAAGAGAAGAAAAAAGCCACACATACTACCGTTAAGCCGCACAGTCTGGCATTCATAGACAAAAGTGCGAAGCCGACACTTGTTCACTCTAGCCTTTTGGTCTTCGTACTGTGTAGACTGTTTTTACATTTGGCGTTTAGCGTTGCGGTCGCTATGCGCGTTCGTTGCCGACTGAGCTAAGGCGGCAGCTGGGGCTGCGCAAAGGTAACAATTTTTCGGCTTTTCGCAGTCGCTTTTGAAGCTACGCTTTAAGCTTTACTTGGGCTTTGACATATTATACGTATGTACATATATTTTTGTGAGTGTGTGTGCATGTGGTCGGTCACATTATTGTTGTTAGTGCTTTTAACTCTAGCCTAACAACCTGTTTAGCGTAAGTCTGCGTTTAAAGAAGTTCCGACAATAAATGGTGAAGAGCGGGCAGCGCACAATAACAGCAACAACAAAAACTAACTGCAAGCAGGAAAATTAATGTCTGCTTTCGAATTTAACTTTTCAGCCTAGTGTCTTCATCTGTTTCTTTATTATAAACACTATTAAAGTCATGCTGTAATGTTCAGCTGCACTCGCAACACAGAAAAAGCATCAGGACCTTCAGTGACGTCAGCAAACATTTTGGATTTGAAAATTACTAATTGAGAGTTAGTAAATTGTGAGCGCCTTTAATTCGAACTGGGCTACATATACATAAATAAATACGTCCGATTTTTCTCGTTTACCTATGACGTTCCAAAGCAAAGAAGCTGACAACAATATGGGAGTTCGTGTATGACATTTGCACAAAGAGCTCATCATTTTATTCGAAAAATCATCCTATTTCTATGCTATCGATAATAATCAATAATATTATTTCGTTCTTTAAGCCTACTTTTAGTTACAGATTTCATATGTGTGTATGTATTTGTGTGGACATACAGATGTTGCTTATTATGATCGAAATAATAGCGTTGCGCAGAATTTACGGAATCTCTTAGTCGGGCACTCCTGTCTAGAGCTTGCTTGAATTTTTTACAATTCAAGCTTTCGCATTGGACTTTTGAGATTTCGGTTTTCGATTTTTGTTCAGCAAACTGAAAGTATTTTTTTACGCTTAAATGAAACCTGTTTTTCTGCAGCTCGATACGGCTTTGAAGATATCGTCTTAATTTAATTTTAATATAGTATATACATATATACATCACTCAAGTTCAGTTGATGTCGATCAATCTTTTGTCAATGTGTTGAAACAAAACCTCAAAATACCCAAAATACAAAGCCAGCACATATGTACATATATACACACACGTACATGTAAATATTTGCATGTATGTATATACATATGTATATATGTATGTATGTATACGCGCGCGCGTATTCACTTCGTAACCCATGTAAATATGCCAATGATCTCGTTGAGGCAGTCGCATCGACAGCAACTTACGCTTTTTATCGACAACGTTTGACTGCTTTCACTCTTTATTGGATTCTTCCATTATATTATACATTTGCACAAGCAGACGGTAGGTAGATGGTCAACTTAGCAGCCAACTACATAGAGAGATAAAGAAAGAGAGAGTATGCTCACGAGAAATGTGTAGTTTGTGCTACACAAACTTCAGTTTTTCTTTCTCGCTGATCACACGTGGCGTGTATGCTGAATTTACTGCATCCATCACATGCGTAACTAGCTCGAAATTGCCCTAAACTACAAGCATCAAATAATAGTAAATTGCCACATGAATAATCAACTAAGCAACATATGTATATGTAAGCGCATACATACATATACATATGTATATGTACATCGACGCATTCCTGCGAAATGATCGTATGTTGATTTTTTGCGAAATTGAGATTTTAATGCAGAACGGTTAAAAAACGTCTGTCTCACATATGTATGTATGTATGTACTTGCAAAATATAACTGAATTTCTCTGAGCGCGAAATTATCGCATTTTCATACACATTTTTTTCTGAGTCGAGTTAATTACTTTACAACTATAGTTATTACGTGTATAGAATAAGAAATTATAACAGGGAGAACGAGGCGTGGCAGACCCCATGATATTCTTGATCAGGGAGAGAAGCCAAGTCGATTTAGTCCTGTCCGTCTGTCCGTATGTTTGAACGCGTCGATCTCAGAACATACATATACAGAGCTGGAGACTTCAATTTTTTTTTTAAGGTTCGTGTATAGTACGAAAAAATAGAGTTTGTTTCAAATAATAGATATAGTTATTTCGTTAAAAAACTCTATCTAATTCATCTTTATAGTTAGTCTTAAAATTTTGCATTTAGTGTTGTTTGAACCTTATACAATTTCGGATTTTGTTAAATTTTGGATGCCACGCCCCTTCGCCTCAAATTTGTAAAACACGAACATATATCAAATACTAGAGACTTGTGCTTTGGCACATAAGTACATACGAATGATATGATCACGCCCTGCAAGTTTGATTAAAAGCGTTCGTCTTAAAAAGGTTATTAAACATTTAATTTCTCATAACATAGGCGCTTTGCAGCCTGAGCTCAGTTGCTGCGTTAACTGCACAGTTAGCAGAGCGTGTCATTGTGCGTTCGTCTGTGTGTGTATATGTTGTTTGCTACAAATGTACATATGTATGTACGTACATATAAAAACAAGTAAGAGTGCTCTAGTCGAGACTGCTCGACTAAGAGTTCCCCTGAACCCTGCGAAGAACTGCGATTCCTAAGAACCGCAAACATTCTCCGTTACTTTTATATGTACATATGTAGCAAGCAATACATACACACACACAGACGCACGCACAAACACACAATCTGCTAACTGTGCATTATGACTCATCAGCTTCGCTGCTGCTGCAAGACGCCGCTAATATGAGATATTAAATGTTAAAAACTTTTTTTTCTAGACCAACGTTTTTTATCAAATTCGTTGGGCGTGATCAAAGATGAATTAAATAGAATTTTATAACTAAATGAAGATATCGGTTTTTAATCGATAACATTAAAACGCTGATAGTTATCGAATATTTGAAACAAACTCGATCGAATCGTGATATACACGAACTTCCAAAAAAATTTGAAGTCTCTAGCTCTTATATCTTCTGAGATCGACGCGTTCAAACATACGGACCGACGGACAGACAGACAGACGGACAGGGCTAAATCGACTCGGCTTCTCTCCCTGATCAAAAATATATATACTTTATGGGGTCTGCCACGCCTCCTTCTGCTTGTTACATACATTTTCACAAAACCATTATACCCTGATTTGCCATTTTCAATGGGTTCAGGGTATAAAAACGCAGAATGTTAGCGATTCTTTGCAATAGCAGTTATTCGCAGGGTTCAGCAGATATTGTCGCGCAATCTTGACTAGAGCACTCTTACCTGTTAAGTGGTTTTTTTTTGTTCATCCCATCATCAAGGCGACAAGTAAGTCAAAAATTATTCAGACCTATAGCTTTTTGTGGTTTACGAGATCGTTGCTTTTACAGAATGAATTCGATTCAGCTCGTAGAGCTGATCAAAAATATATATACTTCATGCGGTCTATCACACCTCCCTCTGCCTGTTGCACACATTTCCACAAAAGCATTATACTAGGATTGCCTATTTTCACTGGGCTTAACTCAGGGTACAAAGATATATTTACAAATTACCCACCCATCTTTTCAAGAGAAATGACATATGTATATATATTGGGACAAGAAAATAGTTGGGTTTTTATTTGTGTGAACCAAGCAACAATGAAATTGCAACAAGTTTAAGATAGAATTAAAAAGCTAAGAAAAGTAATTTGTTATTATAGTTAGTTAAGCTACGATTTACTTCGTAGTGTCCAGCTCCGGCTCTTTGGACTGCGTCACATCTATTGGCTGTACAACTGCAGGCAGCAATAAAAAATCGTTAAACAGAAAGTCTGCGTCCATGGACTGCGTTTTGCCATGATAGCTACGCACAATGCTCCGCTTCGGTGTCTCAATAAAACACTCCTTAACAATTAAGGCGCCTGGATGCTGTGCCGCCATTTTCACTGAGCCATTAAATATCGATGTGCTGCAGCCAGCATCTAAGTCGAGCGAATGGCAAACGGACAGTGCATTGGGCAACCAATTATAATTAGCCGAGCCAACTTTGTAGCAACCGGCTGTACTTATTTGCTGTTGTTTTTTTAAGGGTATGCCAACGCGCTGATGTTGCGGTGAGCCGTAGGTAAGGAAACTTGAACCGGAGGCTGGTCCATCACACTTTAAATTAATGCAACTTTGCGTATGCGAAACATTCGTATAATCATCCTTGGTGGTGACCAGCGGGACACGTTTCAGTGTGTTGCTCTCAAATGGGAAATTCGAATTGGAAGCGGACTGCGTTAAGTTTTCGAACTTGCGTAGACGCGCATCTTGGCGTAGTTGTTGTGCCGCTGCCGGTAAGTTGATGGACGCATGTAGGACACTGGCTTCCACATTGGTACTGGCGCTTTCATATAAACTGATCTGCTTCTGCATGCGAGGCGAAATCGGATCTTGAGCACGTCTCACGTTTGGCCGATTATGTTTCGGCGATGCCTGGGTAATATGCACGGGCATTGCAAAGCCAAACTTTGGATCAGCCATGGCCAAATCCGGCGGCGTAACACCATGAGTTGAACAGCAGAAGCACATCTCCGATTTGTGTTCCAAATCAACGGGCAACAAAGGCGTCGTCGCTGCTGATAAGGCTGCTTCCTCTGCGTCTTCAAAACTCTGCAAAAAAAAAAAAGAAATAATATAATTCCATAACAAGCAAGTAAAAGTACTCTAGTATAGTATGATTCAAGCTATAATTATTGTACCCGACGAAATGCAGTGTATTCTACGTATCGTAGAGTCATATGCTCGACACATCGTAGTGTATATTACATGTGCCCATAGTCGCTCTTTGTTGCTATGCGTACATTCAAAATCATAACAGAAATATGATCAGCCATTATATACGTGGACATTTACTGACCTGCAACGCGAGATCTGCAGCATAGGCATTTAGACGTATGTATTTGCCTTCTGCATGTACATACATATACACTACATACTCCCGTTCTGCCCTTCTTAATATAAACCAAGTAAGGAGTAAGGAAACTCTAGTCGAGACCGCTCGACTAGGGGATACTCTGAACACTGCGAAGCACCGCTATTACTAAGAACCGCCAACATTCTCCGTTTGTTCTATATGTATGTATGTATAAATATATATACATAATAAACATATACACACACAGACGCACGCACAATCAAACGCTCTTCTAACAACGCAGACTGCACTTGGGCTGCAAGACGCCAATGTAATGAGAAATTAAATGTTTACAAATTTTTTTTATAGAGTAACGTTTTTGATCAAACTTGTTGGGCGTAATCATGTCATTCATCATTCATCATGTCATTGCCAAAGCATAAGTCTCTAGTACTTGAAGAATGTGTTTTACAAATTTTAAATGAAAAATTTGAGCACTCCAGATATAAAGATGAATCTTATAGAAATATATAACGGAGAATCGATTTTGTTTTTAATCGATAACATTAAAATGAAAATAGGTCTGGATTTTTTTTTAACAAACTCGATATTTCAAGTATCTAGCTCTTACGGACATACATACGTTCATACATACGTTTCATACATTTCAACAATACCATTATGCCCTGATTATTCATTTTTCAATGGGATCAGGGTATAAAAAACTTATGTATTTAGACTAAGACACAATTTTCGCTGAACAACGCACGTTGCATTTTACTTTCTGGACTGCCTAAAAGCATTAACCGGCGAAACCCCGCTCATTTTATAAATGAGTTAATTGCGTAACAAGGTGAAGTATCGGAAAGCGCGGAGTTTATGTCAATTTATGTAAACTAGCACAGACTCACATCCACGGAAAATGTCATGGAGCCCTTATTAGCCACCATGCTTAAGTCCATGTCATTATCCATGCCAACGCTGACAGGAGTAAGGCAGCTGCTACTTGGCTCTGCCTCGTCGTAGACGCTCAAATAGATGTCGCCAAGGGTGGTGGTCAGCGGGAGTGTGTCTTCGTTCATCAGCTGAAAGCAGAGCCGCTCTCCCGGCAGCATATCCACATTTCTTGAAAAATTATGCCAGCATAAGAATAATTTATATATATTTACTAATAGACTTATATATTTACATAGATGCTAACACACACCTGTTAAGCTGCTCTGTATCTTCTTGCTCTCGCAACGTTGTTGTCAACAGTTTGTCCTGTGGTTGTTGTTTCCAAACTTGTTTGCAATTCGATTGTGTCGTGTGTTCAATTGTTCAAGTTGTTAGTATTTTGAGCAACGAGTCTTAAGGAAAGGGAGAATGAAAACTAGTGAACACAGAAGTCAGAGACTCCAAGTACGCGGGGGTGGGGGGAGAGCTGATGCTTTCGTAAAGCATGCCAAATAATAAGAGAAAGATAAAGAGTAAAGAGAGAAATACACTTACAATGCCAGAGAGGCAATAAGGTAATCGGTTAAACAAAAAGTCAGCTAAAAGGTTTGAAAAAAGTATGCAACAAATAGCTAAATTATATAATGAACAATTCAATATTTATTTTTCTAGGCGACTTTCAATTATTGGAATCAAGTTTGCCAAATTAAAGCTCACAAAATTCAATTATCATATACAAAGAATTTTTCGCCACACCGCCAAAGTATATTATTTAAAATTTTTACGATTAACTAACTATTAATATAGCATTCAAACCATAGTTTTCAAACAATCGCGGGATGGTTTAATCCACTGAAATATCAAAACAAAAATATACAAAATATACAAAAAATGAAAAATATCATAGGAAAAAGTAATATTACATTTATCATTTGATTTCAGCAGTCTTCAAACTTATAGATAATATTCTGAATAGTTAAATAGTTGTGAGTCATAAATGTTTGAGTATAAAATTAGTTAAATCTTAACTCAAGTTTCATGAGTATGTTCAGGTTCATTCAAACCGCGATCTCAATTGCGCCAACTAGTGCGTGACTTACGTTTATAAAACTTACGCTGTTTTGATTCCGGTAGTATATGCTTCATTGCTGCAGCGTTGATATCATCGATATCTGACGATTGTGTTTGATCTTCATTTGGATCGCTGATGTTTGAGTGGTCACTGGGAAAAGAAACGGTCTGCACTCTCAACTTAAATTGAGTCGTTGACACGCTGGCATCCCTTGGCTCTATCATCGAGGAGAAGGCAGCCATGGAGTCCGACGGCATGGATACCGATACATGTTGACCAACACCAGGTGTTAATAGCGAAACCGAATTACTGCCTGCAGCTCCCTCATGGATGCGTGGAGGTGACCCTGTTGGAGTCTTGAAAATCTGTGCCAAGACCATATCCTGCAAGAAGCTGTCCAACTTGCGCAGCGAAAGAGCATTATGCAGTGTCTCAAGGGGTCGGATCGGTGGTACATCTCCAAATCCTAAACACAGGGCATTAATATAAACCAATTATACACATCTCATCTTTGAGTTGAATATTTAATATATTATTTAAAAAGTGGGAAGCACGAATGGGATCAAATATGGAAAGGGATTCATTAAATACAAGAGCTACATGGTTAAGTCGTATTATTTATAAATTTGTATATACAGTGCTGTCTGGGTATAGTGAACTATTTTTTGCACGGCCTGTCTTCTGTATCGAGGTTGTGCACTTTATCATGACTCAAATTTAATCACTAAACAGCGCTATATTTGAATTTAAACAAGTAAGAACGTTGCAGTCAGACGCAATTAACTGCGAAATACTTATTCACGTCGCAGAACTACACAGGGGCATCTATCACAATATATTTTAAAATAATCTTAAATCCTCACGGCCGACGCTCAAATTAGCTTTCGATTAAAAATTTTCATCGAAGGTGGCTATCGAAGTTTCAATTTACAACTAAGTTTAGAACCTTAGCTAAGACACGCACTGCCAAAAATAGATAGAGAGATGGCGAGTGTAGAAGTGTGGATTCGAACTTTGAATTTTTGTTATTTTTTTATACCCTCAACCCATTGAAAATGGGGAAAATTGTGAAAATGTATGTAACAGGTAGATTGAGGCGTGGCAACCCCAAAAGGTATATATACTCTTGATCAGGGAGAGAAGCCGAGCCGATTTAGCCCTGTCCGTCCGTCCGTGTGTCTGCCTGTCCGTATGTTTGAACGCGTCGAACTCAACATATAAGAGCAGGAGATGTAAATTAAATTTTTTTTGGAGGTTCGTGTACAGGACGAAAAGATCGAGTTTGTTTCAAATAATCGATAACTGTCATAATTTGAATGTTATCGACTAAAAACCGATATCGCACTGCTGAGTTCCTCAGTCAAAATGCACAGTTAGTAGACTGTGTGCTTGTGCGTGCGTCTGTGTGTGTGTGTATGTGTTGTATGTCCGTCATGTTGTCCGTCCGTTTGTCCGCATGAACGCAAACCATTTCCACGCTATTGAAGCTAGAGACTTGAAATTTGGAATATATACCCCGATCAAATACGGTCAAGATTTTCCTCATACGCTCACTAGGGCGTGGCAAATCTGAAAATGCATTTTCCTGTATCTCAGAAACACTACTTCTAGAAGCGCTTGAGTGTTGAGATTTGGAATGAAAACTCACGTCGACATCCTAAGATCAACAAGTAAGAGTGCTCTAGTCGAGACTAAGAGACTAAAAGATCCCCTGAACCCTGTGAAGAACTGCGATTCCTAAGGACCGCTAACATTCTCCGTTACTTTTATATGTATGTAGCAAGCAATACGTACACACACACAGACACACGCACAAGCTGTGCATTATGACTCACCAGCTTCGCTGTTGCTGCAAGACGCCGATAATATGAGATATATATATATATATGTGTATGTGCCAAAGCACAAGTCTCTAGTACTTGAAATACGTAATTTAGCAATTTAAGGCGAAGGGGGCGTGGCATCCAAAATTTAACAAAAACCGAAAGTGCGTAAGGCTCAAATATCACTAAATGCATTTTGAATTTGAAGACTCTAACTATAAAGATGAATTAAATAGAATTTTATAACTAAATGAAGATATCGGTTTTTAATCGATAACATTAAAACGATTATAGCTATCGATTATTTGAAACAAACTCGATCGAATCGTGATATACACGAACTTCCAAACAAAATTTGAAGTCTCTAGCTCTTATATCTTCTGAGATCGACGCGTTCAAACATACGGACAGACGGACAGACAGACAGACGGAGGCTAAATCGACTCGGCTTCTCTCCCTGATCAAGAATATATATACTTTATGGGGTCTGCCATGCCTCCTTCTGCCTGTTACATACATTTTCACAAAACCATTATACCCTGATTTCCCATTTTCAATGGGTTCAGGGTATACAAAATTACAAAAATATCGACATGACCGCACCGGGGTTCGAGCCCACATCTCTACGCTCGCCAACTAGCATCGCATTTTGAGAGATACCATCTCTCTCAATTTTGGTGGTGCGTGTTTTTGCTAAAGTAAGGTTCTAAAATTCGATCCAAATTGAAACTGCTTGGCCACCGCCGATTAAAATTTTTAATCGGCTGCTAATTTGAGCGGCGACAGTGAGGACTTAAGATTAATTTTAAAATATGTGATAAATGCCCCTATGGGGTGCTGGGACGTGAAAAAGTATTTAGCACTCGGTTGCGTCCGACTGCAACGTTGTTACTTGTTTTTAATTTCGTTTTCTGTTTTTGGCAGCTTTTTCGTAAGAAAATTGCTGTAAAAAATCGATTTATTATTTAGAGATTTTCGATTTTTCACCATTTTAGAGTATGTAAAAACTTTAAGTGGTCAATATTTAGGGGTGTCCACTGTATAGGGGAGTCACTATAACCGGACATCACTGTATTGGATTCTCCATAACAGATACACAGTTTTCCATAATGCTTTATTTATATAAGTGGATAAAAATAGAATGAATATAATAACGACTTATATAAATATATTCATATCGAATAACATGTTCGAAAATAAAATTCAATATTTCAGACATGCTATGCTTTTTTGAATATAAATATATTTTAGTTTTTCCGAAACTTATATAACTTAGTTGGGATCTAAATAGCTGGAATTGAATAACTACCGCATATATGATATATATGTATATATGTATTTATACATATACATTAATGGGGGCTATATATATAAATACAATATATATATATATATCTGAATGTTGGTGTATGTAAATGAATAAGGTTAAATTTGAGTATGTGGTTACACATGAGTGTGGATGTGACTTTCAACGTGTGCATGTGTCTTTATGTACTTACCGGATGATGATACCGGTATCATATCGCGCAGATTCGGCGCCGAAGAGCTGCCGCTTATAACTGCCGTACTGAAAAGGCTATTCGCGCTGGCTGTCATCTTTTTGCTAAAACCACCAAAACCCAACATTTTCATATAGGACATCTGGCCGGCAATACTGTGTCTTTGGCGACGCGACGATGTGGACGAATTGGCCGATGCCGATACCGAGATCGAAACACTGCCATCTGTGACGATGGTATTGGTACAACAAGACGGGGGCGTTGTGGTGATGTTGTTGTTTATTGTAGTTGTGTACGTCAAGATTTTTGTTGTGTGAATATTTGTGGTGTTGTGTGGTTGTTCGGGTGCATCAATTGAGAGGGAGTCGATGGGTTTCAATTGATTAGTAATGGATTGATTAGAAGAAATTATTGTTGTATTTTTAGGAATAAAGGTTGTTGTTATAGATTTTGTTGTTGCTGTTGTTGTTGTAGCAGATGCGGGTGCTTGTATATTTATTGTCTCATTTATGTTAGTAGTCCCTGCAGTCACTGAAACTGTTGATGTGATTAGGGCGGAGGGTACATTATATATTGACTGACTGGGCATGGTCTTGGACGTGATATACTCTGCAATGGGTGCAAAGCAGCTGACAAAACTATTCCCAGTGGGTACAGCCGTTGCAGCCGCAAAACCAAAACGGAATGGACTATCGAACAAGCCCGTCATCATGGCCGGATCCGGCGGCAACAATACTGATAGCTGGCCACACGAATGGCTTATGGCCTTGTGCTGACCCTCTTTCGATCGACCAAGACGCGACTGTTGCGTCTCCATACTCATGCACAGACGCAGTGTGGAAGCTGTAGGTGACTTGATATCATACTCAGCCAGCGGCTGCAGACAAACATCACTCGAGTGGCGCTGCTTAAATACACCACTTAGTAGTACTGCAGGTGCGGAGTTCGGTTGTTGAAAATACTCCTCAAATCTACTGGCAGCTGCTGCAGGTACAACTCCTGATGCTGCCGCCACTCCCCTGCTGCTGGTGCTGGCAGCCGGAGGATTAACTATTGCCAGTTGTATCGAACTCTGGGCATGCGCAGCGGCCAACGAATTAAAATTGATACTGTAATTGCAATTGCAGCTTAACGGACGCTCGTTTGTTGCCAGCGGAGAAATTTGTGGCAACTGCAGATCTTCAAATTCCTTCTCCTCGCCGCTAACCATGCGTCGCATGCTCACCAAATTATAGTGTTTATGCGTCCGGCTGCAGCATCCGGAATTCATGTTCAAACACTGCGGTGTACCCGGTGTCAATGAAAAGTCAATGTCCGATAGCGGCAATTCATTAGTCGAGGAATCTATCTTAAAGAAAGATAATCTATCTGTGACGCGTATGCGTAAGGCAGTACGATTTATGCTGCTTCCGCTAGCCACGCCCAACCCCACGCCCACACGTCCTTTGGCAATCTCATCAAAGGTGAGTGCAGGAGCTAATTACGATAAGTAGAGTAGTAGAGTCAAAGAGCAGGGGAACCAGGGCAATCATATAGATTTGGTATCGTTCGTTGGGAGTTTAAGGATATGTGGTATGTGTGTGCGTGCGTGTTTGTGCATCCGTGTATTTTGTCGTAGAACACATATATAAACATAAAACTAATTAGCCAAAATACTCATAAAAGTAGAAGTAGAGCGAAAGGAATTCAAATCTCTTCGGCAAGCCGAATATAAAATGCACCTGCAAGCATATCAATAGTCAGTCAGTTTAGTTTATTTTAGCATCAAAATACTCAACTAAAATAAATAATGATTATAGTTGTTATCTCTTATGCGGACCTCCATAATACGAATCCATTTATATTTTACCTATTAATGCTTTGCAGATGCCTTGTAACAGACAAATTTGAGTAGAGCCAGGGTGTCGAGCAACATCAGGTGGCGATTGCTCGAAAATAAATCCGATTGGTTGTGTGTTGTGAGCGCCGAGTTAAGCAGTTAGATGTATAAATAAGAGTTAGTCTGGTATGGATATTCGCGCGTACAGTAACAAATGAACGAAAAACAATCAAAAAAATAAAAAAACATATATAGAACAACATCAACAACAAATATGACACATTAATTGTTAAGGAACTTGACAATTTAATAGAACCAATACCAAATATTCTCAACAATCAATATTGTTGTTCAATTCGACGTATCAAATCATGCACTTAACATATATATATATATATATATATATATATATATATATATATATATATATATATATATATATATAGACAAGAAATACATACAAGATGTATAGCTAAGCCTATTTAGCTATATGTGTAAATATGTAGAGCCAGAAAGAAAGAAAGCGGTGAGCAGTATAGAGAAAGAAAGAGTTGGAGAGGAGAAACCGGTGAGCAGTATGTAGACAGAAAGAGTGGGAGAGGTAAAGAGGGTGCTGCTGTAACAGTTTCTACAAACTAACAACTGTTAGGCGCCAGAGAATGACGTGACGTCATGTTATAGCCCGATTCATAAAGAAGCTTTAGAGCTTCGGACTATTGATTGAATGATTGTATGCTATGTATATCGCTCAGAAGGGATGGTGCTCAATTCAGCTAGGCTGCATTGCCAAATACACGGGATTCCGCGGCCAGATGCCTATTGATTTTCATTGATTATACCCCAAAACAGCTTGTATCTCCGTCTCTGCATTTCTCTCCCGCATTCAGATCGATTATCGAGTGTAATATTGAGAGTATGTGAAATATATATATATATATATATATATATATATATATATATATATATATATATTTTTTTTTTTTTATTTTTTTTTATACATACTATATATATAGAGAGAGAGTGAGAGAGAGAGAGAGAACTCAAGTCATACAAGGAGTAACACACATATGTGTGTAACTTTTTACTGAAAGGTGTTTGTTATGTTCTCTTTTTCTTTTTAAATTATATATTTATTTTTTCTCGTGTGAAAGCCAGAAAAATCTGAAATGTGGGGTTTAGGTTTTTTAACATACAAATTTTGGTTCTCCATTTTGTAAAGCTTAAATAAATTTGTGTGGTAAAATATAATAAAAGCAAAAGTGCAACAAAAATTAAAAAAAAAAAAAAGTTAAAAAAAATGAAATAAGAAAGAATGCTCTAATCGGTGGTGCCCGACTTGGAGACACCCTAAACCTCGGCCGACCTGTTTTTAAATATACTGAATAGCCTGTATCCAGCAAGAGCTTAAACAAAACTAAATTAAATCAAAATAAATATATATCAAAAATAAATAAATTGAAGAAATGACAACAATGCCACACCTGAACATCTATTTACTCGTCAAACCGCATCACCTCTACGACCACAGCCCGAGTGCGAGCTATATATAAACTTACAAGCAAATATAAAATCTTTGCATCTTTTGTTTTGAGATTGACGCGCTTATACAGACAGCCAAGAATATATATACTTTATAGGTTCTGTCACGTCTCCTTCTACTTGTTACATACACTTGAACAAAATGTAGTCGGGTGCTACTACGATATGCAACGCCCAAAAAATATTTTAATATTTTCACACATTTCGTAACATAAATATTGCATTCTAAAAGTGTAGGAGATATAAGCTTTTGCCGT
The DNA here is from genome assembly GCA_961210405.1 of Drosophila mercatorum. NCBI lineage: Eukaryota > Metazoa > Arthropoda > Insecta > Diptera > Drosophilidae > Drosophila > Drosophila mercatorum. The sequence goes on from CAUIUS010000010.1 coordinate 528,844, forward strand.
TTGCCACGTTGCCAGTCGGCATAGATATGTCCATCGTATCCTTTTGATAGTGGGTAGTCAACGAGAGCATATATTCATCATTTCAAGTCTCAAGTACTAATAGTGCTAGGTAGACAATATAATTTCTATAAAACACTGGGTACCTAATGTTCTCGTCGATCGGTATAGCACTATATATAGTCTATAGGTCAAATTGTAAAGCTCAGATTAAGGTATACAGGATAGCTGCGAAATGGTTTGCGCTCTTATGGACAGACAGACGGGCATTGCACACAATCAGTATCATCATTTCACTTTCATAAATGAGTATTAAAACAAGTAAGAAAACTCTAGTCGAAACTGCTCGACTAGGGTATACCCTGAACCTTCGAAGACACACCGACACACAATCGCAAGTCGGTGCGTCAGCTGTTGTTTGGCTGCTTTGCATGGCAATGCTATGGGAAATTAAATGTTTAATAACTTTTTTTCTAGACCAACGATTTTGATCAAACTTGTTGGGCGTGATCATGTCATCTATATGTATGTGTGTGCAAAAGCACAAGTCTCTAGTATTTGATATACGGGAGTTACAAATTTGAGGCGAAGTGGGCGTGGCATCCAAAATTTAACAAAAACCGAAATTGTGTAAGGCCCAAATAACACTAAATGCTAAATTTGAAGATTCTAGCTATTAAGATCAATTAAATAGAATTTTATAACTAAATGAAGATATCGGTTTTTAATCGATAACATTAAAACGATGATAGTTATCGATTATTTGAAACAAACTCGATCGAATCGTGATATACACGGACCTACATAAAAAATTTCAGGTCTCTAGCTCTTATAGGTTCTTAGAACGACGCGTTCATACATACGGACAGACGGACGGACATGGCTATATCAACTCGGCTTGTCACCCTGATCAAGAATATATATACTTTATGGGGTCTGCCACGCCTCCTTCTGCCTGTTACATACATTTCAACAAAAACATTATACCGTGATTTCCCATTTTCAATGGGTTCAGGGTATAAAAACTATAACATAAATCATACAATAAAAGTATAAACAAATTATAAATAAATTTTCAATATGACAATGGGTGCATTCAGAAATGTAAAAAAAAATTAATGAAGTTATCTTTAAAATATATTAAGATTGGAATTGTCTGAAGTCTGAAGGAAAAGAACTGTTCCAATAAAATACTAAATTTAAATTTATTATTATGTACACTACGTTAATATAAATACAATAATAATTAATTGGGGAGCGGAGATGTGTACCAACAGAATAACGCGGCCCAATTCAATTCTCAATATCATGCTACGCTAAAGAACTTGGATCTCCTTTATGAAAAAAGTTACTAGGGTACGATAAGTACTTTAATCTTTGGAAAAAAAAATCGAGGGCCGAACCTTGATAGTGTGGATTGGTGAATTTTATCTCAATATGGCTTTTACGAATTTAATTTGGCTATTTACATGTATGGGTAGTAACTAAATGCTTTGAAAAACTGTTTTTCACCACTTTTAAAATTATTAAATCCTCCACAATTCCCGTACGTACAAATCATTAATTCAGAAGCAAGCAAAAACAGTTTATAACTAGTCTTTCGAATGCACAAAGTACCCGATTCCATTAATAAAATATTTTGGACTTCAAATCAGATTTTTTTAATTTTTGACGAAAATGGTCAATACTAGTTATTTTGGTTAAAAGCTATAAAATATATTATGTATATTAATATTGAAAAGTATTGTTATAGTAAATATTAAAAAAAAAATACAGATGATTGCGTTATCCTGATGAGCAATACTTTTATATGTAATCTGTTTTCAAAATGCTTTTAATAATACTTGAATTTGCCAATTATATTTTATTTCAAGATGAATGAAACACCTTGAATAATATAGAAAATTTTTAAAACTATCCCAGTGAACATAAGATTTCATTATTAAGGTGTAATTTAAAATATAAAATTATTAAGTTACTGTTTATTATTATTGTATTCTGAATGCAACCAACTTCTACGGGGACTGCAATTGCGGGCAATGGATTATGATCGGATTTGGTTATCCTAAGCACATGATTGGCATGCAGAGAACAATAAATTATAAATATAATCAACAAATTAGACTTTAAAGGTTTTATCAGCCACCAGCATTGAGGACGAATAACGTGGTTAGTTGATAGCCAATTCAAAAAAGAATTGTTTAAAATTAATAATTGAAAAAAATTGTTAATTAAACTCAACTATTAAAATAGCAAAGAAAATAAGATAATTAGAATGAAAAACAACAACAACAGTACAAAGAAGTATTCAAATAAAATCAATAATAAAGTTCAAGATTAAAATGGAAAATAAAGCCGGCCAGTGAAACCCACTTGAAACAGATCAATGGGTCAGCGGCCAAGCAGCAAATTGTCATTGATTGCATTGCAGATGGAATTTCGCCCATATACATACCCGCCTCCTTGCCACGATTGGCCGACGGCGATCCACGCTGCTCAAAGCTTCGCGAGCGTGGCTCGCAGTCTGGAGTCACGGCTCGTATATGGGGACTAATGGGTCGCAGTTGCTGCTGATGATGCTGTTGATATTGACTCTCCAACTGCTGTTGATGCTGCGAAGCAAGCTCCTCGTTTAGACGCTTGGCCAGATCCATTGCCTCATGTCCGCTGACCGTATGATGGGCGCCAATTGGAATCGGTTTCGATTTGCCCTGTTTGGAACGCAAGTCCAGTCGATTAAACCCCGATGAATTAGCTGAGCTGCGTACCGGGCACTGAAATTTCTTGCCCTGCTGTTCATCTCCAGAAATTGTATCGTTCTCCTCCTCGATCCGTGACGGATTTGATTCTTCTTTGGACTGTACACTCACGTTACAAGAGTTATCGCCATGCGAATGCGGACGAAAGCCGGGACCTGGGGGCAAATTCTTTTGTACGCAGCAGTTGACGCCCGGACTAAAGTGAAGCTCGACATGAAAGCGCTCCTCAGAAGTGGGGTCTTTAGTCGGATCCTCATACAGCATTATAACTATTTGTGACATATAATTTAGCTCCGATACCATCGATATATAATCCATTGCACGGCGCCATTGTTCGTCCGTAACAACGTTCAGCAACCCGCCGTAACGCAACACTGTTAACAAAGAATGGACATGTGATTCACTAGTGAAATAGAGGCGAGTGCGTACATGACGCTGCGGGCTGGCCACGCCGTGACTGTAATGGGGATTCAGACGATTCATGAACTCATCCTCGATCTCGTCAATGTTGCGCTGAAGATCACCTTTGATTTTGCGCAGCAACGGTGAGCAAATGCCCTGACCAATAGCTAGTTTCTCTTGAGGAGTCAATCCGTATTCTTGCGGAATAACAATGTCTGCCAGATTCTTAGCATAGATATATAATTCTTCGGCATGATCGTATTGCAATGTATGCTGATTATGTTGCAAATCGTATTTTATGCAATCGTAAATATCTGGAATTTTCGAAATATCGAACAATTTTGATTTGGTACTGAAGTCTTTTTCGATCTTCTCCCAGCGACAGCGCATTAAGTCCCAAGTTTCACCATGATAGAGTATAGCATCCTTTGTCTTTGGATCATCTTTCTTAATGCTGATTATGTGCAGCAATTCGCGTATCAGCAAATGCACATGGTGACAACAGTCTACCGGATTCTTCACAAAATCCAAAGCCTGTGTAATTGATTTGCTATTGCATGGATTGATTGACTCCCGATCCTCCTGTGTGAATTCCCTATCATTTTGCATTAGCTCGTGCAACCGACCCTTAGCGCTGCATCGTACATAAAAATAAGAGCTTGCTATTAATATTTAGAAAGAGCTGATGCTTTTTCACAAAAGAAATAAATATACTGGTTTTGTGCAATGTCCGTCATGCTGTCGGTTCGAATGTCCGTGTGACCGCAAACCATTTGCACGCTATTGAAGCAAGAGAGTTGAAATTTGGAAGATCATAAATCGGGTCAAACTGTATCTTCTACAGTTTTAAAGATGGAACGCCCAAATTTGGCACGTGGGTTACGCTTACGATCCTATAAAGATCAACCAAAAATTATATGGCCACGTCCACTGGGGGAGCGTGTGGCAAATCGGATCTGAATATATAGTGATTTTACTAATTCTGTTATATTTTGAGCTCTATTGATGCTTGAGACTTGGTAAATATACTCGGGGTAGCATACCAAAATCAACAAGTAAGAAAACTCTAGTCGAGACCGCTCGACTAGGGTATACCCTGAACCCTGCGAACCGCTATTCCGTGCATTCTCCGTTTCTTTTATAAAACATATGTATATATATGTTAATTACAAGCAACACATACACACACAGGCGCACGCACACACAAGCGGAAGTCGGTGCGTCAGCTGTTCTTTGGCTGCTATTTGCATGCCAATGTTATGGGAAATTAAATGTTTAATAACTTTTTTTCTAGACCAACGCTTTTGATCAAACTTGTTGGGCGTGGTCATGTCATACATATGTATGTATGTGCCAAAGCGCATGTGAAATACGTGTTTTGCAAGTTTGAGGCGAAGGGGGCGTGGCATCCAAAATTTAACAAAAACCGAAAATGTGTAAGGTTCACATAACACTGAATGCAAAATTTGAAAAATCTAGCTAGAAAGATGAATTATATAGAATTTTATAGCTGAATTTAGATTTTCGTTTTTAATCGATAACAATAAAACGATAACAGTTATCGAATTTCTGAAATAAACTTTATGTGCGCGCCCTATATAGGGACCTACAAAAAAATTTGTAGGTTCTGAGATCGACGCGTTCATACATACGGACAGACAGACGGACAGACGGACGGACGGACGGACGGACAGACATAAAGACGGACAGGGCTAAATCGACTCGCCTTGTCTCCCTGATCAAGAATATATATACTTTATGGGGTCTGCCACGCCTCCTTCTGCCTGTTACATACATTTCAACAAAAACATTATACTCTGATTTCCCATTTTCAATTGGTTCAGGGTATAAAAATAACAGGGTATAAAATAGCAACTCAACATCGAAATTTAACGACGCACAATGAAAATAAGTGTTATGTGATCAGCGACGCAACTTCGAAAAAGCGCAAACCGGAACGACACAAAGCGAGGTCTAAGTTTATAGCTTATCTTAAAAACATTAAATATTGCCTTCTGGGAAATTGAAAATTGAATGTTCCGATCAATTGTCAAAAAAAAAATAAAGCATTCATTTCTATCAGCGGATAAACACTTACAGATTCTGGTACTTGCTTGAATCGCAGTCGTTGTCGAGCAATCCGTTTGTATTGGCGCTCTTTACCATTTGAACCAGAATGGGTGTCAATTCACCCTCCAGGGCCAGCAGACCCTTGGCAAAAGCAGCAGCGGTCATTTGGACGCGTCCTTCATCCGAGGCATAGATCTTGAGATCATGACGAAATGTTGAGTGTAAACTAAAAATATGAAAAGGGAATTAGAACTGTAGGACGAACGCTCTTTTTTAAGATGGAAACCAGAACATACCGTAACAGACCCAAACCCTGAGTGCCTGAATAATCCGAGCGTCCTTGGCCGCCGGGATACATGCAACGGAATATGCGACCCAGTTCTTCGGCCTGGATGCGACCTGCAGGTGTTAGTTCACCACCCCATTTGAGAATAAGAACCAGCGAGGGTTCGACGGGCATTTCGGCTAGAATAGATAGGACTTAGCTTGTGGTTAGACTAGTTTACAAAATGCACAAGTACCTACCATCATCAGAGCTGGAACCACGGGGTCGACCCTTCGGTTGATACTTCATCTGCACCTTACGATTAATACCCGAGAAATGGCCATACATCTCAAGAACATTCTTCAGCTGCTCCAGTTTACTCTCTTTCTCTTCAATCTCCGCATGCGCCTTCGTGTGAATCTCGCTGAGCAAAAATCGTGCTATATCCAGTATCTCCTGCAGTTGCTTGGGTCTCTTAAGCTTCACATGGCCTAATTTGTAACCATCATATTTTTCAAATATCTCAAAAAATCTGCAAGTGTGGAAACGAATATTCAAATTGAGTAAATTAATCGTTCTTCAAGTGTAATTCTCAAGGTAATAGCTCAAGATATTTACTTATAAGCTGTTATTAGTAGCCGTAAAGATCATTGAGGTCGTGTTTTATTAATTTTTTTAAATACTTTGAATGTTATATATTAATCGCAAGACTAATTAGTTGGTGTAACTTACTTGGGATGCCGCACCTCGACCTTCATTTTCTGTTTGGGCGTGCGATCGCCATGACGTATTACAGCAACCACGCAACGCAGCTCCATCATTTTACCAAAGGTGGTAGGCACAATGGGCGGATCGTCTAATTGAAATGGTACCGACCAGGGTATGTGAAGAGTCGGTGTCAGCTCGCGCAGTATCATGTTGCCCAATATTTTGGCGCAGTCATCGTAGTACTTGTTAGAGTTCTTGACAAAACTAAATCCATTGACATCGCAGACATAGCTTTTGCCATTAGCGCGCAGTAAATCAAAGCCGCAGACGGTCTGTTTAAAGGCTAGGCACACCTTTCGCGAGATGAGCTTCTCAGAATGATTGAGTATGACTGGATATCTGATTTCTTTCCCTTCGCTATCGCGCTCAACTTTACCATCTAGCGCCGGACTTTTGCGTGCCTCCGCATGGGCATAATCTGGGCCAACAGTGTAGACTTTCACATCGGTGCCTGAAAAGTACACTAAGTTGTAAAGGTAATGCTGGATTCAGTGCGTTCGACTGGCGGCCACTTGTTTTCTTAAGGATTTCGGCAATGAGAGTAGCGAGCAGCGATCGGCGAACGAGCGAGCGAGATGTTAGACAAATGAACAATGATCGATTTTTTTTTTGCTTTTTATGCTCGTTTACAATATGAGATGAGTACATCGAAAATTTGATTGATAAACAAGTAAGAGTGCTCTAGTCGAGACTGCTCGACTAGGATATTCCCTGAACCCTGCGAAGAACCGCTATTCCTAAGAATCGCTAACACTCTTCGTTTCTTTTATATGTATGTAGCAAGCAACACATACACACACAGACGCACTCACAGGCACACAATCTGCTAACTGTGCATTTTGACTCAGCAATTGAGCTCAGTCTGCATGGCGCCGATAATATGAGATATTAAATGTTAAATAACTTTTTTCTAGACCAAAGATTTTGATCAAACTTGTTGGTCGTTGGTCTAGAAAAAAAGTTATTAAACATTTAATTTCCCATAACATTGGCATACAATTAGCAGCCCAAGCACAGCTGACGCAGCGCTTGTGTGTGCGTGCGCCTATGTGTGTGTGTGTATTGCTTTTATTGTAAATACAAATATATATATATATATATATATATATATATATATATATATATATATATATATATATATATATATATATATATATATATATATATATATATATATATATGTATATAAAAGAAACGGAGAATGCTCGGAATGGCGGTTTTTCGCAGGGTTCAGGTTCCCCTAGTCGAGCGGTCTTGACTAGAGTTTTCTTACTTATTAATATGTATGTTTGCGTCATGAGGGTATTTGTGGGGGCTTAGATTCGTAATGAGTGACTAATAGTGGTAATATAGTCAGCAAATTTACGCTCGCCATTTCAGTTGGTTAATCTAGACAAGCATCATCTAACATATGCTAGAACAGCACACCCATCAGAAGATGCAATAGGAAGTTTAGAAGGATGGATTTACGATTAAGAACACAGAGATCAAGTTAGCATACCATCGGTGGGCATGAAATCCTCGTAGATGAAGGAGCCAGTTTTACGTACACGCGACTCCGGCGAGTAAACGCTACTTCGGCTACCGATTTTACGAAATAGACGCTGACTGCCACCTCCAGCAGATGTTGGATAGTAGATATAGATGTTATGATCCTCGGCCGAGACGGGTTTCTCGACGAATGGCTTGTTGAATGTAATGCCATTGACCTCCACATGATCCTCGGACTCAATAAGTTCATGATCTGCAATTTGAATGCATTTTAAGATAAAAACGAGCTATTGAGTTGGACTATCTGTGACTTACGCTTAGGATCGGGCGAATCTCGATCAAGCACAGCATAACGCGGTATCTCAATGCCCTCTTTCTCTAGTATAGCATAGACGCGACGTCTGTCCTGTATATCATATTGCATATGCAAATTGTTGAGCACAAATGGATTCCGTAGCTGGGCATACTCGATGGCTTTCTCCAGCGGAAATCCCTTGGAATGAAAGGACACAAGACAATCACATATTGGCCAATTGTGCACAGGCTCCTTCAATATCACATTTTCCTCAAAAGTAACCAGCTTTATAAATTCAAACTCGCCGAGTCGTGTCAATATCTCCTTCATAGGCTTTGATTGTGTCTTCTTGGCCATGGCACAGATACCCACAACAACCTGTTTGCTATTACTGGACGAGGTGCTCGTATCTGAGTCCATACCGTCATTGCTGTCACCAAAATCCGTGTCACCCTAAAAGAAACAAAGGATTTGTATTTTAAATTATGTGAATACCAATTGGTCCAACGCAAACAATACTGAAACAAAATATATATTTTTCGTTAAAAAAATTAGTTATTCCTTTTTTTCATGGAATTTATGGGAGTTTAAGTCTTCAGTATTTAGGCATGCTGCATATGGTGATAATGATGATATGATATAATATAAACAGTATTGTAAACTATCTAGTTAACCATATACTTCTTTATGTACACTATATTTATATAACTTCAAATTTTCATTTCACCAAGTTACGCATGCTGCGATACAAATTCACCGACCTATAAATATTAATTACGACAGCGAAACATGTAATCATTAAAATTAAGTGAACTAAATAAGATTGTCTGCTTTTTTATATTCTTGCTAATTCAAATTTTGTCTCCCCAGGGAGTGATAGCAACAACAGTCAACGGGCCATTTGTTTATTTTTCTTGTCAGTAATTTTAAATCTTAGGAAATGGAAAACATACTATGCCGGAAACTTCACGAGCGATACACAGTCTTAGGAAATGGAACAAATGCTGGAAACTTTACGACAAATATCACTGGAAAAAAATATGATTCATGGATAAATTAAGCTGAATCCGCATTATAGGAGGACTATTCAATTATCAGGCGAAGTCTCATTACAGGTCAACCTCATAGGCGGATATCTCTATACAATGTACCAGATGACGTATGACGGGTATTCTGTTTACATTATGTATTAAGAGACATTCATACTCTAGAATACGAATTAAGCCGAATGGTTCAGCAAAACAGGATTGTCGATAACTTTTATATGCAAGTGAACAATTAGCTTTTTTATACCCTGAACCCCTTGAAAATGGGGAAAAAATGTATGTTTTGTGAAAATGTATGTAACAGGCAGAAGGAGGCGCGGTAGACCCCATAAAGTATATACTCTATTGCTCAGGGAGAGAAGCCGAGTCGATTTAGCCCTGTCCGTCTGTCCATCTGTCTGTCCTTCTGTCCGCATATTTGATCGCATCGATCTCAGAAGATATGAGTTAGAGACTTCAAATTTTTTTGGAAGTTAGTGTATACCACGGATAGATCGAGTTTGTTTCAAGTAATAGATAACTGTCATCGTTTTAATGTTATCGCTTAAAAACAAATATCGTTATTTAGTTATAAAACTCTATCTAATTAATTTTTATAGTTAGAGTCTTCAAATTTTGCATTTAGTGTTATTTGAGCCTTACGCAATTTCGATTTTTGTTAAATTTTGGATGCCACGCTCCCTTCGCCTCAAATTGCTAAATCACGTATTTCAAGTACTAGAGACTTGTGCTTTGCCACATACATACATATGAATGACATGATCAGAATCGTTCGTTTAGAAAAAAGTTATTAAACATTTAATTCCCATTATATTTTCATACAAATATCTGTACGGGACAGGATCCATCAGGATCGTCACAGATCATCAATTATTGACATACACGTGTGGAAATAGAAACTATAATGCCAAACTAAAACGAAGGGAATCTAGAATTGAAGAATATACCTACAAATTTTGTATAAACCAGACAAAGCAAATGCTGTCGCACGCAGCTCAATACCCTCAGTAATGAATCAGTAACTCCGCGTCGATGGAGACGCTGCATAGTGCCCTCCAGGATGCCAGACTTAATTTTTCACTTAGAAGCACCTAATATTTAACCCAAACTTAGTTAATTACAAATAACAAACAAATTGTTCGAGGCTCGAAAAGGTCAATAGGGACAAATAGGTCGCTATATTGTTCAATGGTGGCTTGACGACGGAATTATCTATCTGGACAAGTGACACATGCCCACAAGGGCAACATGATCTGTCGGACGCAGATTTTGAACAGGGAGGAGTAAGATAGAGTCTCCTGTCAGACGGCATGATTAAGCTCAACCAACGGAGCCGAGTTACGGTAGTTCACCAAATTTTTAAATATTATGCAAATATCACTGAATATCAAGTCTGTTGTCATGGGAATAGGACTCAGCTCTCTAAATCACTACTATAGCATTTTGAGAGAGCTTAGCACTTGTAATCAAATGAAAAACTTAAGGCTCACCTTATTTTAATTTCGTTTACCTGCCCAATTATACTTATTCACGAAGTGAAAAAGTAAATTGGTTTTGTGCAATTTCCGTCATGCTGTCCGTTGTTCTTTTTTTATGTCTGTTCTGTGCTTTTGAGATAGACACCCGATCAGATAAACTGTCCCGATACGCCCACTAGGAGCGTGGAAAATCATAAAATGCATTTTCCTGTATCTCAGAAAAACTACTTCTAGAAGGGCTAGATAATTGAGACTTTGAATGTATACTCGCATCGACATCCCAAAATCAACACACTAAGACGGATAAACTTATCTACGCCTATTGGAGGTGTGATATATCAGGTCAAACTGTATTCTCCACAATTTAAAACCTAGAATGGCCAAATATGGCACGCGAGTTACTGTTATGATCCTATAAAGATCTCTCGAAAAATTATATGACCACACCCATTGGGGAGTGGCATATCGGATCTGTTTAAATAGTGATTTTAATAATTCTGTTATATTTTGAGCACTATTGATGCTAGAAACATGAGATTTGGTATATACAGTCGGGTTAACATCCCACAATCGAAAAGCTATGGCGGATATATCAACGCCCACAGGGGGCGTGGCAACTAATATCAGCATATATATATTTCTAGAAGCATCAAAACTGGATGCTCCGTTACTGAGGGCCTCCTCTATCGATTCACCAAAAATAATTGTTACGCCCCAAATAGGGTGTGACTTACAAAAAATACCGTGTAATTTTCGAATTTTTTGAATGTAAGCATCCAAACCTAACAATTATATTCCACTGGGGGCGTGGCAAATAAAAACTGAACAAGAGTGCTCTAGTCGAGACTGCTCGACTAAGAGATCCCCTGAACCCTGGGAAGAGCCGCGATTCCTAACATTCCTAACCACGATTCCTAACCGCTAACATTATCCGTTACTTTTATATATAGTAGCCAGCAATACATACACACACATACAGACGCACGCACAAGCACACAATCTGCTAACTGTGCATTATGATTCACCAGCTTCGCTGCTGCTGCAAGACGCCGATAATATGAGATATTAAATGTTTAATGACTTTTTTCTAAACGAACGACATTCATCAAAATTTGTTAGGCGTGATCATGTCATTCAAATGTGGGTATGTCCAAAACACAAGTCTCTAGTATTTGAAATACGTGATTTAGCAATTTGAGGCGAAGGGGGCGTGGCATCCAAAATTTAACAAAAACCGAAACTGCGTAACACTAACACCAAATGCAACATTGAAAGACTAACTATAAAAATGAATTAAATCGATAACATTAAAACGATTATCGATTATTTGAAACAAACTCGATCGAATCGTGCTATACACGGACCTCCAAAAAATTGAAGTCTCTAGCTCTTTTATCTTCTGAGATCGACGTGTTCAAACATGCGGACAGACGGCCAGACAGACAGACAGACAGGGCTAAATCGACTCGGCTTCTCTCCCTGATCAAGAATATATATACTTTATGGGGTCTGCCACGCCTCCTTCTGCCTGTTACATACATTTTCACAAAAACATTATACCCTTTTTCCCCATTTTCAATGGATTCGGGGTATAAAAATCTACAGCTTCTGAGCCAATAACTCACAACATTATGACATTGACCTTGACTTTTGATTTTCAAAATTTTATATATGTATTGGAAATAATATTTTATTAACACAAAATAACTAAATAAAACAAGTAAGAAAACTCTAGTCGAGACCGCTCGACTAGGGTATACCCTGAACCCTGCGAAGAACCGCTATTCCACACATTCTTCGTTTCTTTTATATACACATGCATATGTACGTTCATTACAAGCAAAACATACACACACACATACACAGGCTCACGTACACACAAGGGCAAGTCGGTGCGTCAGCTGTTGTTTGGCTGCTTTGCATGGCAATGCTATGGGAAGTTAAATGTTTAATAACTTTTTTTCTAGACCAACGATTTTGATCAAACTTGTTGGGCGTGATCATGTCATACATATGTATGTATGTGCCAAAGCACAAGTTTCTAGTATTTGATATACGGGAGTTACAAATTTGAGGCGAAGGGGACGTGGCACCCAAAACACAAATTGCGTAAGACTTACATAACACCAAATGCAAAATTTGAAGACTCTAACTAGAAAGATGAATTAGATACAATTTTATAGCTAAATTGAGATTTTCGTTTTTAATCGATAACAATAAAACTATAACAGTTATCGAATTTCTGAAACAAACTCGATATGCGCGCCCTGTACAGGGACCTACGAAAAAAATTTGAAGTCTCTAGCTATTATAAGTTCTGAGATCGACGCGTTCATACATACGGACAGACGGACGGACGGACAGACAGGGCTAAATCGACTCGGCTTGTCTCCCTGATCAAGAATATATATACTTTATGGGGTCTGCCACGCCTCCTTCTGCCTGTTACATACATACGCCTTTCAACAAAAACATTATACCCTGAATTCCCATTTTCAATGGGTTCAGGGTATAAAAATAGTTATAGAGTTTGTCACAAACTCGACTTTTGTGCTATAGAGGAACCTACATAAAATATTTCAAGCCTCTAGCTTTTAAAGGTTCTGAGAACGACGCGTTCATACATACGGACAGACGGACGGACAGACGGACATGGCTATATCAACTCAGCTTGTCATCCTGATCAAGAATATATATACTTTATGGGGTCTGCCACGCCTCCTTCTGCCTGTTACATACATACGCCTTTCAACAAAAACATTATACCCTGAATTCCTATTTTCAATGGGTTCAGGGTATAAAAATGTTTTTCAAAACCTACAAACAAAACGAGAATGCAGCCCCTTGAGCTTGACTAGGATAATAGGCACACTTTACTTTGGTATGTTGTATTTAATTTTTTTTTATTTTCAAACCATTCAAAATCTTTTGATATTTTATTTTTGGATTAATGTAATGTATAACCTTTAAAAAGTTTTTCTATCAGGTTGGGCATACTCCTAATTAAAGCTTGGCAGGTCTCAACCGGAATCTCCCTTCAAGTTTCTTGGAAGGAGTCACATAATTTGCGTTTGTTGTCACACTTTTGCTTTGCCACCTGCTTTTTCAATTCACTCCACAAGTTTTCGATTGGATTCAGATCAGGAGACTGATTGGGCCAAGCGAGAGTGTCCACTTCATTGACCTCAAACCAAGCTTTTACTATTTTAGACGTGTGTTTCAGATCGTTATCTTGTTGAAAACCCCAGCACAGGGTTGTGTTTTCCTCAGCATATGGGAGCATTATATTTTCGAGAATATCCCTGTAGTCAGCTGCTCTTATATTGTCTTACATTAAGAAAATCGGACCTACTTCATATCATTTCCAAAAAGGCAAATTTTGGTTTCGTCGCTAAATACGATATTACGCCACTTTTTTACCTTCAGATCCTGCCCATGTGATGTCTTTGGCAAAATTTTGCCTCATGATTAAATTTTTGGAGCGCATCAAAGGAACCCTTCTTGCGATACGACCTGTTAGTATTAGTATTTGTAGTCTTCTCCTAATTGAATAAGCGTTAATAATATTATCCATTTCGGATGCAATGACTCTTGAAGATATGAAACGGTCGGATTTTGCAATTCTTATATTGCGTCGGTCCAGGTCTGATGCCATCACATTGCCAGATTGCGTTCTTAAAGTTACCTTCCAGTTTTTTCAGTACCAAATTAATTATTTATGACAAAATCTCCAAAATTATTTTGGTGTACTTAATTTTCTCATCATCTCCCACAGTTTTAGTGCTAGAAGCTTCAAAATTGTATGTAAAGTTACTGGTGGCCTCTTCTACCGATTTCCCAAAAATTATTGTTACACGTGCGTGACTCACAAAAAATACCCTGTAAATTTCGAGTTTTTGGAATGTAAGCATCCAAAGCAACAAAAGAATAAAATTTTCCAGTAACACAAAATAAATAAATAAAGGAACAAGTAAGAAAACTCTAATCGAAACTGCTCGACTAGGAAACCTGCGAAGAACCAATATTCCTCAGAACCGCTAACATTCTTCGTTTTTTTTTTAGAAGAACACCCTATCTCAAAACCTACAATATCTAGAGACTTCACATTTTTTTGTATGTCCCTGTATAGGGACATATCGAGATTGTTTCAAAAATTCGATAACTATTATCGTTCTAATGTAATCGATTAAAAACTAAATCTTAAATTCAGTTATAAAATTCCATCTAATTCATCTTTATAGCTAGAGTCTTCAAATTTTACATTTAGTGTTATTTACGCAATTTCGGTTTTTGTTAAATTTTGGATGCCACGCCCCTTCCCCACAAATTTGTAAGTCACATATTTGAAATACTAGAGACTTGTGCTTTGGCACATACATACATATGGATGACATGATCACGCCCAAAAAGTTTGATCAAAATCGTTCGTCTAGAAAAAAGTTATTAAACGTTTAATTTCCCATAACATTGGCATGAAAATAGCAGCCAAAGCACAGCTGAAGCAGCGGCTTGCGCTTGTGTGTGCGTGCGCCTGTGTGTGTAACTGTATGTGTTGCTTGTAATGAGCATACATATACATGTGTATATAAAAGAAACGGAGATTGAATGTAATAGCGGTTCTTCGCATGGTTCAGGGTATACCCTAGTCGAGCGGTCTCGACTAGAGTTTTCTTACTTGTTACATTACTTGGCGGTGCGTGTCTAAGCTAAAGGTTTAAACTTTAGTTCCCATTGAAACTTCGATGGCAGTCTCCGAGTAACATTTTTTGAGCGGTGAACCTAAGGACTTAACATTAATTTTAAAATATAATGTTCCGATGCCTCTCTAGACGGGTATAAGTATTACGAAATCGGTAGCGCCAAACTACAACGTTCTTACTTGTTTAATACATACATAAGCAAAAGTGCTGAGCTTAAAGTTTTTATACTTAAACTATTTTTGAGATAAAATATATTAATTTTTCGATATTTAGATCGGTTTAATTCGTGAATATCGATTAATTTTTAACAAAAGTACTACACATTTTGAAAAAAAAATACAGATCGATCATGCTGAGCTCCTGAAATTTTGGTTTAAAAGTAAACCACGTAATTTGTAAAAAAAAAAAATATCGCCACTTTTTTTATGATTTTTTAACTATACATAAATATTAACTGTATCTCCTTTAAAGTGATCCTATTAGATATTAAAGACTTCTGCCAACGTCTAGTCCAATCCTCGAAGCACTTCAAAAAGTGGTTGTGATTTTGTTCAGCTCCTCCTTCGATGCCGTCTTTACATCATCAATCGCATCGTAGCACATTGTAGCTATAGAGTGAAAGGAGTGAGGGACGGACGGGTCGACCAATAAAACAGCTTAAACAGTTTTCACAGATATAATTGATATCATCATTTTTTCATAGGATTAGCTCATTAAAGTAATATTTACAGTCCTGTCTGGGTATAGTGAACACCCCTAAAAAGTGAACACCAAATATTTTTACATGGAGTACTCTAAAAAGTGAACAATCATTTACAACCATTAAATGTTTCGATAAAGTTATCACATGGACTGAGGACAACATTAATGATTGTAGTTTTATACAAGTAATGCGTACTCTACGCGAAAAAGCGGTTCTAAAGTCTCTTTCTGAACGCAAGAAGCAGACCTCAATTCGCCAATACTTTCAATAAGCATATTTATTATAGTGTTTTCTTACCAACGTTGTTAATGATTTTTATACTATTTCACGTAGTGATATAGTATATTGGTTCTGTGCAATGTCCGTCATTCTGTCCCTCGGTCTGTCCGTATGAACGCAAACCATTTCCACGCTATTGAAGCTAGAGACTTGAAATTTGAAATATATACTCGTGTATACCCTCGTCAGATAAAGTGTCAAGATTTTCCCGATACGACCACTAGGGGCGTGGCAAATCGGAAAATGCATTTTCCTGTATCTCAGAAACACTACTTCTATAAGGGCTAAAGAGTTGAGATTAACTGAACACTCATGTCGACATCCCAAAATCAAAAGGCTATGGCGGATATAGCTAAGCCCATTGGGGGCGTGGCAAATCGGGTCAAGCTGTATCTTTTACAGTTTTAAAGCTAGAACGCCCAAATTTAGCGCGTGGGTTACTGTTACAATCCTATAAAGATCGCTCAAAAATTTGTATGGCCACGCCTACTAGGGGCGTGGCAAATCGGATCTGAATATGTAACGATTTTACTAATTCTGTTATATTTTGAGCACTATTAATGCTAGAGACTTGAGACTTGGTATATATACTCGGGTTAACATCCCACAATCGAAAAGCTATGGCAGATGTATCTACGCCCTCAGGGGGCGTGGAACCTAATATCAGCTTATATCTCGTACAGTTTTAGTGCTAGAAGCTTTAAAATTGGATGTTAAGTTACTGGGGGCCTCCTCTATCGATTCCCCAAAAATTATTGTTACGCCCCAAAAGGGGCGTGACACACAGAAAAATACCCTGTAATTTTCGCATTTTTCGAATGTAAGCATCACATTTTCAGAGTTGCCACCTCTCTTATTTTAAGAGATGCTATCTCTCTCGATTTGGGTGCGTATTTTTGCTAAGGTAATGGTTCTAAGCTTCGATCCTAATTGAAACGGTCTGGCCACCTCCAATGAAAAGTTTTAATCTGCAGCTAATTTGAGCGGCGGCAGTGGGGATTTAAGGTTAAATTTTAAATAAAAAATATAATGTGATAGATGCCCCTGTGGGCTGCAGGGACGTGAAATAGTATTTCGCTGTCGGTTGCGTCCGACTGCAACGTTCTTACTGGTTTAAATTAAAATATAGCACTGTTTAATCAATTAAAGCGAGTTTTTGCGCAAACAAATTTCAGACCTGATAAAGTGCCCAACCTCGATACAAAGTGGCCGTGCAAAAAATACAGTCCTGACGTAGGAGACATTATTCAATAATTTTAATATAAGCAAAAATCAAATTTATTTCATAAATCGATAAAAAATGGTTTTAAAAATCTATTGCGGTAAAGAGGAAATAGTTATCAACTAACTGATTACATTTAAACAGAAATAGTGATCGATTACATATATGCAACAAATCTGATCTTCAAGTGTTTTAGAGGAACTACAAGTCTCTAGCAATTATAGGTTCTGAGATCCTTCACACCTTCTTCAGCTCGTCATATACATTTTACCAATATACTCTTCACATTTTTAATAAGAAATCCAGTGTTAGCTTACGAACTTACAAAATACAGTTAGTCCAAAAGAAAAGTCTAAGTGGACATTATGGCAACACTTATTGAAAAGAGAATACGGCAAACGTCACAAAGCGAAGGCGAACGACAGGCAAAAACATTATTTCTATGAATCAACTGCACGGGCTTAGAGTGTAAAACTGAATGAGCTGACGGCGGAAATTGAGCCATAATCCAAAATCAAATTAACAGGGCGTATATAAATATAGAACAACTAAAATTCTATAATTAAAATTGTACACACTGGTACTGTATGTTCATATTTATATATGCAGATGGAGCACCAAAAAATTAATTTGTGTTGCCGAGAAATAAGCAAACAAATGCAAAAGCAATTAATACGAAAATGAGCGCAATGCTAATAAAACTTAGTAACACAGGCGCACGCACACACAAGCGCAAGTCGTTGTGTCAGCTGTCCTTTGGCTGCTATTTGCATGGAAATGTTATGGGAAATGAAATGTTTAATACCTTTTTATCTAGACGAACGATTTTGATCAAACTTGTTGGGCGTGATCATGTCATCCATATGTATGTATGTGACAAAGGACAAGTCTCTAGTATTTAAAATACGTGACTTACAAATTTAGGCGAAGGGGGCGTGGCACCTAAAATTTAACAAAAACCGAAATAATATTAAATACAAAATTTGAAGGCTCTAGCTATAAAGATCAATTATATAGAATTTTATAGCTGAATTTAGATTTTCGTTTTTAGTCGATAGCATTAAAACGATAACAGTTATCGAATTTCTGAAACAAACTCGATATGCGCGCCCTATACAGGGACCTACAAAAAAAATTTAAGTCTCTAGCTATTGTAGGTTCTGAGATTGACGCGTTCATACATACGGACAGACAGACGGACAGGGCTAAATCGACTCGGCTTGTCTCCCTGATCAAGAATTTATATACTTTATGGGGTCTGCCTGAGGAAGCCACAGTTAATGGTGAAGGTGCCCCCCGCTGTCATGCGTCGACGTCGGTTTCGACTATATATAATGGGAAATGGGAGTTTGTGTGTTTTTTTCAGTTATCGGTCTGGCCTTCAAAAACTACAAGTAAATTACTGTGTAAGAAAAAACTCATGTGCGCACACACTTTAATGTGCAGCTGTTGGAGAATACGCTGTTGTTGTGTTGCGCCAGTCACTCGCGACAACAACAATTTGCCAAAGCCGGGTCAATGATAAGAACAACCGCGCAAGAGACAGGCTATTGATTTTGAACATAGCTTTGTCATTTAAGCGTAATGTGGAATTAAATGAGACCTGATAAATGCAAATGAGTTTAGATGTATGTGTGGTTAATTATTAGATAAAACTTTTGTTTATTGCATACATTGCCTTCGTGGCCCAGATAAAAGCCCACGCGGTGCGAATGTGACGACATTAGCGGCTGCTGCTGTTGACTTTGCTGCTGCTGTGACGCTACGACGTTGCTCTGCGTAGACTGACGCAGGTCCTGGTAACCCGACTCCAACTCCGTGTATGACATGTGAAAGCGAGGATTTTTCTTAGCTTTTGACACTCCAACTTTTCTAGTTTCGTTGTTGCTGCGTGTTAGTGTTGATTGATGCAAAAACTAGCAAGCGGCGAACATTTTGCATTACAGAACGCACACAAGCCGACACATGCGCCCACATACACCACACAAGCACATTTACGCAATCGGTTCTATAAATACCGTGTGCGCGTGTTTTAGGTATATGTAAATAAATGAAAAATTTAAACGTATATGTCCACAACTAAATTCACTGACAACAAATTCACTTTTAATTGTTTTCCATCGTCCGCGGACAAGCTTATATTTGTATGTCATCAATACGTATTATGAAAGACTCAAATAGAGTGACCCTGCCCAATGAGCTTCATTAATACTCAAATACCAAGTATCAAATATGGTAGCACTGATGAAATGATTTCTGGCAAACCGTCGTTTTGGCTACCAATTTTAGCCTATTCTAATTCCCGTAAAATCTTCTATTTTGATGACAACTTGAAACTTTGGTCATTTTAATATTGAGGGAAATCTGAGTTTAAAAGAAAAGGAATTTGACTTTTTGATAAGTATGTACGTATATATGTATGTGTATTTTTTTACCTGGACGATGATCTCAGTCGATAAACTAGTTATGATCGTCAGTCCACATAGTAATTTCGCAAACCATTTCGATTTCGATGAATTATCCCTTTTTCTTGTTATCGACAAGAATCGATAAATTGACTTAGTTGTTTGTATACCGTTAAAGCTAGAGATTTCAATTCACTCTGTGTAATGAGAAAGATTTTGTAATTCTTGGATTTTGACCGTTCCGAAATATTTAGAAAAAGCGTACTTAAAATAGGACAGACATGTGTTTTGGAAAATATCCACATGTTAATGACCCTATCACGCTGTGGCAGTTTTATTAAGAATGTACAAAAAGGTCTTAAACATTTATTTTCTGCGTAAGCTGAGCAGCTAGCTGTGCGTATGTACCTATGATGACCCACCCTCAATAAAAAAGAAATTCCATAAAATCACTGTTTTCTTTTTCTATTTTCAATTAAAGCCTCAGTCAAAATTTTACACAATTTTTTATAACAAATAAATTCTAATTCTCTACATTTCAGCGCAATATTCCGACGAAGTTGTTATTATTGTTGTACGATGCGCTTATACATATATATATATATCAGTGATGCCAATTTGGCTTTTTCCAGACAGATCTGTCCTTTCTTTAAGCCCTTCGTCCGGAAAAATATCAAACATCACCTATCCGGAAATCTGAACTTTTTTCTGAATGCGAGTCGGGTATCATATTTTAACCATCGATCAGTTGAGGATGTAACAGAATTCTATTCATTAACATTACAGAACAGCTGAAAAGAACTTTAACATAAAATATATTACATTTTTGTACCGATATTTGGTTAAGAACAGTGCCAAAATGAGTATAACATTGATAAATTGAATTGGATAGGATTTTTGTTTGTATTAGTGTTGGGCTAGCATAGGATCATTGGCGGCTTCAAGGCTTTAACTAACAAAACTAAATAGTGTTAATAAGTATTAGTCGTTTCCCATCAATCCACATCATTATATCTGCTGCTTTCTGTCAATATATTAAAAATCTGATGGCTAACGACGATGAGCAGCATTATTAGCTTCTGCCCAGATTTCTGGAGGTGGTTCCGGCAGATTATCGCTTTCTTGAGACTTCAAGCTAAGAACCTTACATCGTCTTAGATTTTATTATTAATACATACCTTTCTCTACTTAGTTTTTTTTATTTAATGCAATAAAATGATGGATGGACCATTCTTATGGTGCCTATTAATCAAATTGGATACTAAATGCTTTATTTTGATCGGTTTGGAGAACTTACTAGGTGTGAGTTTAAATGCCCGCCAAGCTTCAGAGCAGAATGGGAAAATGTGACGTCACAAGACGTCCGTTAGTTAACAGTGGCGCGCACTAGGTAATTTGGGAAAGAGTGATGTTTCACTGTTAACATAACAGACCGCTTTGCGCAACAATTATTGAATGAATAAAATTTAATTTTATATATTAAAAATGAAGATTTCTGCAGGCAAAGTCAAAAAATTTTTTTTCCAGTGTGCAGAGTATTTCTTGTGTATATTTGTTGAAAATCAAAATTTTTATGGTTTAGCAATTTTTTTTTGGCAATTTTCACAACATTTTTAGCAGCTTTTAGCTATTTTTTCCCAAATCTAGCTGTTTTTGCAAAGAGATTCTGGCAGCACTGCTTCAGTGTTAGGTGCGCAGAGTAGCAGCATTGACCTTATATTACATAGATACATACATATTTAACAATATACAAAAAATAGACAAATTGACAGCATTTGTTATTTCATGTTCAAAGACGATTTGTTGCTTCTCCCTTTTTCACGCTTGGTACTCGTCACAAACATATGTATGGTACATACATATGTGTGTATAACAGCTATCGATAATTGTGTTTAAAGTAAACCACTAAGTGGAATGAATAAACACAATATAAAAAGGAGGGTACATTCTTCGTTCTTCGATAACGAACAAGAATCGATAATTGCGTGAAAAAAATCAAAACGTGAAAAAGGAAAATTGGCCATATAAAACAAAAACAAAGTCCTTAGATAATCAACAAATGTTGCGCAACCAATTGTTGCTACAGTTGCAGATACAGGGGCCACTAATTACAGTGTGCAGTCGTGGAAAAAGCAATAAAGCCGCCAGCACAAATGCAACGAGGCAGAACCACATTTTGGGCAAACTCTTTGGCAGCCGTGTGGCAGGTACAAAGAAGCGCTGGTATCCCAGCCAAGATGTCAACGGCAAGAGTTCCAACTACAGCGGCAGCAGAGACTCCTGTCAACCACCAAGTGTGATGTTTCAGGCATCACAGTTTGGGAAGACCAAGCTGCCCGGCTCCAAGCACAATACGAGGCGGATGTCTGTACTGAACAAACTATTCATGACGCACATCACCGATCTGCTGGCTACGGGGCAGGCAGCGGAGTCCATACTGGGACGAGGACTGCAGGTGTCGCGCGTAAAAATCTCTGTGGATTTCACCTGTATCAATGTTTATTGGCTAGGCGGTGATGTTTCGCTGGAAGCGGATCTACATCGCTGCAGCGGACAGCTTCGGCACGAGCTGTCCCAGCTGCGCCTCATGGGTAAGGTGCCGCTCGTAAAATTCGTGCGCGACAAAACTGGCAGCAACGTACACAATGTGGAAGGGGCTCTGCGCACAATCTGCCTTAGCAAGCCGGCTGAGGATTTGGATGTAGAGAAAGTCAAGGAGATGGAGCAGCAGGAGCTACAACAAAACTTCGATGCTGCCCAGAAAATGCGTCTGGAGTTCTATGGCAATGCTGCAACGATGTTGCCGACAGCGGAGCTGAGCGAGATGCGACACGACGTGCTCGGCCTGGATTATCGTCTAATCATGGATAATATTCTAGTCAAGATGCGCAAATCAAAGACCGCTTGGGAGCAGCATCAAGAGCTCGGCCGCCAACAGCCAATCCCTGAGCTGACGCACATGCAACGTAAACTGCATGAAGTTGAGGACGAGGCACTCACATCCAAGAGCAACCAGTTCATGGCGTTTATTTCTAATCGAGAGGACCGCAAACAAAGGTCAGATCGCAAGAAGCATAAACGGGAGTTGGAGGATTACACAGTCGAAGCACCAACGGATGAAGAAGAGTTACAGGCGCTAACACCAGATCAGCGTCAAAGTCATACCCAGGAGGATTACATCCTCGAGTACCACAAGAAGTACCGCAAATCCTAGACCTTATGCTAACTATTTAATATTAATAAACCACCATTTAAAATACGATTTGATTTTATTTGGTATTAACGTAATTAATTAACTGTTCAACTGTGCATGTGTGTACCTTTCTAGTCCGGACACATGCGGTAATTTAATTACCTTAATTAATTACTTAATGAACCCATTGAAAATGGGAAATCAGGGTATAATGTTTTTGTTGAAATGTATGTAACCGGCAGAAAGTAAAGTATATACATATGTATATATATATATATATATATATATATATATATATATATATATATATATATATATATATGACGCCCTGCAAGTTTCATTGAAAACGTTCGTCTACAAAAAAGTTATTAAACATTTAATTTCTCATAACATAGGAGTCTTGCAGCAAAAGCGCAGTCTGTGTTGTTAACATAGCGTTTGCTTGTGTGGTTCTTCGCAGTGTCCAGGGTATCCCCTAGTCCAACGTCCCGACTAGAGTTTTCTTACTTGTTTTTGATAACTTTCTTAGCAATTTTTAAAGCGTGACAATCGCAATAAAAATCCCCCTTGTCTTGTCTTTTGTATTTGAACTTTATAAGAAAGGTGTTTAAATTCTTAGTCTTAGTTTTTCTAAAGGGACAGTATTCCGTTTTACGTTATTCGCTTAAAAAGCGGAAGGAAAGGTACATACATACAACCAACCAGTGACAAAAAAAAAAAACACACTTTAAGGTTGATACAACTTTTGCGTTCTCTCGCTCGGGGTTCGTCCAAATGTTATTCTATTCGCTCAACTTCAATTTTTGGGAGTCCACGCGATTGTTTTCTTCACTTTGTGTACAATTTTTGGAGTGTCAGTTTCTAAAATTTAATTTTGTGGAGGATCACCTAGGTGAATGTTAAAAATCATGGTTAACGGAAAACAGAAGACCCTTGTTGAACAAGTAAGAGTGCTCTAGTCGAGACTGCTCGACTAAGAGATCCCCTGAACATTCTCCGTTACTTTTATATGTATGTCGCAAGCAATACATACACACACACACACACAGACGCACGCACAAGCACACAATCTGATAACTGGTCATTTTAATTCAGCAACTCAGCAGTGCGCTTAGTCTGCAAGGCGCCGATAATATGAGATATTAAATGTTTAATAACTTTTTTTCTAGACGAACGATTTTGATCAAATTTGTTAGGCGTGATCATGTCATTCATATGTGTGTATGTGCAATTTGAGGCGAAGGGGGCGTGGCATCCAAAATTTAACAAAAGCCGAAATTGCGTAAGGCTCAAATGACATTAAGTGCAAAATTTGAAGAACAACTATAGATGAATTAAATAGATCTTTATAACTTAGCGAAGATATCGGGGTTTAATCGATAACATTAAAACGGCGATAGTTATCGATTACTTGAAACCAACTCGATCCATTCGTGCTATACACGAGCCTCAAAAAATTGAAGTCTTTAGCTCTTATATGTTCTGAGATCGACGCGTTCAAACATACGGACAGGGCTAAATCGACTCGGCTTCTCTTCCCATTTTCAATGGGTTCAAGGGTATAATTAGAGTTTACACACATAGGTAAATGCACACGTGTTGTTATGCATATATGTATGTATGTTTGTATGTCTCCTAAGAGTTAAAAACTATTATACGATAAACACTTCTTTTCAGCCAGTGCTTAGTAGATCATTTGACTATTTCTGTCAAAAAGGACGTAGTGTGTGTGTTTGTGTTTGCATTGCCGACCTTGCTTATGTACATAGAAACCAGAGCTTGCAAATAATATTTGAGCGTTTTGTCGTCACGCTCAAAGTCAGAGCAGGAGCGAAAAACGTAAAATATTCCGCTCTCGCTCGCTCTGAGCAAGAGCGATTTTTCCTTGTCTGAGTCGACCTTCGCATGAGGGTTGTTTATTGGGTTTTTTGCCTCGATCTTTATTGCTGAACATCTGTTCGCGAGCGAAATTTTTCTGGTCGCGAGCTGAGTCTCAGTAAGTGAAAAAAGTTAATACAAAAGGTCTTTTGGCACTCTTACATTAATTGGCCTTGTTGGAAAATAAAAGATTTTTTTTGGTATTAAGATGTTATTTAACTAGTACTAATTTTATATCGCCTATTGTTAAGTTAAATAACTAATTATACATTTAAATTGTCTGCGCTTATTGAACTTCGCCGTTCATTTAATATGAAATGCAGGGTTAAAAATCAGTTGCTGGTTAGAGCTACCTGTGCAAGCGCATTTAAATGTGATATCATTAAAAAATTAAAATATGTATTTAGTAAATGTAAGATACACACATCCAACGCAAGAATATTTTGCGTACTTTGAGTGATAACATACAAAAAGTATGTTTGCGTCGCACATGAAAATGCATCAGTCGCTCAAAGACCTTTTTCTTAATTTCACTCAAGCGTTCGCTCGCGGTCTAACCGATACAAAGGGGAAACGAAAAAAAACGGTTGTAGTCCGAGCGAGAGTGAACTGAGCGAAGACCCGTTGTTTTCGCTCGCTCGCAAGCATTTTCGTCAAATACTCAGTGAAAACTGTTATTCGAAGACCACGCTAAATGCTTAACTGTTATTTGCGAGCTCTGATAGAAACATAGATTAGAAGGAGAAAGCAGTGAGAGCAAAGAAAACTGAGCTGTTGTTGAGTCAAACTGCACAGTTTGCAGACAGTGTGCTTGTGCGTACGTCTGTGTGAGTGTATGTATGTGTTTCTTGCTACATATCACTGTTGTGTTACTCAATCGTGGCTACATATATATAAAAGTAACGGATAATTTTAGCGGTTCTTAGGAATCGCGGTTCTTCGCAGGGTTCAGGGGATCTCCTAGTTGAGCAGTCTCGACTAGAGCACTCTTACTTGTTTATTTATTATGTTTTCTTTATTTTAAAATTATATTAGAATTTATATTAGAAATTAAATGTGATGTATAAAGTTTCACAAGTTACAAAATAAAATGTTGCTTAGTAATAATAAATTATATATAGGGATAGATCGTTATAGTACCGATAATTTGCAAACTTTGGACGTTTCCTTCAGATTGAGCTCATCCGCTCCAATGACGGCCAATTTTCCGGTTGTTCTTGATGGATACAAATTTTGGCATGCTGCGCACTTTGTAAGTTTCCACCAAATCGTCAAATGGATTCACATAGATTTTAATTACATCCACCTTGCCAGCGTATTGACGTGGGAGTGTTTTCACTACCTTGTCAATGTCTTTGCACGGGGCACACCATGTGGCGTAAAAGTCCAGAACAATCAGCCGCCTCGAAGCGTTTGTGGAACTGTCAAATTGCGGATGGCCGTCACTTTCTGAACAAAAAACAAAATAGCAGAATACTCTGCAAAAACCAGGTAACTAGACACGCAGTCGACTTGATCGGATGAACGAAACTCTGAGACT
Organism: Drosophila mercatorum; assembly: GCA_961210405.1. Classification (NCBI taxonomy): domain Eukaryota; kingdom Metazoa; phylum Arthropoda; class Insecta; order Diptera; family Drosophilidae; genus Drosophila; species Drosophila mercatorum. The sequence continues at coordinate 555,335 of CAUIUS010000010.1, forward strand.
GCATTCCATGCAGCTTACCTTTCGGCTCTTTTGTAGGGCGCGCAGCACGGATAAGAAATATTTTCTTGATCATTTAACCCAACTGTACTTATCCAGAATTGCGCGTTGCCACCTGCCATGACTGATTGACTAAAAGCCTATAATCCAGAAAATTTACATAGATTTCTGCTTGTTAACAAACATGTTGATTAGGTAACCTATATATTTTCAATTTTATTCTTTTAATACTATATCTCTAAAGCATTGCACATATTCTTACCGAAGCGCAAACGTAATTTGGCTCTAAAGTATACTGTATACGCACTCACGTGAACACTCTTCAGCACAAATGAAAATTTTTTATGATTCTCCGTAAGCTGATTTTCGTTCTACCAATAAATGTCCCTATCAAACTGTTGCTTTCAAGTTCAGAGTGATCACAAATACAATTCCGTTCGGATGAAGAAGCCACACATTTCAAAGATTTACAAAAAACACTACACAATATATGTACGTATATAAAGCATAAACACTGCAGATTTTTATTTCATAGAAACAAATGTTTTAATTTTAAATATATATATATATATATATGGTTTTAACAAGTTTAAAACGGCATTTTAAAGCATTTTGTATGCGTTTGCCACTCTGCGATGTTAGTGCTGCCCTGTTGTTCTGTAAGAGAAAAGACGAAAAATTAGCATTAGATGAAACAGTTTTTTCACTGACGACGACTGTAGAAACTACTGGGGAAGTGGGACGGAAAATTTATCAGTGAAACTTTTATAGCATCAAAGTTTGTGCTCAGGCGAAAGATGGTGTAAGTTTGGTTCATCATAAATAATTGCCGTCCCTTCTAGTTTAGTTTGATTTTCACTTGGCATTCAAGACGAACCTTAAATTCTGCTGTTGTAAGTGGTTTACACAATATATACGAATGGGTGAAGTGAGCTTTTATTCGAAGAGAGCGAAGCCCATGTCATCATCCTCGGACTCGGATTCCTCTTTTTTCTCCTCCTTTTTGGCTTCCTTCTTGTCTCCACCGGCAGCAGCTGCTGGGGCTCCAGCTGCAGGAGCAGCAGCAGCAGCTCCGCCACCGCCAACGGGCATCGACGAGAGTTTCTCTCGACCCTCCTTGATCAAATCGTCAATGCTCTTGCCCTTGAGCTCCTTGATCACACGGGTCAAACGCTCAGCATCGGCTTCAATGCCCACAGAGCTAAGAATCTTCTCCAGATCAGCATTGGCGGGGCTATCTAGTCCACCGAGGACAGCCAACAGGTATGCAGCCACGTAACGCATGCTACAAATAAACGAATATATTTGTTAGCCAAATTTTTTTTACATAATATGAATCGCAATCTTGTCAGAAAATTGGCATCGCTTGCGCTTTTCATTTATTAATTTTGTAGGTTTAACATCCATTACGGCATCACTTACTTTAAGTCTTTAGTTTTTGACACGAAACGTGAAATACACAGAAAAACACAACTTTCGCCTTTGAGACCTTTAAACGAAAAGAACTACCCATCGTCAAGTAGCAAGAAAGTCACTTCCTGTTGTCAAAACTGACAACTGGCAGCAAATGCAGCCCTGTCGGTTGAAGTAGATGGCGCTTTAGTCCCAGAGTTGCATATTATATTCGTCATTGTAAGTGAGCAACCACTGTTAAAAGATACCATAGATTATGCAAAGACGAGTTCCGTTACTTTGGCTGTTAACTAACAGGGGTCTTGTGACGTCACAGTTTCCCATTCTGCTCTGTTATCTCAACTGAAGTTTGGCGGGCACTCTAATTCACACCCAGCAAGTACTCCAAACCAATCCAAATAAAGCATTTAGTATCCAATTTTATTAATAGCCATCATAAGAATTGTCAATCCATCATTTTATTGCATTAATGTAAAATAAACTAAGTAGATAGAGGTATGAACTGAGAAGATATTTGGGAGCAGCAATGATGTGCCCAAAGGGGATACTAAGTCAGAATTAATGGGTTAAAGACGGAATTTCACCATGAGTAATGCCTATTTATGCCAATATATCAAAATATTTATGTATAATACACACTGAAGGTATATCTATAAAGCTACTGTTCACACCTGCTGCAGTGTCAGAATCATCCGAATTAATGGAATAAAACCTGTGTATTAATCATAAAATCGAAGACGATGTATGGTTCTTAGCTTGAAGTCTCAAGAAAGCGATAATCTGCCGGAACCACCTCCAGAATTCTGGGCAGAAGCTGGCAATGCTGTTCATCGTCGTTAGCCATCAGATTTTTAATATATTGACAGAAAGCGGCAGATATAATGATGTGGATTGATGGGAAACGACTAATACTTATTAATACTATTTAGTTTTGTTAGTTAAAGCCTTGAAATATAAAGTTTCAAGCTATTCAACACGAAAGTGAAAGCGGTCAGAAGATTACCTGAGGAATAAGCGCAAAAAAAACGGCTTAGAACTAAAAAAAAAACTAATTAATTCCTTATATTGCCAGATTTGGGAATCTTTTCATAACTAGGAACAGGTGACCGTTTAAGTTTTTATTTTGTCTGCTGGCTATAAGATAGATAACAGTGTCAAAACTCGTGAATTTTCTTACAAAGTTCAGCGCGCACTAGCGAATTTGGGAAAGAGTGACGTTTCACTGTTAATTTAACAGACCGCTTTGCATTACCTAGTGTTACTCAATCGTGCTATGGTGTCTTTTAACAGTGCGGGCTTTCAAACAATAATGCTTTTATCGATAATTTAGAAGCAAATCCAAAGCCGGTTGAGGCGGGCGTGCGACGTTCGGTGCGCGAAATATAGACTTCTAACTGTGCGTCGACGCCTGGTGTATTGGTATTTTTTTTATTTTGTCAGCCGTCGTCACTGCCGCCGATTGAACTTTGATTCGTTGACCACTGCTAAGAGAGGAAAGATAAAAAGTTTGTCAGTGTGTGTGTGTACGTATGTACTTGCTTGCCAACAGTACAAATGTGTGAAATCTGTTAACAACGGAACATCATTGGAAGCCGTTACAAAACGTTAATAAAGTCAACTTTTCTTAAACATTTGCCGCGTGTTCGCCCCCAAATTAGTAAATTTTTAAATTTAAATTTTCGATAAATACAAATTAGCGGAACATTTTAACATAACTAAGAAGAAATCGTATAAGAAGCAACGGCAAACATACCAGCAAGAGCATAAGCAGTGCAACTCAAACTGTAAAAGGTTTTGCAATCGTTCGCCTCGTTGGGCGTCTTTCTGTACATATGTAACTGTGGTATACTTCCGTAGCCTTCCCCCCTTCCGCCAATTTTGTATATCGTACTTTTGCGGCGGCATCAGAGCAACAGTAATAGCAGCAGCACCAAAAGCAGCTTCTCTCAGTCGCCACGCACCAAGCAGACCAAAAAAATTGGAAACAGCAGAGTTGCCATCGGCCGTCAGCGTTGACGTTGCTCACTCATCGTGCGGTGCGTGCGTTTTTATATCTCTGTGTGGTTGTCGTACATGTAGATGTGTTTGTGTGCACACACATAAGGTGTGGTGTGTATACAAAATCGATTGAACCATTGCCGCAGTCGTAGACGTCGCAGCTGCCGTTACGCGATTTTCAGCACTTTTTTTTCTTGTGCAGAGTTTTCAATTGTTGATTGTTAACTGACGAATTAAGTCTGTTGTTTTTTTTTATTGTTTGTTTTTGTTGCGTTGGTGTGAGAGAAATATATTATTATCAATTATGGATAAATCAACGACAACAAACACGGCAAATGCAAAAACCGCTGCGGACTCCAATGTTAAAAATGAGGCAGTAGCTACAAATGGGGCAGGGTGTGGCAACAGTGGTACCATTAGCAGCAGCAATGCTAACGCCAGAAGCAGCATAAACAACAGCAACAGTAATGCCACTAAAAGCAGCAACGCAAGCAGGCAACGGTTTTCTCAGGCGGCAGCCATGGCAGCCGCAATGGCCACAACAAGTGCGTTGCTCAACACCAACAGTTCCACAACAGTTGCCAACAGAACTGGAATGGTCACGGGAACTGGAACGGGAGCGGGAACGATAACTGGCAACAATGTGATCATTAACCTCAATATCAGTACGACAACCGGTGGCAATTTCGGCATCAGCGTCGAGCCTCACATCAGCGTTGAGAGCCTGAAGAAGATTATTGCCAAGAAACTGAAAGTGGCGAAAGATCGCATATGTTTGCTGCATCGTGAGAAGTGAGTATTGCACGTATAGATATGAAAATTTATACATATACATACATATATAAAACTAAATTACACAAAGGAATTGTCATTGATTCGTTTTAAGCGATTACGTCAAGTTATTTGCCCAGTATTAATTATTAAGCAGAAACACGTAACGTAAGATATGAAATTATGTCATGCATGTGTTTTGTTACCATATATTTATTTCTCTCTCGTTAGTAACGCCGACTTTGATCAAATTTTGGTTGTCCAAAGGCCACATGAAACTGAACATAAGCCGAAATATTTTTATTATGCCCTGAACCCATTGAAAATGGAAAACAAGTAAGAAAACTCTAGTCGAGACCGCTCGACTAGGAGATCCCCTGAACCCTGCGAAGAACCGTTATTTCGTCCATTAGCCGTTTCTTTTATACATATCCATATATATATATATATATATATATATATATATATATATATATATATATATATATATATATGGATATGTATGTTCATTACAAGCAAAACATACACATACACACACAGGCGCACGCACACACAAGCGCAAGTCGGCGTGTCAGCTGTTCTTTGGCTGCTATTTGCTTGCCAATGTTATGGGAAATGAAATGTTTAATAATTTTTCTAAACGAACGATTTTGATCAAGATTGTTGGGAGTGATGGTGACATCCATATGTATATATGTATGTGCCAAAGCACAAGTCTCTAGTATTTGAAATACGTGACTTACAAATTTGAGGCGAAGGGGGCGTGGCACCCAATATTAAACAAGCCCCGAAATTGCGGAAGGCTAACATAACACTAAATGCAAAATTTGAAGACTCTGGCTAGAAATAAGAATTAGATAGAATTTTATAGCAGAATTTAGATTTTCGTTTTTAATCGATAGCATTAAAACGATAACAGTTATCGAATTTCTGAAACAAACTCGATATGCGGGCCCTATACAGGGACCTACAAAATTTGAAATCTGTAGCTATTGTAGTTTTTGAGATCGACGCGTTCATACATACGGACGGACAGACAGACGGACCGACAGACAGACGGACAGGGGTAAATCGACTCGGCTTGTGTCCCTGATCAATAATATATATACTTTATGGGGTCTGCCACGCCTCCTTCTGCCTGTTACATACATTTCAACAAATACATTATACCCTGATTTCCCATTTTCCATGGGTTCAAGGTATAAAAACGGTATAATGTCTATTCGAGACCGCTCGACTAGGGTATGCCCTGAACCTTGCGATGAACCGCTATTTCAAAATTCATCGATTATTTTATATACCTATGTATAAGCAGGAGGCGTGACCAGACTTTTTTGGGCGATCATAAGAGCAACCCACGTGCCAAATTTGGGCGTTCTAGCTTTAAAACTGTAGAAGATGCAGTTTGACCCTAGCCGCCATTGTTTTTTGATCTTGGGATGTCGACGCGAGTGTTCATTCCAAATCTCAACTCTCTAGCGCTTCTAACAGTAGTGTTTCTGAGATACAGGAAAATGCATTTTGCGATTTGCCATGCCCCTAGTGGGCGTATCGGGGAAATCTTGACACTTTATATTCCAAATTTCAAGTCTCTAGCTTCAATAGCATGGAAATGGTTTCCGTTTATACGGATAGACGGATGGACAGCATGACGGACATTGCACAAAAGCAATGTACTTATTTCACTTCGTGAAAAAGTTTAAAAAGTAAGTGCTGCCGTCTTCTGCTCTACAATAATAACAATTAAGCGCTTGCAGCTAGCCAAACGATAAATAAAGAAAATGAAGAGGGAGGAGAGAAAACTGAGAGCCTTTTGGGCCCTTAGCTCTCTTTCTTTCACTCTCTTTCTCTTTCTCTCTGTTTATGGATGCATGTGTGTCTCTCTCTCTTGCTCTTATTCGCTCTTGTAGCAGTTTAACAGTTAAACACTGTACTAATGTGGGCAGGGCGAATACATTTGAAGGGTTTCTACAACAATTTTTAGAAGTGAATAGTGGTGAATAATGGACTGAAGTGAATGCAGTTCATGTTGATTCAACTCCACACCAATTCAACTCTTTTGGTTTGTTTCGGCTTATTTTTGTATGCTTGAACAACTGTACTCGAGGCAGGGCAAGCTTTCAGTGGAACCGGTGAGTTGAGTGGCATTTTTTCGCTTCATTGCCTGTCTTTCCCAGGCCTGTGCCTTTCACTTTGCGTCTTGAAAAAAAAAAGAAAAGTAAACAAATTGTAAAAAAAGCGCGAGTGATAAGAAATTTTTGCTGATCTTGTTCGTTTATCGTGTTTAGCTTGTGCTGTTTGTCAGTTGCCGCTGTGCACCATATATTTACGTATATGCATGTAACTGCAACAACTCATTTCGTTTCCAATAAAGTTATTTGCATTTTTTTCGTCTTTCGTTCTTGGATTAAAAGTTGATACTGCCGACGCTGACTGCGATGTTACCAGCGCAGTAGCAAATGCGTGCATCCATTAACAATATTTGTGTGGGGTATGTCGGTGATATACAATATTTGTATAAATAAATATAGTTCTGATAAGACCTTTCTAAATATGTGATATTGAAATTGGGAAATCGGACTATGATGGTTTTCTGATCCGAAAATTGTAAAAAATGTATTTCACATACTACTCTTGCTTTAGCAAATAAACATATAAGAATGACATCATACTGTAAAAATTAGATGAAGAAAGTCCATCTACAAAAACAGTTATTTAACAATTAATTTCTATGGTATGGTGCATTATTATTGCATATTATTACAGTCCAAGCGCAGTCGATGTTTATGCGTGTCTACGTGTGTATTGTTTGCTTGCATATATGTATGTGGAAAATAAGCATAGAATGTATGGAATATCGGCTTTTAGCAGAGTTCAGGGTATATTCTAGTCGTGCAGTCTCGATTAGAGCACTCTTGTTCTTTTTTTTTGCGAGGCGTTACTCCGGGTGGTTACTGTGCCTTTGTTCTTGGCTGTAATCAAAATTGTTTTTTGTTGTCGCAAGCTGCGCTTATCGGCGTCGCCGCCACCGCAACTGCCGCTGCTTCAGCCTCTGCCGCCGTTGGGCACCAAGCTCGGCTCTTCTTTGTTTGCTAAAAGTTCTACGACCACCCAAATGTCAGATGATGTTTAACCCGCAGAAGCCATAAAACCGAGCGCCCATTTCGAATTGGTATGAGTTAGGGGAGGACTTTGGGGGTGTCGTCTGATAACGTGCCCAAAATCCACCACCGCCACACACGCACACAAACACCACCGCCACACAAACACAGCCGCCGTCACCGCCGAAAGAAAGAAGCTTTTCTCTTGAAAAGCTTTTTATGAACCATCCTGCTGAATGGGCCGAAAAATAATTTCCCTTGCTCATTCAAATTCATATTCCTATTGCCTCTTATGTTACATATTTGAAATTTTTTGGTGGAACTTAGAAGTCACCACCAGTAACAACCACCAAGAGACACAACCAAATCTATTGACACCGTTCCTGCTGAGGGTACCATAACCACAAAATCTCAAGTATGTGTGTGTATATATGTATATGTATATGTATTATGTTATGAATTGTATTATATATACATAAGCTTAAGGATTGATCGCAAATATTCTAAACATTCAACCAGTTGCGCTATACGTCTCTGTATATATTTTGTGGGAAAAAATAGATAGTCAACCGCAAACTGCAAAACTTTAGAAAATTGAGTTATCCCCGATTTTGCGTAAGCATGGACATACACCACCATGCACTTGAATCGAATGTATAAGTATTTGACTCAAATAAACTCATTAAACCGATCTACCACATTCTTTTTATCCCCTGAACCCATTGAAAATGGGAAATCAGGGTATAATGTGTTTGTGAAAATGTATGTAACAGGCAGAAGGAGGCGTCGCCGACCCCATAAAGTATATATATTCTTGATCACGGAGAGAATCCGAGTCGATTTAGCCCTGTCCGTCCGTCTGTCCGACTGTCTGTCCGTATGTATGAACGCGTAGATCTCAGAACTTACAATAGCTAGGTCCCTGTATAGGGCGCGCACATCGAGTTTGTTTCAGAAATTCGATAACTGTTATCGTTTTAGTGTTATCGATTAAAAACGAAAATCTAAATTCAGCTATAAAATTCTATCTAATTTATCTTTATAGCTAGGGTCTTCAAATTTTGCAGGGCCACAATTTCGGTTTTTATTAAATTTGGGGTGCCACGCCCCCCTTCGCCTCAAATTTGTAACTCCCGTATATGCTTTGGCACATACATACATATGGATTACATGATCACGCCCAACAAATTTAATCAAAATCGTTGGTCTAGAAAAAAAGTTATTAAACATTTAATTTCCCATAACATTGGCATACAAATAGTAGCCAAAGAACAGCTGTATATGAACATACATATACATACATATGTATATAAAAGAAACGGAAAATGCACGGAATAGCGGGTCTTCGCAGGGTTCAGGGTATACCCTATTCGAGCGGTCTCGACTAGAGTTTTCTTACTTGTTAAAACATTGGTCTGTACTCCATATTTGGTGGTCTCTTAACGAAAGTACATGAACCTGTCCCTCAATATAAGACGATTTCGCTCTCGTCTGTCCACAATATATTTCTCCACTTTTCCGCTGGACATTTGGAGTATTCCTTAGCAAACTTCATGTGTTAAGCTGCGTGTTTCTCGGACTACGAGCATTTAATTTATTTTCCCGTAGCCGAGTGGGAATGGTTTCAACAGATGCAGCAATATTTAAATATTTTTTAAGATCTGTTGCTGGCTTAAAATTAATCTTTTTTGCTCTGTCATACTAGTCTCTTGACGAGTAATGGCGACATTAAAGAATTTAGCCCACGAGACTCTTTTGGGAAAATTTATTGGCGTTTCTGATCATTTTGTTGGAGCCGCTCGCTCAGTAAACGACCTATGTCAGCGAATGTTTTGCCTTCCTTAAGCATTTTTAGATGCGATATTTCGCATTCTCCTTTTGATTTTGCGTCTTTTGAGAAGAACCGTTATCATTTGAGCTCTTTTTCTTGGTCTTCCAAATCAGAGACTATCAGTAAGACAAGAGAAAACAAGTAAGAAAACTCTAGTCGGGCGTCCCGACTAGGAGATACCCCGAACCCCGTGCTATCTGCGTTTTTAAAAATACTGCACAATTAGCATTTAGTATAAACGACCATAAAATTCAATTCGTTTTCAATTGCTTAGCCAATAGTGCCATCTATGTTTCGATAGCATAGCGCCATCCATGTTTCGCTTCAATTGAACAGCTGATGATTCGCAAAGCATAGCGCCATCTACTGGAAATATGTACAGTAAAACTTGCGGTTTTTAGAATTTGCTAGATGCGAGCAGTTCAATTTGTGTGTGCAAGTGTGTATGTGTGTACATGTATAGTTTGCTTAGCGTTACTGGTCACGTGTTTGGGCCGATTGGCCAAATGTTTTGTTTAATAACTTCTGCGCGAATTAATGGATTTGAATGAAATTTGCAGTTTATGTTCAACATATTATATTAATTTTTTTTTCCAAATTTTAAAAATGCAAACCCATTAATTTGTTGGCTCGATCTTTTCGTGCTATTCACGGACCAACATAAAAAATTTCAGGTCTCTAGCTCTTATAGGTTCTGAGATCGACGCGTTCATACATACGGACAGACGGACGGATGGACAGACGGCTATTCAACTCGGCTTGTCACCCTGATCACGAATATATATACTTTGTGGGGTCTGGCACACCTCCTTCTGCCTGTTACATATATTTCATCAAAAACATTATACCCTGATTTCCCATTTTCAATTGGTTCAGGGTATAAAAAACTGCACACCAAAATTCTTTAAGTCAAGTTTTACTGTACAATGAAGTGAGCTAGTTGTTTTGGTGCTATTTTTTCACCTCAACTGTATGTATATTATCAGCAATAGTTTTGTTTTTTACCAACGCGTACGAGTGAACACACTATTATAAGTATATACATATGTACATATATCAACTTATATGTGTATATAAGTTTATTATGAGATTATTACGTATATCAGACAACGCCCCCGCCCTTATCACCATTCCCAAGGTGCTTTGGTTATAGTGTTTGCCGCCATACGCAACGCTTACATCGACGTAGTCGTTGACAGCGACAGCTATGACATAAGCTCTTGCTTAGACACATGTTTCCACTGTGTGTTGATTCTTTTTATATGTACATATATGAAAACAGAGAGACAGCGAGAGCGGCAGACAACCCGACAGAGCATGGGGCACTCAACAATATGTGTGTAATTTACTTTATTCTACTTTCTTCATTTATTCTTTATGTTCGCAATAGTTTTGTGGTGAATTTGTTTTCCTTTTTCATGTTTATTTGCGTTTCTATTTAAAACGCGAAAAACAAAAATGTTTGTCTGCAAAGTGGGCGTCACGGTCAACTTGACGATAGCGACGTAACGCAGCCTAACGTTGACTAATCGCCGCGGGTTTTTATACCCTGAACCCATTGAAAATGGGAAATCAGGGAATAATGGTTTTGTTGAAATGTATTTCAAGTACTAGAGACTTGTGCTTTGGCGCATATGTACATACATATGAATGATATGATCACGCCCAACAAGTTTGATCAAAATCATTCGTCTAGAAAAAAATTTAATAAACATTTAATATCTCATATTATCGGCGCCTTGTAGACTAAGCGCACTGCTGAGTTGCTGAGTCAAAATGCACAGTTAGCAGATTGTGTGCTTGTGCGTGCGTCTGTGTGTGTGTATGTATGTATTGCTTGCTACATACCTATAAAAGTAACGGAGAATGTTAGCGATTCGTAAGAATATTAGTTCTTCGCAGGGTTATTTATTAACACTCTGAACCAAATGAAAGTGGGACATCAGAGTAGAATTTTTTTTTATGAAAATGAATGTATCAAGAGTGACAGAATCCATAGAGTATATATAGTATTGATAATCTTTGCGATATATAGACTTTATTTGAAGCACTTATTATAAAGTGTATAATAATTCAAATCATATTCTCTTGTATACCCAGCTTAAGTATTTCATCTTAGATATATCTTAGATATATTTAATGCTAATGCGATTTATCATAATTACAGAGAACTACAAGATGGGACGCTGAGAGAACACAACGTAATGGATGGCTCTAAAATTATTTTAATACCAAATGTTGAAACTGGTCTGCTGGTAACTATCAACGTACATCTCTTATTACACATAAACGTATATACTACTGATCATAGGTTAGACATTTATTGCCCAAAATATTTTATAGTTGGTTGATTTGTGAAAAGATAACAGTGCATTTAACAATAGAAATAAATATTCACAAATCTAGATTTTCGGTTGGTTATTGAATTAGGCGCACTTCGATTTTCTTAGTTTTGAGTTAAAAAGTGAAAGGTTAAATCAACTATTTAAACAAGTAAGAAAACTCTAGTCGAGACCGCTCGGCTAGGGTATACCCTGAACCCAGCGAAGAACCGCTATTCCAAGCATTCTTAATTTCTTTTATATACACATGCATATATACGTTCATTACAAGCAAAGCATATACACACACGCACAGGCGCACGCACACACAAGCGCAAGTCGTTGCGTCAGCTGTTCTTGGGCTTCTTTATGTATGGCAATGCTATGGGATATTAAATGTTTAATAACTTTTTTTTCTAGACGAACGATTTTGATAAAACTTGTTGGGGGTGATCATGTAATCCTTATGTATGTATGTGCCAAAGCACAAGTCTCTAGTATTTAATATACGGGACTTACAAATTTGAGGCGAAGGGGGCGTGGCACCCAAAATTTAACAAAAACCGAAATTGCGTAAGGCCGAACTTACACTAAATGCAAATGAAGACTCTATCTATAAAGATGAATTAAATAGAATTTTATTACTAAATAAAGATATCGGTTTTTAATCGATAACATTAAAACGATTATAGTTATCAATTATTTGAAACAAACTCGATCTTTTCGTGCTATACAGGAACCTACATAAAAATTTCAAGTCTCTAGCTCTTGTAGGATCTGAGAACGACGCGTTCATACATTCGGACAGACAGACGGACGGACGGACGGACGGACGGATGGACGGACGGACGGACAGACGAACATGGCTATATCAACTCGGCTTGTTACCCTGATCAAGAATATATATACTTTATGGGGTCTGCCACGCCTCCTTCTGCCTGTTACATACATAACAACAAAAACATTATACCCTGATATCCTATTTTCAGTGGGTTGAGGGTATAAAAACAAGTAAGAAAACTCTACTCGAGACTACTCGTTCGACTAGGGGATACCCTGAACCCTGCGAAGAACCGCTATTAAGAACCTAAGAACTAACATTATTCGTTTCTTTTATATGTATGTATGAATGTACATTGCAATCAACATATATACACACAGACGTACACACTAGCATACGATCTGCCAACAACGCAGACTGCGCTTGGGCTGCAAGACGCCAATGTTATGAGAAATTAAATGTTTAACATACATATACTAACAGACAGGCGGACAGACGTATGTCTGATCAAGGTCATACATACGGACAGACGGACAGGGCTTGTTATACTCTGAATCCATTGAAAATGGGAAATCAGGGTATAATGGTTTTGTTGAAATGTATTTAACAGGCAGAAGGAGGCGTGGCAGACCTCATAAAGTATATATATTCCTGATCGGGGAGACAACCCGAGTCGATTTAGCCCTGTATGTCTGTCCGTCTGTCGGTATGTTTGAACGCGTCGATCTCAGAATATATAAGAGCTAGAGGTTCGTGTATATCACGATTCGATCGAGTTTGTTTCCAATAATCGATAACTATCATCGTTTCAATGTTATCGATTAAAAACCGATATATTCATTTAGTTTTAAAATTGTTTTTAATTCATCTTTATAGTTGGAGCCTTCAAATTTTGCATTTAGTGTTATTTGAGCCTTCTGCAAGTTTTGTTAAATTTGGGATGCTACGCCCACTTCGCCACAAATTTGTAAGTCCCGTATTTCAAATACTAGAGACTTGTGCTTTGACACATACATACATAAGGATTACATGATCACCCCCAACAAGTTTTATCAAAATCGTTCGTCTAGAAAAAAAAGTTATTAAACACACACACACACACACACACACACACACACACACACACACACACACACACACACACACACACACACACACACACACACACACACACACAATTAGTTCTTTTGAAAATCAGATTTCGATTTTGACGGTTTTGCTTCAAATCTGTCGGTATGATTTTTTTTGTAGAAAACAAAGTTGGCCGTTTTGAAGGTTAAGCATTAGATCATGATATGTCTACTTTTGCCTGATACAGGTAAATGCCATTGAAAAGAGCAGAAGTGCATAGTGGAATTTACGATTCAAAAAAGTATTGCATATATTTGCTCAGACTCATAGTTAACAGTCTCGAAGGTTAATTACACCCCACTGTTATTTAACAGGTAGCTTTCTGTTAATACGATAAGTTTGCATATATATGTATATAAAAAAATTATAAAGCATATTTATTCGAATCATTGCTCTCACGTTTTCTCGCTCTCTATAGGCACAGCGTCCGGAGAATACAGTGATGCAAGCGCTGGAATCGCTTAACGACTCTCAGGTGAATGATTTTCTCAGCGGAAAGACTCCACTCAATCTTAGCATGCGTCTGGGTGATCACATGATGCTTATTCAACTTCAACTGAGTACCGTTAATCCTGCTGGAGCCACTGCTGCAGCAACGGCAGCACTACCACCTACGTCGGGCAGCAATAGGGCAGGTAGCGGCTGCAGTGGCAGTAGTATTAGCTCTTCCTATTCAGCGACTAACGACGCCATAAACAGCAGTTATCCAGGCGGGAACGTTGGGTCACATTCGTCGCATACGCGCTCTCGCTCCTCCAGTCATCGACTGGTCAGCGGGCGCATTGGCAACGGCCATGTACATAGCCATCAGCATCCGAGTCTGCAGCACAGCCATAGCCATCACCACCATCATCGTCATCACAATGCTTCAGCTAAGGCTGCCGGCAGCGCTGGCGCCTCATCACGAAAGCTCGACTTAGAGCGCTCCATTGGCGGTAGCGGTTGCAGCAGTAGTAGCAGCGTAAGTGATGCTGCCGTAGATAGCCGCATAGTTAGCACCACGGCCGGATATGGCCATGGACATCATGCCATTAAGACCTCCGATCTCAGCTCGTTCCTTAGTAAGCGTGACTATGAGAGTCTGCAAAATATTGTAAAGAGCATTGCCCCACGTGCTGCAGCCGCTGCCGCTGCGGCTAACCAGGCATCCAGGAAACCACCTGCAGTAGTAGCAGGACGATCAACGGTGCAGACAAAGCCCTTGATGGAGCAGTCGCCAATAAAATCCCTCTCCAATCTCGTCTCGTCTCCCATCAAAACAACAGCGATAAAAAAAATTCAAATTTCTCATGGCTCGAGCAGTACCAGCTCCATATCTAATAACATTACCAGCTCTAGTTTCAGTTCCAGCTCAAGTTCTAGCTCCATCTCCTGCTGCTCCAGTTCATCGGCAACAAGCTGTGCCAACGGTGGTTGCCAACAGGACCCGATAGCCGCCAAGCTCACCTCATGCTTGTGCACACGTCTGGTAACAGCACCACCAGCATCAGGAGTTACAACGAAAGCACCACCAACTTTAGTAGCAGCAGTATCAGCACCAGCACCATTACCAGCAACTGCTGCTCCAACAACGAAACCCAACCCCAATATTGTAGCTCTTAACCGATCATCTATTGGTTCTGGCTCTGGTGTTGCGGATAATTCGTTACATAAGATAGTCAATAATCCGATTACCGTTACACGTTCCAAGCATCGACACCACCATCACCACTACCACCACCATCATCATTATCATCATGCTGCAGTTGCGGCTGCCGCTGAAGTAGCAGGGCTCAAGCCTAATGAGACAGCTGCCACGAAATTTCGAACTGCAACAGCAGCTGTGGCTAGTACCACTAGCGCTAGCAGCACCGCAGAGCCAGATGATTCCGGGTTGTCTATATCGAATACTCGAACTTTGGCGGAGGCATCGCGTAATCTGACCCAGACGCTGCGCAAGCTTTCCAAAGAGGTTTTCACCAATAAAATCGATTTGTCTGGTAGTGGAAGCGTGGGAGTAGGTGGTATAGGGGACGGCGAAGGGACACCACGCAAAAGTGGTTCCGGCGCTGTCATTGAATCGATGAAAAATCACGGTAAGGGAATTTATTCGGGCACATTCTCAGGCACGCTAAATCCGGCGCTGCAAGACCGCTTTGGCCGTCCAAAGCGCGACATATCCACGGTCATACATATACTTAACGATCTATTAAGTGCTACGCCCCAATACAGTCGTGGCGCGCGAATTAGCTTTGAGGCACCATCTAGCAGTATTAGCAGCAACGGCTCCTCAACTCCTAACTCCACGAATGACTCTAATAGCAACAGCCTCGTAGCTCTAAAGGCCACAGGCCCAACAATAGTGCCAGGTGCACTGCATCATAGTGTCCGTAGCAAAGTGGTGAGTAACAAATAACATTTCTTAAAGAACACGTGAAATGAAGTTACTTTGAAAATGAATTCAATATATTCTTTTCTGTTTTAGTATTCGAGTAAGCATCACAATTGCGCCAAATGCAACAATCGTGCCCAGCAGCAACAACAACAAGCGACAGCAGCTATAGCTGCTGGCAGTTGTGCTTATTTTGAATGCAATGGTCATTATATGACCAAAGGCGGAATCTCTGCTGTAGTCGCTGACAGCCTCAAGTCGTCCACACAAGGCTGCTGCACCGATGATGTGGTGGCCGGCAATGGCAGCGTGATAGATTCCACAGTAGTGGACAGCTCAAATGGCTGCATGTGCCGCGATCGCGTTGCCAGCAGTAGCAACGGCGGCAGCGAGGATGGGCAACGGGATCAAATGTGCCAGAAGTGTCTTGTAGAGCTCGCAAATCTGAAGACCAAATCTAAGCTGGACCAGCTCCGTCTGGTTATGCAGCAACGTAAGCAAAAGCGCGAAGCTCGCAAGCTTAAGAGCTCCCCATATGATGCCAATACAGGTTTGCCGGTAACTGTTGAGGCAACGCAGCAGTATAGCGCAGTAAGCGCGCTGGTGGCGTCACCGCTGCCGGCAGTTAAGACCAAACACAGCACCAACTCCAATAACAACACCAACAATAACAGCACAACAGCAACCACAACAACAGCAGCAGCAACAGCAACGGCTGCTGCGGCTTCAACCACATCGCCAAACGAGGTCTCACCGAATCATATAGTCGAGGAGGTAGATACGGCCGCCTAAGTGCCGCGATGTTCACCCTTTTTAGTATTTCCTAGTTAAAAGCTACAGTTATTCAAAAACAATGACAAGAAATACGCACCCATATGTTATAATATAAACTGATTTTATTTTTTGTATACATATACATAATTTGAAATTTGTAACCACCACGCACACCCCATCATATTAGCAGCAACACTGCGTGAAACTAATATACAAAATCAGGCAAAAATATAATTGCCAAACCTAATTCAATGAAATTCAATTCACCTGTTCTTTTAAGGACGAAACAGAAAGAGAGAGAGAGAGAGAGAGAGAGAGAGCTGTTGAGTTGTAAAATTCATTTACTTACACAGCATCAATATGATCATCAACACACACAGACAATTGCAGCTTTATTATGTTACCTTTTAAACAGCGCTTGCGCTGCAATTTAACAACGCAGTTAACAGGGAGCTGTAAACCTAATTTGCCTTAAGAAAAATCTTTTTGTTTGTGGTAAACATACGTAAAGTTTTGTCATTATAATTATGATTATTATTATCATTAATATTACTATAATTACAATAATTGTAAACATCATTACCTATATTGGGTTTCTATTATTCTTATTTTGATTATTATTATTAACATACATTTTTTTGTCGAGCTGAAATTAGGCTGAAATTTTTTTTTTGAACTTTGAAAGTCTTTGCACTTTTAAATTAATTTTAAGATTACAAAATAAATTAAATTATTCTTTAGTTCAAGTTTGCGAAATGCAATTAATTTTTACAAGCAATTTCTTATATTTTTATATTATATTTATTATATATATGTATATACAAATACATATGTACATGTGTGTAGGAGTTTCACATTTTGAGATCAAAACACAATTATATATATATATATATATATATATATATATATATATATATATATATATATATATATATATATATATATATATATATATATATATATATATATATATATATATATGTATATATATATATAATAGGCAAGGCAGAAGGAAGACCAGCCGAGTTGATTTAGCTCTGTCCGTCCATCCGTCCGTTTGTCCGTATGGGAACGCGTCGATATGTAGAGTCCTGTAAGCGAACGCAGATCAAGTTTGTTTCAAAAAAATTGATAACAGCTCCTGTCTTAATAATATCGATTAAAAAGTGAAATCGATTCTCAGTTATATATTTCTATACCATTCAGCTTTTTAGCTAGAGTCTTCAATTTTGCATTCAATTTTATGTGTGGTTTATACAATTTCGATTTTTGTTAAATTTTGTATGTAAATACATATTTCAAATACTAGAGACTTGTGCTTAGGCAGATACACACATATTAATGCCACGATCACGCCCTGCAAGTTTCGTCCACGAAAAAAGTAATTGAACATTTAATTTCTCATAACATTGGCGTCTTGCAGCCCAAGTGCAGTCTGCGTTTTTAGCAGAGCATTTGCTCGTGCGTGCGGCTGTGTGTGGTTATTATAATGTACATACATACATACATATAGAAGAAGCGAAGAATGTTAGCGGTTCTTAGGAATAGCGATTCTTCGTAGGGTTTAGTGTATCCCCTAGTCGAGCGGTCTCGACTACAGTTTTCTTACTTTTTTTCTTTTTATTTTTAGCTAAAGCCGTGCAGAAGACAATTGTATTTTGATCACAAAATGTGAAACTCTAATTGGGAACAAATTTAATGAGAGCTTTTGTTTCTTTTCTTGTTGTTTTCTTGTCAAAATCGTACAATCAATTAAAGAAAATGATATTACATACATACATACATGGTATTTCTTGTTTGTGTTAAATGTAATTATCTCTAATTCATTTTTATCAAATGAATATGATCGAAATTACATGAAATTACGAATATTTTATTTAAATAAATGACGGTTTAGTAAAACAATTTTATTTATTTGATTTTTATTTTAGTTTGGCTGTGTTCAATCATATATATTTTTGATTTATTTTTATCTTGTTGTCACCAACACCTGGCTGTTGCGTATTGGTTGCAATTCAATATGAAACAAACCCAAAAATACAACAAACCATATATATATATATATATATATATATATATATATATATATATATATATATATATATCACACACGTTAGGAATTGCAACGAATGCACAAGGTGTTAACTGTTAACTATTCAAGTTAAAAACGTCATTTTAGCAACCGGTTTTTGTAAGCTTTCTGTAAAAAACTTCAAAGTACTTTCTGAAATGATAAAAGATCCCAATATTGTTTTATTTTAGGAAGAATAAAACAGAGTTTAATAGAAAACAAATAGGACTCTTGCTTACATGGCATAGAAGATATTCAGTTTCATGTGAAGTGTGCGCTACTCTGATGATGCTTAGTGTGTGTATACATATATCAGAGCTCGCAAATAACAGTTTGAGCATTTTGCGTGGTCTTCGAATAACAGTTTTCACTGAGTATTTGACGAAAATGATCGCGAGCGAGCGAAAACAACGGGTCTTCGCTCAGTTCACTCTCGCTCGGACTACAACCGTTTTTTTTCGTTTCCCCTTTGTATCGGTTAGACCGCGAGCGAACGCTTGAGTGAAATTAAGAAAAAGGTCTTTGAGCGACTGATGCATTTTCATATGCGACGCAAACATACTTTTTGTATGTTATTACTCAAAGTATCTTACATTTACTAAATATGTTAATTTTTTAATGATATCAAGCTTAAACTGCCACATTTAAATGCGCTTGCACAGGTAGTTCTAACCATCAACTGATTTTTAACCCTGCATTTCATATTAAGTGAACGGCGAAGTTCAATAAGCGCAGACAATTTAAATGTATAATTAGTTATTTAACTTACTTATACTGCTTATACTGCCTATTGGGCAGTATAAGATTAGTACTAGTTAAATAACATCTTAATACCAAAAAAACTTTTTTTTTCCAACAAGGCAAATTAAATTATGAGTGCCAAAAGACCTTTTGCATTAACTTTTTTTTCACTTACTGTGGCTCAGCTTGCGACCAGAAAAATTTCGCTCGCGAACAGATGTTCAGCAATAAAGATCGAGGCAAAAAACCCAAAAAACAACCCTCATGCGAAGGCCGACTCAGACAAAGAAAAATCGCTCTTGCTCAGAGCGAGCGAGAGCGGAATATTTTCTGTTTTTCGCTCCTGGTCTAACTTTGAGCGTGACGACAAAACGCTCAACTATTATTTGCAAGCTCTGGTATATGTACATGCATACATACAATTTCATATAACATTATTTTGATTTTGTTATTATGTGCCAATTGCAAAAATGTTTGCAAAAATTAGTCTATAAAAGTAAGAACTATAAAATAGATACACATGCATAAACATTTAGTTTCCGTAAAATCGACCAAACGGTATATTTTGACTTTAAAAAAATATAAACATTCAGAATTTAACATCAAAATATATATTTAAGTGTATTGCATTGTCTCTGAGGTATAAATGAAATAGATACAATTTATTAAAAAATGAATGCATTTACATAATTGTTTGCATATTTGTATATGAACTTAAATATGCCGTTAAATTGTTTCTATGATAAAGGATCTGAACATAATAAGTTTGAAGGCTTCGTTAGGGGTTGATAACACAAGAGATCGGCTTAAGTTATGAACTGGTACGGTGGAAAACAAAATTTGTTGGTGTTTCGTTTACTGCAGCTATTTATTTAATGAAGCGAGGACTTGGTTGGATAATTTAAGCATATCTGCATGAATTTCTAACAAAGAATTAAACAAAATAAATAATTAAGTATTTTATATACGTAGTTCAAATATTTATACACACTTTCCGAGTTTTAGCAGCGTAAATTAAATGCAGTTTAAAAACGTCTGTGTAAAATTTTCTGAAAATAATTTAATATTAAAACGAAACTAAATTAAATTAAATTTTTAGATTTTATTTTTAGTAGTTCAATTTTAGTAAAGCACTTAAAAATTAATATAAACCACAAAATATGGAAAACAATTTGAAATAATTTTTGGATTGAGATTTTGAGTATTTTCGTTGAAATCGTTCAGAAACAAAAAAAATATTAGCAAATTATAAGTAGCCTTTGAACAAGAAACTCGGCTGAGCAACAGCAAATTAATTAATAATATAAAAAAAAACAATGAAACGCCAATAATTTTTTTGTGTACCCACAAGATTCGCAAAATTGTATAAATTTATGATTTTTGATGACAATTAGAATTTAAATAGTATTAATTTTAATTTCGCCAAAAACGAGAAACTTAGAACAAATGTATGAGTTATACTTATAATTTTATATACATACATACATGCGTGCTCTACAAACAAACATATACATATGTATATGTTATATTACATATGTATATACATAATATAAATTATAAGCCAATATTGGTTATGTAATTCCATTCAGTTGGGTGGAAAAGGAGATGAGAACATAATTAATTGATGCTATTCATATGAATGTATGTATACCAGACACACATACTTCTGTAAGGACTGCATGTCTTACAACATTCTTGCATTGTTTCAATTCCGCTGGATTATGTATATGCAGCATACTTTAATAGTTTGTTCTGAGTGTCACATTGAACATTCAGTGAGCTCCAAAAAGTATGCTGTACTTATTTTGAATTTGGGTTTAGTCCATTGCGAAGGCACCAAATGTGTCAGCAACTTTCGTACTATATAATCCTTAAAATATCTTGGCACTCACACATAACCATATTTGCGAATCATATTGATACATGTAGAGACTGTCCGAATATATATATATATATATATATATATATATATATATATATATATATATATATATATATATATATATATATATATATATATATATATATATATATATATAGACGGTCTCTACATGTATCAGTGATGCCAATTAAAAAAAAGACCAAAATGTCCGGAAAATACGCAAAAACAGGCTGAAAATCTAAAAGGAAGGACAGAAAACAGGACAACAATTTTTTTTCTTTATTTGTATTTATTTGGGTTCTATTCCAATAATCTAAAGGCATTGTCAATAAAATGATCAGTGGCCTCTTCCCAGGACTCGAATGTCGCCAATGATCCTATGCGAGCCAAACACTAACACGTATCCAATTCAATTTATTACTGTTATACTCATTTGGCACTGTTCTTAACCAAATATCGGTACAAAAAATTAATATTTTATGTTAAAGTTCTGGTCAGCTGTTCTGCAATGTTAATGAATAGAATTCATCCAAACCCGATCGATCAGCTGGGAAAATATGAACACGATTCGCATTCAGAAAAAAGGTCCGATTTCCGGATAGGGGATATTTAAAATTTTTCCGAACGAAGTGCTTAAAAGAAGGACAGATCTGTTTGGAAAAAGGCCAAATCGGCATCACTGACATGTATGAATATGATTCGCAAACATGGTTATGAGTGAGTGCCAAGATATATACATATACATATATAGTAGTACATTTATACATACCAATATATACCAATACAAATTATTATATTAAATAGAAAAAAATGCAAAGCGCATTTTCGTTCTGATGGGTGTATGAAATAAAAGCATAATTTTGAAAATTATAAGAAAAAAGCAAATAAATGAAATTGAAACAATCCGACTAAATGAGACATGCGATAATAATTGGATTATACATACATATGTATGTGCAAACTTCTTATATGAAATAAATGGCAACCAGTAGTCGATGCAACAAGAAAAAGTATTCAATAAAATTAATTTGAAACCCAAATTGATCAAGGCAAAGCGTTTTATATTTATATTAGTAAATCTTAAATAATGCATAACTTTCTATATATAGGCTTCATGCCTAATTCTATATAATACATTCAAATTGATATATGTACATAAGCCCAAATATATTCCTGGAGTAATGTATGTATGCTGAGGTTTAAATGACCGTATCCTTTCATTATACAGTACAATCCGATTATAACGACACTCGAGGGACCGAATATTTTACGTCGGTATACCCGGAAGACGCTCTAACCAATAGTGACAAGACAATCTTTTTTAGAAAAAAGCAGAAAAAACTATAAGTTTAACGGGACATCTCATGAAATTGACTATACACACGCACACTTTAAGCATTTCTGTGACTTCGGCATTGCACTAAGGCTTTCTCTCACACAAGCAAGGATACCGATCACTGATAAATACATAAATTTTTAACAGCATCGTTTGGAGCTTAAATTTTTCGGCCCATTTCGCTGAATTTTTCTTCGAAAAGTCGCAATATCAGGTTAAATTATGGAAAATATCGTCTGTATAAGCGGTTTATCGCTAAAAGCGGAAACGTACTAAGCGGAGGCTCTCTCATATAAGTTTGTATGGGGACTAAACAAGCCATCGAATTTCCGTCGCAATGACCGGTCGAACGTTATACACGGAGTCGCCATACCCGGATTCTACTGTATTTGTATTTTGTGATTCCAACTATGAAACTATTAAAGATTTTTTTCCAATTCATCAATCCGCCCAAGAGCATGGGGTCCGTCCATTCGTCTGTCAGTCTGTCCGTATGAACCCAGACCATTTCAACGCCATTGAAGCTAGAGAACATATCCCTCGTTAGATAAATTTTCCCAGTACGCCCATTATGGGCGTAGAGAATCGGAAAATTTATTTTTCTGTGTCTCGGAAACACTACTTCTAAGAGCTAGAAGGGCTGAGATTTGGAATGTATATTCGCGTCGACATTCCAAGATCAAACAACTAAGAAAACTCTAGTCGAGACCGCTCGACTAGGGGATACCCTGAACCCTGCGAAGAACCGCTATTCCGGCATTCTCCGTTCAATTTGATCAGGATCTACTTTAATTCCCTTGCCTAATAAATTTTTTCCCAAAAATTTCATTCTGTTTGTCTCCCAACTGCATTTCTCATTGTTTAGAAGCACATTTTTATTTTTTAAAACGCTTCCAACCTTTTCTGGTGCTTTATGGTGTTCTTCTTTGCTACTTCAAAATAGTATAACATCGTCGACATATTTCATGACGTTTTTGCACGGTGGTAAGAGCTGGTCCATTCGTCGTTGGAAGATTTCCGGCGCCGCATTTATGCCAAACATTAGTCGCTTATACCTAAATAACCCTCGAGGCGTAATGAACGTTGTTATCTGCCTACTTATTTTATCCAATTCCAATTGATGGTATGCGTCCTTACAATCCAGTAGTGAAAAGATTCTGACATTTCTTAATTTAGTCCTAAAAGATTCAAATGTCGGCAAAGGGTAGTTCTCACGAAGAATCGCACGGTTGGCTTGTCTCATGTCCAAACATATTCGAATGTCACCACTTTCTTTGAACGCGATCACCATTGGAGAGAACCATGGGCTGTTACCCTTGACCGGTTAAATAATGTCCAGATTGTAGGCTTCCTCTAACTTCGCATTGACTTTCTCCTCGAGCGCAACTGGAATACGCCTCATTGGTTGTTTCACAGGATCGACATTGGGGTCTATCGTTAGTTTTACACTAATACCTTTCCACTTGGGAAATTGTGGCACAATCTTAATGTTGTTCACCGGTAGTCCAACTCGCAGAACATTTATCTTTGTTGCTGTTTTTCGTCTCAGTAGTGACTGCCGTCCATTTTCAATTAAGAACAAGTATGAAAACTCTAGTCGAGACCGCTCGACTAGGGTATACCCTGAACTCTGCGAAGAACCGCTATTCCAAGCATTCTTCGTTCCTTTTATGTACATATATGTATGTATGTTCATTACAAGCAACACATACACATATACACACAGGCACACGCACACACCAGCTCAAGTCGGTGCGTCAGCTGTTTGGCTGCTTTGCATGGCAATGCTATGGGGAAAGTTACACTGAACAAGTTAATTTTACATTTATGAGTTACAGAAGTAGTTCCATGAATAGATTTTACAGAAAATACTTTATCAACTTGCCGTATACCTTTTAGCATAGGTAATGGTTTTATATAGCTTCTCGATGCTCCCGTATAGATCAGCAACTTTATTTCCCCCCCTACATATCTAGATATCCATGGCAGGAGGGAACTACCTTTACAAAATTAATCCCGTCATCTTCTATCCCTGCAACCTCTTGTTTTCCACGCTTGTTGTATGCTACGTCAGAATCAGGCCTCTCTTCATTAAGATGATTAATTCGATTTGTCCTAGAGATTTTATGATCAGGCGGGTTATTAACCCACTGCTGAGATTTAAGGTTTTGTATGACACCCGGCGTGCTATTACCTTTTTGCAATACCCGGTTGTCAGTGACGGTCCTATTGGTCTGTACTACAGCATTAACATCACTAGCTAAATTTGGTTGTCTATTAGAAAAATAAGGATTGCGATGACCTGGAGCTGAATCTGAGTAAATTAATTTTTGTGTTGGTTGCCTGTTCCTTACAGGTGCTTCAGCACTACCTTTTGCAAAATGCGAAGCAAAAGTATAACGCTCAAGATTTGCTCCGACTTCTTGTGCTAGTGCCAATGCACATGGTAAATCAGTAGGTCTTAATGCGAACACTGTCTTAAAGTAGACAGTTCTTGTTCAATTTGATAAACAAAACGCTTATCCGAGTAAGTAAAGCCCAGCCTATCAATTATGGCATCAAAAGTGAGCACTGTACTAAAAGATGATAATACACCATTAGCATCTCCTTTAATTTTATTTCTAATTATTGTTACCGCCTGAAAGTGGCGTGAGCTTCCATCAAATTCTTTGAAAATCTCGTATACATTATGTGCGGCCTCTCGCCAAGACACATATGACCCAGTTGCCCAGAAAATTCGGGAAGAGTTTTCACAGCATCGAACGTTTCCTCACTTTTTATTCCATTTTTACCTTTTCCCACTTTTTTGCTGCCGGTTTCTTAACATGCCGTTTATTTGATTATTGATATTGTTCAATTCGTTTTCAAACTCTTTTCGTGTATTTTCAACAGCTTCTGTTATCACCTGCGGAATTCCAGCTTCCAAAGCTTCGAGTGATAACTTTAAACCTTGATATCACCTGTGCGCTGCGCAAGCTTTGAAGGTTTAAAGCTTTATATGATAGCTTATATTTTTGATCAGGGAGAGAAGCCGAGTCGATTTAGCCCTGTCCGTCTGTCTGTCTGTCTGTCCGTATGTATGAACGCGTCGATCTCAGAACTTACAATAGCTAGAGACTTCAAATTTTTTGTAAGTCCCTGTATAGGGCGCGCATATCGAGTTTGTTTCAGAAATTCGATAACTGTTATCATTTTTTTGTTATCAATTAAAAACGAAAATCTAAATTCAGCTATAAAATTCTGTCTAATTCATCTTTATAGCTAGAGTCTTCAAATTTTGCATTTAGTGTTATTTGAACCTTACGCAATTTTGTTTTTGTTTAATTTTGAGTGCCACGCCCCCTTCGCCTCAAATTTGTAACTCCCGTATATCAAATACTAGAGACTTGTGCTTTGGCACATACATACATATGGATGACATGATCACGCCCAACAAGTTTGATCAAAATCGTTACTCTAGAAAAAAGTTATTAAACATTTAACTTCCCATAACATTACATGCAAAGCAGCCAAAGAACAGCTGACGCAGCGACTTGCGCTTGTGTATGCGTGAGCCTGTGTGTGTGTGTGAGTGTGTTGGTTGTACTGTACGTACATATACATATGCATATAAAAGAAACGGAGAATGCACGGAATAGCGGTTCTTCGCAGGGTTCAGGGTATACCCTAGTCGAGCGGTCTCGACTGGTGTTTTCTTACTTGTTTTGTGTTAACGCGTAAGCGAAAACTAATGCCATCGTAGGTATTTGTTCGTTGCGTTTACGCGTAAGCGAAAACTAATGTTATAGTGGATATTGTATATTGGGTGCCAATGATTTTGGATTGTGATGTATTTAACGTTTATTATGAGCGATCTGCCTCTTATCGAATATACTCTTAATCTGAATCTACAAAGAATGGGCTTAGGATATTTAAAGTAAATTTGTCGCCAGAGTCGCTGTTGCTGTCGCTTTAGGCGTTGCGTAATCAACGCTGTCGCCGGCCTCTGGTGCCGCGCTGCAGAGCTGCAGTGCTTGCGCCTCGTGCGGAGTATCATTAATTCGCGGGTGTTGCGCGACGTAGTTGTGGGCCGCAGACTTGAGTTTGCAGGTCGTTGGGATCGTTGAACCCGACACCCAGACCAAGCGCGCCTACGGTGACCATTGATAAGTTCAGATGTTTTGGTGAGAACATTCTCAGGTCGTTCTTGGGTTGCTAGGTGTTCACAGTTAACTGATGTATATACCAAGTCTCAAGTCTCTAGCATCAATTATTATTATATAATAATATAATAAAATATTCGTTTCAATGCATACATATGTATGTACATATGTAAAATTTGGCAAATCAAAAGACAAGGTCAAAGGTCACAAAGTCATTATGTTGCGAGTTATTGGTTTAGAAGCTGTAGATTTTTCAGTTTTTATTTGCCACGTCCCCAGTAGACACATAGTTTTTGGCATGTTCATAGAGTGGGTGTTCAGGACTATAAAGTTTAGATGTTCCATAAACAAGAAAATTACAGGGCATTTTTTGTGAGATACGCCCATTTTGGGGCGTAACAATAGTGCTTGGCAGAGCTCGCCAATAACAGTTAAGCATTTAGCGTGGTCTTCGAATAACAGTTTTCACTGAGTATTTGACGAAAATGCTTGCGAGCGAGCGAAAACAACGGGTCTTCGCTCAGTTCACTCTCGCTCGGACTACAACCGTTTTTTTCGTTTCTCATTTGTTTCGGTCAAACCGCGAGCGAACGCTTGAGTAAAATTAAGAAAAAGGTCTTTGAGCGACTGATGCATGTTCATGTGCGATGCAAACGTACTTTGTGTATGGTATTAATCAAAGTACGCAAAATATTCTTGCGTCGCAAGTTTGTATCTTACATTTACGAACTATTTTAATTTTTTAATGATATGCGCTTGCACAGGTAGTTCTAACTAGCCCTACATTTCATATTAAATGAAATTTGAAGTTCAATAACCGCAGTTATTTAACTTGACAATAGATAGTACAAGTTTAGTACTAGTTATATACATATATTAAATAATTATTCTTAATACCAGAGCTCGCAAATAACAGTTGAGCGTTTTTTCTTTACGGTCGAGGTCAGATAAGGAAAAAGAAAAAATATTCCGCTCTCGCTCTGAGTAAAATCGATTTTTTCTTGTCTGAATCGATCTTCGCATGAGATGCTCGGCAAAAGAGATCGACGCAAAATACCAAAAAAAAACCCCTCATGCGAAGACCGATTCAGACAAGAACAAATCGCTCTTGCTCAGAGCGAGATCGGAATATTTTTAGACTTTTTTACGAAGTGTAAAAAGTATATTGGTTTTGTGCAAATCGGAAAATGCATTTTCCTGTATCTCAGAAACACTACTTCTAGAAGGGCTAGAGAGTTGAGATTTTAACTGAACACTGACGTCGACATCCCAAAATCAAACTGCTATGGCGGATATATCTACGCCCATTGGGGCGTGGCAAATCGGGTCAAACGGTATATTCTACAGTTTTGAAGGTAGAACGCCCAAATTTGGCACGTGGCTTACTGTTACGATCCTATAAGGATCGCTAAAAAAAATTTTATAGCCACGACACAATCGAAAACCTATGGCGGATATATCTACGCCCCCAGGGGGCGTGGCAACTAATATCAGCTTATATCTCCCACAGTCTTAGTGCTTCAAAATTGAATGCTAAGTTGCCAGGGGCCTCCTCTACCGACCGATTAACCAAAAACTATTGTTACGCCCCAAATGGGGCGTGACTTACAGAAAAATACCCTGTAATTTTCGCATTTTTCAAATGTAAGCATCCAAACTTTACAGTTATATTCCTGAACGACCACTCTATGCACATGCCAAAAATTATATGTCTACGGCCACTGGGGGCATGGCAAATCAAAACTGAAACATCTGCTGCTTCTGAGCCAATAACGCGCCACATAATGACTTTGTGACCTTTGACCTTGTCTTTTGATTTACCAAATTATATATATATGTTTGGAAAGAATATTTTATTAATACAAAATAACTAAATAAAGCAAAATTAACAAAAATATCAACCGGGGCTAGTGCCCACATCTCTACGCTCGCCAACAATTTTCTGTCACATTTTCAGCTTTGCCACCTCTCTCATTTTGAGAGATGCCATCTCTCTCGATTTAAGTGCGTGTTTTTTCCAAGGTAAAAGTTCTAAGCTTCTATCCAAAATGAAACTGTTTGGCCACCTCCAATGAAAACTTTAAATCTGCAGCTAATTTGAGCAACGACAGTGGGAATTTAAGTTTAATTAAAAAAAATATATAATGTGATGCCCCTGGTACGTGAAAAAGTATTTCGCTGTCGGTTGCGTCCGACTGCAATATTCTTATTTATTTCTTTTTCGCAGCTGCTCTGACCTTGAGCGTAAAGAAAAACCGATCAACTGTCATTTACGAGCTTTTTTTGGGAGTCGGTAGAGAAGGCTTATAGTAACTTAGCATCCAATTTTTAAGTTTCCAGCACTAAAAACTGTGGGAAATATATGCTCATATTAGTTGCCACGCCCCCTGTGGGCGTAGATATATGCGCCATAACTTTTCGATTGTGGGCTTCTAACCCGAGTATATGTACACCATATGTATATGTATATGTACCATATATGTATACCAAGTCTCAAGTCTCTAGCATCAATAGTGCTCAAAATATAACAGAATTAGTAAAATTACTATATATTCAGATTGGATTTGCCACGTCCCTAGTAGGCGGGGCAATAAAGATTTTTGGGCGATCTTTATAGGATCGTAACGGTAACACTCAACTCTGCTTGTCACCCTGATCAAGAATATATACATATGCTTTTTAGGGGTCTGCCACGCCTCCTTCTGCCTGTTACATACATTTCAACAAAATCATACACGCTGATTTCCCATTTTCAATGGGTTCTGGGTATAAAAACTTGGGGACATGATCCTGCTTTCTTATGATCCATAAGAATCCATAATTCGACTTCGTTATTTGTATACCGTTCAAACTGGGTATTTCAATTTGAATTTGCAGATCTGTGTAACTGTATTCTTTGTAACTTTCTGATTTTGGACCTCGCCTCAAAAATGCAAATCAAGTATTTCAAATACTAGAGACTTGTACTTTGGCAAATACGCACATATGAATGACATAACTACGTTCTGAAGTTTGATTAAGAAAGTACCATCTACAAATAAAGTTAAAAAACCATTAATTTCTCATAACATAGGCATATTTCAGCCCAAGCGCAATTGCTGCATCAACTGCGCAGTTAGCGGAGCTTGTGCGTTCATGAACGTGCGTCTGTGTGTGTATACATACATATGTATGTGTTGCATAATGAATAACAGTTCTTCGCAGGGTTATGGTTATCGTCTAGTCGGGTACCCCCGACAAGAGTTTTAGTATTTATTATTAATTATTAATTTTTAATTGTAAGAAAAATATATGTATATGTATGTTCTTTTTTCGTTTGTTTATTATGCTCATTTTTTTTTGTAAATACGTTGTTATACATAGGAATATGCATAATTTACTTTTTTGTTGATTTTGGTTTACAAGTGATCATGATAGCTCCTTATATAATTTGTATTCAATTCATTATATAAATATGTCCATTTATACCCATTTCACATTGATAATGCATTCATATAAATATGCATAAATAATTTACACCACGAAACAAAAAATTAAATAATTATCTTATACATATTTAATTTTGTTTTTGCTTTTACTTTGAATGGCGTGTTTAGTGCAGATCAAAATATGCTCCAGCTGGAGCTCATTGTGTATATATTTAAATTTTATTATGTTTTGGTTTTTAATGTTTTTTGTATTTATTAATGGACGTGGACGTTGCCGGTGGTAGCCCCGCCTACAGTATCAAGTCAAGATGTAAACATGTACATATGTACATGCAAATTTAATTATATGTTACGCACTTTGCTGTTGTTGTTATTTATAAATTATTAATTACACTCATTTATTAAATATGTACTTTTTTATTTTTGCCAAGCGAGTATTTTACATAAAAATACCAATATATGCGTGTCTCTGCTTGTACGTATATTTACGAATGTACATATACATATGTTACTACATAGGTTAACATGTTAATTAGTTATAGGTAGTATATATATATGTATGTATAAATTACCACTTGTTTTGGTTTGCTTTACATTTTGTCATTCTATCAACTTTTTTAACGAGTAGTAGCACAATTTTTGGACGAAAATGATTGTAGAAATCGTAGCGTCTAGTGTATCAGGAAGTGTACGTGTTGCCAGGGTACGTCATATGTGGGTGCGGGAGTATGTGTGTATGTATGTATGTACATATATGTTTTAACAAGCTGACTTGACGCGACTGAATTCCATAAAGTCAAAAGGTGTTAAAGAGTTACAAAATAATGATGTACATATGTATATACACTTGCTCATATATCTCTGCGTACACCCAATGAAATGTTTGTATTTCAAATTTGAGCATTAATAGCGCTCAGTACAAACAAGATATCAAATTTTTTGTTTTTGTATTTGTTTCTTTAATTATTTAACTTAGTGTATAATTTAATTTCATTTATCAGAACAAAAAACTTAAGCACAATATAGCTATTAAAACAGAAACATAAGAGATCCCTTGAACCCTGCGAAGAACCACGATTGCTAAGAACCGCTAAAATTCCCCGTTACTTTTATATGTACACACATACATACACACACAGACGCATGCACAAGCACACAGTCTGCTAACTGTGCAATTTGACTCATCAGTTTCGCTTAGTCTGCAATATGCAAAATAATGTGAGATATTAAATGTTTAGTAACTTTTTTTCTAGACCAACGATTTTGCTCAAACTTGTTAGGCGTGATCATGTCATTCAAATGTGTGTGTGTCATAGTTAGCAGATTGTGTGCTTGTGCGTGCGTGTGTGTAACACATTCACACTACACATACTCGCTACATAAGCATAAAATTAACGGAGAATTTTAGCGATTCTTAGGAATCACAGTTCTGGGGATCTCTTAGCCCACGATTGAGTCACTGTTAAAAGATACCATAGGTTATGCAAAGACGAGTTCCGTTACTTTGGCTGTTTACTAACAGACGTCTTGTGACGTCACATTTTCCCATTCTGCTCCATCCATCATTTTATTGCATTAAAGTAAAAAAACTAAGTAGATAAAGGTATGAACTGAGAGGACATTCGGGAACAGCAATGATGTGCCCAAAGGGGATACTAAGTCAGAAATAATGGGTTAAAGACGGAATTGACTAGATTTTCACCATGAGTAATGCCTATTTATGCCAATATATCAAAATATTTACATATGTATAATACACACTGAGGGTATATCTATAAAGCTACTGTTCACACCTGCTGCAGTGTCAGAATCATCCGAATTAATGGAATAAAACCTGTGTATTAATCATAAAATCGAAGACGATGTATGGTTCTTAGCTTGAAGTCTCAAGAAAGCGATAATCTGCCGGAACCACCTCCAGAAATCTGGGCAGAAGCTAACATGTTGCTCATCGTCGTTTGCCATCAGCTTTTTAATATGTTGTTATAAAGCGGCAGATATAATGATGTGGATTGATAAGAAACGACTTATTAATACTATTTAGTTTTGTTAGTTAAAGCCTTGAAATATAAAGTTTTAGGCCATTTAACACGAAAGTGAAAGCGGTTAGAAGATTACCTGAGGAATAACAGCAAAAAAACGGCAAGAACTAAAGAAAAAACTAATTAAACCCTTATATTGCCAGATTTGGGAATCTTTTCATAACTAGGAACAGGTGACCGTTTAAGTTTTTATTTTGTCTGCTGACTATAAGATAGATAACAGTGTCAAAACTCGTGAATTTTCTTACAAAGTTCAGCGCGCACTAGCGAATTTGGGAAATAGTGACGTTTCACTCAATCGCACGATTGAGTAACACTAGGTAATGCAAAGCGGTCTGTTAAATTAGCAGTGAAACGTCACTGCGCGCTGAACTTTGTAAGAAAATTCACGATTTTTGACACTGTTATCTATCTATCTTAGTTCTAAGCCGTTTTTTGCGGCTATTCCTCAGGTAATCTTCTGACCTCTTTCACTTTCGTGTTGAATAACTTGAAACTTTATATTTCAAGGCTTTAACTAACAAAAATAAATTGTATTAATAACTATTAGTCGTTTCCCATCAATTCAAATTATTAACAAGAGTGTTCTGGTCGAGACTGCTCGACCAAGAGATCCCCTGAACCCTGGGAAGAACTGCGATTCCTGAGAACCGCTAATATTCTCCGTTACTTTTATATATACATATGTAGCAAGCAATACATACACACACACAGACGCACGCACAAGAACAGACACAGACGCACACACAAGCACACAATCTGCTAACTGTGCATTATGACTCATCAGCTTCGCTACTGCTGCAAGACGCCGATAATATGATATATTAAATGTTTAATAACTTTTTCTAGTCGAACGATTTTAATCAAATTTGTTGGGCGTGATCATGTCATTCATATGTGGGGCGTGGCATCCAAAATTTAACAAAAGTCGAAACAGAAGGCTCAAATAACACTAAATGCACAGTTTGACAACTCTAACTATAAAGATGAATTAAATAGAATTTTATAACTAAATAAAAATATCGGTTTTTAATCGATAACATTAAAACGATGATAGTTATCGATTATTTGAAACAAACTCGATCGAATCGTGATATACACGAACTTCCAAAAAAAATTTGAAGTCTCTAGCTCTTATATCTTCTGAGATCGACGTGTTCAAACATGCGGACAGACGGCCAGACAGACAGACAGACAGGGCTAAATCGACTCGGCTTCTTTCCCTGATCAAGAATATATATACTTTATGGGGTCTGCCACGCCTCCTTCTGCCTGTTACATACATTTTTACAAAACCATTATACCTTGATTTCCCATTTTCAATGGGTTCAGGGTATAAAATCTGATGGCTACCGACAATGAGCAGCATTGTTAGCTTCTGCCCAGATTTCTGGAGGTGGTTCCGGCAGATTATCGCTTTCTTGAAAACTTCAAGCTAAGAACCATACATCGTCTTCGATTTTATGATTAATACACACGTTTTATTCCATTAATTCGGATGATTCTGACACTGCAGCAGGTGTAAACAGTAGCTTTATAGATATACCTTTAATGTGTATTATACATGAATATCTTGATATATTGGCATAAATAGGCATAACTCATGGTGAAAATCTAGTCAATTCCCATTAACCCATTAATTCTGACTTAGTATCCCCTTTGGGCACATCATTGCTGTTCGCGAATGTCCGCTCAGTTTAAACCTTTATCTACTTAGTTTTTTTACTTTAATGCAATAAAATGATGGATTGGCCATTCTAATGGTACCTATTAATAAAATTGGATACTAAATGCATTATTTTGATTGGTTTGGAGCACTTGCTGGGTGTGAATTAAAGTGCCCGCCAAACTTAAGTTGGGATAACCGAGCAGTGGTCTTAGTCGAGCAGTCTCGACTAGGGCACTCTTACTTGTGTTGCTTGTTTTTTTTTTAATGCCTGTAATGTATATGTATGTGTGTAAATATGATGTTTAGGAAAGCGCAAGTGCCAGAGGCCGGGATGGTGTTCTCATAGGCATTTCAGCCGTCATTGTATTCAGTACGCTGTTCAGACAAGCTAAGGACGTTTTCGCAAAAAGGTAATCGTGTTTATATTGATAGAAATAAATCATTAAATTAATTAATATATATATATATATATATATATATATATATATATATATATATATATATATATATATATATATATACTCTGCATATTCACCGTAGATGTTGAATATCTTCTTTATCATTTGAGATAGAGTCTCAAAACTTGTTTTCCATAAAGCTCTGTTATATTCTCCTTAAAATAAAATAATATTGGACTCCGTATCTTTCCAAGAAGTATTTTTTTTAATTTTTTGAAAAAAAGACTTACAAAAAAGGGCTGCTAACAGAGCTTTATGGAAAACAAGTTTTGAGACTCTATCTCTGAAGGTATATAAGATATTCAACATCTACGGTGAATATATATAAAGTTTTATCTGAACAATCGCGAAACAGCAGCAAATCTTTGCTATATCAACTATTAGTTCTAAGTTTTGCACACAGGCGTGCAGTTTCTTTCATTTGCTATAGTTTTACTTTTATACCTTGCTTTTATTTTTCTTAGTATTTAATATAGACTTATATTTTTAATTATTTTGCAGTTAATGTATTGGAACAAAAAGTTTTCGCATTTTATTTGTCATTGAACATATTTTTCTTTCCTACTGTCTAATCTTTAATTTAGACTAGTTAAAAATATTTAAAACAATCAGTAAAACAATGCACACACAATATATATATATATATATATATATATATATATATATATATATATATATATATATATATATATATATATATATATATATATATATATATATATATATATATATAGATATCGCTTAAATGTATATGGGGTTCTCTTGGCCGGTTAACAAGCGGAACATTGAAGTGGGCATCGTTTTCATGAGGATCTGCAAACCATAAAGATAACATTAGACTCACTGCTTCGTTGACTCTATGCTCTGCTTTTACCTCACCCACCGATGTGGCCAATAAATTAACGATCTTCTCGTGCGGCACAGCCACAACGCTTTGGTTGTTGATCTCAATGATTCGATGACCGACTCGAACTCCTCCTCGCTCGGCAATGCCACCACGCAGAAGACTGCAGATCTAGAAGTATAAGAAATATTGTCAATATTAATCACATAGCAGTAACATGTATCAAATCGTTTTTTTTTATATCCTCAACCCATTGAAAATGTGAAATCTGAGTATAACGGTTTTGTTGAAATTATGCAACAGGCAGAAGGAGGCGTGGAAAATCCCATAAAGTATATATATTCTTGATCAGCACAAGGAACCGAGTTGATATAGCCATGTTCGTCTGTTCGTATGTATGAACTCGTTGATCTCAAAACATATAATAGCTAGAGACTTGGAATTTTGTATGTAGGTCCACTAACCAAATAATTAGTTAGTGGTAGGTCCCTGTATAGGGCGCGAGTTATCATCCCGGGAGGATGAGACGATGACCGAGGATATAATATTTTTTTTCATGTAAAAAAAATCCTTTGTTCACTTTTGTGCTCTTGTAAGAACGTGGTTTAAAGTTTTAATTTATTTACAGAATTTGATGTGTTCGCTTCTAAACTCAGAATGAGAACAGTGCAAACATTGTTTACATTTTTGCATCGCTTGCCCACTGCAATTCGGTAACGGTAAGCGTTTTTATACTATTTCACGTAGTGATATAGTATATTGGTTTTGTGTAATGTCCGTCATGCTGTCCGTCCGTCTGTCCGTCCGTCTGTCCGTCCGTCTGTCAGTCTGTCCGTCTGTCCGTATGAACGCAAACCATTTCCACGCTATTGAAGCTAGAGACTTGAAATTTGAAATATATACTCGTGTATACCCTCGTCTGATAAAGTGTCAAGATTTTCCCGATACGCCCACTAGGGGCGTGGCAAACCGGAATATGCATTTTCCTGTATCTCAAATCGGATCTGAAGATATAGTGATTTTACTAGTTTCGTTATATTTTGAGTACTATTGATGCTAGAGACTTGAGACTTGGTATATATACTCGGGTTAACATCCCACAATCGAATAGCTATGGCGGATATATCTACACCCTCAAGGGGCGTAGCAACTAATATCAGCTTATATCTCTCACAGTTTTAGTGCTAGAAGATTCAAAATCGAATGTTAAGTTACTGGGGGCCTCCTCTATCGATTCCCCAAAAATTATTGTTACGCCCCAAAAGTTATATTCCTGAACGCCCACTCTATGCACATGCCTACGGCCACTGGGGGGCGTGGCACATCAAAACTGAAACATCTGCAGCTTCTGAGCCAATAACGCGCCACATAATGACTGTGACCTTTGACCTTGTCTTTTTATTTGTCAAATTATATATATATGTTTGATAAGAATATTTTATTAATACAAAATAACTAAATAAAGAAAATATAACAAAAATATCAACATGACAACATGACAAAAATATCACGTTTTCAGAGTTGCCACCTCTTTCATTTTGAGAGATGCCATCTCTCTCGATTTAGGTGCGTATTTTTGCTAAGGTGAGGGTTCTAAGCTTCGATCCTAATTGAAACTGTCTGGCCACCTTCAATGAAAAGTTTTAATCTGCAGCTAATTTGAGCGGCGACAGTGGGGATTTAAGGTTAAATTAAAAAAATTTAATGTGATAGATGCCCCTGTGGGCTGCTGGGTCGTGAAATAGTATTTCGCTGTCGGTTGCGTCCGACAGCAACGTTCTTACTTGTTTGCTTTGTGCGAGTGTGTCACCGCTCAAGTGCACGCAAAAGCAACAACAAGAATGACAACTAAAGTCAGTGACCCCGCTGTAGCTGTAAAGCCAAATGCAGATTTGGAAGCCCAGCTAAACCTTGCAATGCTAAATAGAAAGGTGTCAATCAGAACCATTAGTTCAATGGATATTGATATCGCATCAGTGCAAGATACCAACAAACAAAAACGTAAACTGCAACGATCGCCGCAAGCAGCCAAAAAAGGCTTGCTTTTGATCAGCCAAACACCAGCAAAGCTGCGTCAGAGTCGCAAAATCGATTTGCAATGCTCGATGTAGACGAGGAAGATATCAGTGATGCACCTGTTACACCAGTAGTCTCTGCGCAGCCTGTGGAGCAACCGAAGGCTCGCTCCCCTCCTATTTGGTGCCTAGGCATCAAATCTGTGGCAAAGCTGCAGCAAATAATTGACAAAGCGATTGAGCCAAAGTCATATGTTATTAAACCTTGGCGGAACGACATTATCGTGCTTTAATAAGCCACTTCTCCAAAGTGAAGGTGGAATTTCACTGTTACCAGCTCAAGGAAGACAAGGGTTAGCCTCAAAGGCCTACATTCGAGCACCGAAATCCAACAATTAAGAGAAGAGCTAGAGGCAAAAGGACACAAAGTAACAAATTGAGCTCAATACTCCTGAAGATGTAGATTATGCAGCAAACAAGCTGCATAAAGCCATTGTTGCAGCCTCGCACCTAGCCGCCCCTCCCGTATGAAGTATACAATATCGCTCTAGGTACAGCTTCCCCCTCTCATTGGAGGCCCGAAACCTTTTGGAGTACAAACGCAGGGCAAGGAGACGCTGGATAGTAACAAGGACAGCAAGCTCTAAAGCTAGCTACAACGAAGCCACAAGGTAACTTAAAGCTTCGTTAGCGCAGCTTCAGAGCAAGCGTATTGGTGATGCACTCCACAAAGCGGAATCACCTGCAAACGCAGAATTTCAGCTTTGGAAATTTACTCGCAATATAAAGAGGCAACCATTGCGTCGTCACCCCATATGCAGCACTTCAGGCACCTGGTTTATGGGAGACGAAGCGCAAGCCGAGGCCTTTGCTCACCACCTTCAAGAACAGTTTACTCCGCTAATAACTGCCGAGCCAGCAGATGTAGAGGATGTTCAAAAGAAGAGGTGCAGGACTATATCAGGCGAGTAAAATTGAAAAAATTCCCTGGATACGATCTGATTGATGGCAGGGTCGTTAGATCGCTTCCTGACTCGGCAGTGGAGTACTTAACTACGCTGTACAACGCCATGCTTCGCATTCGGCACTTTCCAGCTTCCTGGAAGCGTGCCGTGATTGTGATGATCCCTAAGTTTGGTAAACCCGTGGGTGAAATTGGTTCGTATAGACCAATTAGTCTGTTGCCAGTACTCTCCAAAGTATTCGAAAGCATAGCTTTAGGAGACAGCATGGAACACATGAACAGGTCCATAAAATTGTACACCACATTCTGGAAGCGTTCGAAGAGAAGATGTACTCCTCTGCCGTCTTTTTGGACGTCAAACAAGCGTTTGATCGAGTCTGGCACCTTGGACTTCTGCAAAAAGTGAGGGCAGCCCTACCAGCCCCAATTTTCACGCTGCTATGCTCATATTTGCATGGAAGGACATTCCAAGTATCCAGGGGTCAGGCTCTCTCATCAGACGCACCAATCAGAGCAGGAGTTCCACAGGGAAGTATTCTTGGACCAACACTCTACTTATTGTATACAGGAGACATGCCAACCCCGCAGTCCAATGACACCATCATTGCGACCTACGCAGATGACACTGCCATTCTGTCGCGAGACATTTCGGCGCAAGAAGCCCCTGTCTCACTGCAAACTTTCCTGTAGTCTTTTGGTTCCTGGGCCAAAAGATGGTGCATCTCCATTAAAACACAGAAATCTAAGCACATCACATTTGCCACCAGAAGAGGTAACTGCCTAAATTTGACACTAGGATCCACAATTCCTAGCGCCACAAAAGCCAGTTATCTGGGAGTCACGTTAGATAGACGTTCAACTTTCAACGCCCATATTAGAAAAGTGGCCACTACCTGCAAAATAAAATTAGAGAAACTGGAGTGGATGCTGAGAGCTTCTACTAAATTGTCGCTCAAAAGGAAAACCAACATATACAGGGCCATAGTAGTGCCAACATTCCTATATATTCCAGTATGGGGCTCGGCGGCGAGGACCACGACCAACAAAATTCAAATTGTACAAAACAAAGCTTTACGGAGGCTTACTGGTTTGTAAGAAATTCAGTGCTGCATAGAGATTTAGAAATACCAACAATTGCAGAAATCATTGGGCGACACAGTTCTAGATACGCTGACAGACGGGAAGCACACCCAAACCAGCTCGCATCTAATCTGGTCAACAACCTAAGCAGGAGAAGACTAAAGAGACTGCATCCCCTCGATCGTCGTGGAATTGAAACTGCGTAAAATTGTATTTAATATATGTATATATGTATAGATTAGGTAGATTAATACATACAGGCGTACCTACCTAAAATAAGCTAAGGTAAATTAAGTGATAACTCCGCTAAAGAGTCGAAGACATCCGTGGCAAATTCTATTATATTTTGAGCACTATTGATGCTAGAAACTCAAGACTTGTTATGCATATATCCCAAGATTGAAAAGCTATGACTGATATATTTACGCCCATTGGGGGAGTTGCAAATCGTATGAGTATATAATTCAAGCTTCAAAATTGGATGTTAAGTTATTATTGACCTCTTCTATCGTAAGCATTCAAATACAGTTATATTCATGAGTACTCACTCTATAGACTGGCAAAAATAATATGTCTACGCCCACTGGGGGTGCAAAGCTGCAAATTCAAGTATTTCGTGGTCGTTACCACCCGACTGCAACGTTCTCTGTTGTATACCCTGAACCCATTAAAAATGGGAAAAAAGGGTATAATGTTTTTGTGAAAATGTATGTAATAGGTCGTTTTATTGTTATCGATTAAAAACGAAAATCTAAATTAAGTTATAAAATTCTATCTAAATCATCTTTCTAGCTAGAGTCTTCAAATTTTGCATTTAGTGTTATGTAAGCCTTACGCAATTTCGGTTTTTGTTAAATTTTGGGTGCCACGCCCCCTTCGCCTCAAATTTGTAACTCTCGTATATCAAATACTAGAGACTTGTGCTTTGGCACATACATACATATGGATGTCATGATCACGCCCAACAAGTTTGATGAAAATCGTTGGTCTAGAAAAAAAGTTATTAAACATTTAATTTCCCATAGCATTGCCATGCAAAGCAGCCAAACAACAGCTGACGCACCGACTTTCGCTTGTGTGTGCGTGCGCCTGTGTATGTGTGTGTGTATGTTTTGCTTGTAATGAACGTACATATGCATGTGTATATAAAAGAAACGAAGAATGCTTGGAATAGCGCTTCTTCGCAGGGTTCAGGGTATACCCTAGTCGAGCGGTCTCGACTAGAGTTTTCTTACTTGTTCATTTTGCATTTAGTGTTATTTGAGCTTGACGCAATTTCGGTTCAATTTTTGATGCCACGCCCCGTTCGCCTCAAATTTGTAAGTCACGTATTTCAAATACTAGAGACTTGTGCTTTGGCACATACATACATATGGAAGACATGATCACGCCCAACAAGTTTGATCAAAATCGTTGTTAAACATTTAATTTCCCATAACTTTTCCATACAAAAAGAAGCTAAAGCACAGCTGACGCACCGACTTGCGCTTGTGTGTGAGATCGCTTATGTGTGTGTGTGT
This sequence comes from Drosophila mercatorum, assembly GCA_961210405.1. Classification (NCBI taxonomy): domain Eukaryota; kingdom Metazoa; phylum Arthropoda; class Insecta; order Diptera; family Drosophilidae; genus Drosophila; species Drosophila mercatorum. Next base: position 596,016 of record CAUIUS010000010.1, read on the forward strand.
TGCTTGTATTGTAAACACATATCTTATTTAACCTGAGGAACTCATGTTGTAAGGTTATAAGTAACTTAGTTCAGTGATTAGTTTGGTATTCCTACATATAGTAAGTTGAACTGACAGTCAGTTAGATAGTAGGCAAATCGATTAATAAGTTACTCAGAGAATTAGTCAATCACTCAGCTAGCTATTCCCGTTCTTTGAATTTAGCTATTCAAACAGTTAACAAAGTAGCTAGCTTGTAAGTTTAATTGGTATTAAATATGTTCATACATTAAAAAGTCTCAATCACTATTAAATTGATTTTTTTACTCACCACTCCATTTTGGACACTAAAACCGAGTTGATATTTGGTCTCTGGCCGCTTGATCTTGACCTCAACTACTGGCGCACAGGGTACAACTGTGAATTTGACAACGGTCTGGTTTTTGGTATTCTTGATATATGTCTGGCAAGTGGAGAGCGGCAGGCCGACCAGGCTCAGTCCGTTGATAGCGATTAGCTGATCACCGATATTCAATTGACCGCAACGTGCCGCAGCTCCAGAGCTCATTAGGTTTGCAATAACTACTGTGGGTAGCATGGAGCCCCAGCCGCTTTCGACAATGACTACGCCGAGTATTTCGCCCTTTGCCTTGGGCACAACTACTTCCTTTTGTAGCTCTTTCTTGGCAAAAATCTCGAGCTCGTCGCCAAAGATCTCCTGGCTGTTGAGCACCTCCTGATAATCCATTTCCTTGACAAACCGATGATCCTCAATGCCATTAGCCTTTAGGAATTCCATGTATGCCACCTGGAAGGCTTGTCCAATCGACTGTGCAATGAACTGCGCCTCGTCGCTCTCGAATACGTGGCATATCATTTTGGGTGTGCGATTCGGTTTTGGTGCATCATCGATGTCCTGTGGTACGAAACGCCTACGAGCCATAAGAACCACCAGATCCCCAATATCGGCTATATAAGAGATGGTGCGCAGCGCATGATCCATCATGATCTCCTTCAAATCGGTGTTCAGCACCATTATCTTCTCAGTAGAGATAAACAAATCCACCTCCGTGCTGGGCTGCACATCGCCATCTGGTGCCTGTTTTAAACAATAAGACAAGCATAATAAGTAACAAGTAAGAACGTTGCAGTCGGACGCAACCGACTGCGATATACTTTTTCACTTCCCAGCAGCCCACAGAGCCATCAATCATATTATATTTTAAAATTAATCTTAAATGCCCTCTGTCGCCGCTCGAATTAGCTGCTGATTCAAAATTTTCATCGGAGGTGGCCATGTCAGTTTCAATTTGGATCGACGCTTAGAACCCTTACCTTAGCAAACACACGCACCAAAATTGAGAAAGATGGTATCTCTCAAAATGAGAGAGGTGTCTACTCAGAAAATAAGATAGAAGCTCGTTGGCGAACGTAGAGGTGTGGGCTCGAACCCCGGTGCGGTCTGCTCGATATTTTTTTCTTTATTTAGTTATTTTGTGTCAATAAAATATTTCTTTCAATACATATATAAAATTTGGCAATCAAAAGACAAGGTCAAAGGTCACAATGTCATTATGGTGAGTTATTCGTTCAGAAGCTGTAGATTTTTCAGTTTTGATTTTCCACACCCCCAGTGGACGTAGACACATAATATTTGGCATGTTCATTTGGTGGGTGTTAAAACTGTAAAGTTTGAATGCTTGCCTTAAAAAAATGCGAAAGTTACTGGGTATTTTTTGTAAGTCACTCCCCTTTTGGGGCGTAACAGGAATTCTTGGGGAATCGATAGAGGAGGCCCTCAGTAACGGAGCATCCAATTTTGAAGCTTCTAGCACTACAACTGTGGGAAATATATGCTGTTATAAGCTGCCACGCCCTTGTGGGCGTAAATATATCCGCTACAACTTTTCGATTTTGGGATGTTAACCCGATTGTATATACCGAGTCTCAAGTCTCTAGCATCAATAGTGCTCAAAAAATATAACAGAATTAGTAAAATCACTATATGTATATTCCGATCCGATTTGCCAAGCGTGGCCATAAACGCCCCAATGGGCGTAAATATATCCGCCATATCTTTTTTATCTTGGGATGTCGACGTGAGTGTTCAGTTAAAATCTCAACTCTCTAGCCCTTCTAGAAGTAGTGTTTCTGAGATACAGGAAAATGCATATTCCGGTTTGCCACGCCCCTAGTGGGCGTATCGGGAAAATCTTGTCACGTTATCTGACGAGGGTATAGACGAGCTTATGTTTCAAATTTCAAGTCTCTAGCTTCAATAGCGTGGAAATGCTTTTGCGTTCATACGGACAGATGGACAGGACTGACAGACGGACGGACAGCATGACGGACATTGCACAAAACCAATATACGTTTTACACTTCGTGAAAAAGTATAAAAAGCAGATACCGTGAACGCTGCGAAGAGCCAATATTCAAAACATACTATGCTTGTTTTTATAGATGTATATATAACTGCGCAGTTTATGCCGCGGCTACGCTAGGGCTGCAATATCCCAATATTATGGGAAATTAAATGTTTAATAATAACTTTTAATGTAGATTTTTTTGTACCATTTGCCAAAGCAAAAGTTTCTATTATTTGAAGTACGTGTTTTTCTTAATTTTGGTATCCATTATATAACAAAAATAAACATTTTATAATCGAACTTCGTGTTTTACAGAAGCCTCTAAATGTGCATAAATACGGCTGTACCCCTTTTGCCATTTTCAATGGGCTAATGGATAACAAGTAAGAAAGCCGGGAGTGCCCGACTAACGTGCTGTATAAGGAACCCATAAACTTGTTAAATTTGGAGCAATTTAGAATAAATATTAAAATGAATAAGGTTGCTTCTAATGACTACTTACCAGAGCCTATGGTATGCGAGTTTTCAGATTCGAACGTAGATGTCAATACGTGGGTTCGTTTAGCGAATTCATCATATACATAACGAGCATATACATAACAAAGGTTGGTGTCGATGTCGACAAATTGATCCATGAAAAAAAAGAAAACTCAAACATTGAATGGGTATTTTTATTAAAAGGCTTTTTCTAAAGCTAATGTGAAACTGAAAAACTAATGTGAAAAACAATGTGAAAAACAAGTAAGAAAACTCTAGTCGGGCGTCCCGATTAGGAGATCCCCTGTAATACTGCAGAGTTTGCATTTCGTTTAAATGCACAGAAAATTAAATTAGATTTAATTAGATTTTTTTTTAGCTAATTGCGGCATCTATGTTTCCATTCGATAGAGCAGCTGATAATTCGCAAAATATAGTGCCATCTAGTGGACATATTTATAAATGTTAACACGCTCACGACCGAAGTTGCTGATAGATCAATTTGGCCAGATGCCGTTACGAAAGATGTGCAGACGAAACTGAACACCATCACGCCCAAGTGGCCTGATCGTAGACAAGAAGTCTCGATTTAGCGGTTTGCCGGTCTGTATAAAAAACCGACAAACATAACAGTATTGGTAGCGCAGCTGCGCCTAGCCCTAGAACAGCAAACAAAAGCTTTTTAAGAAAAATTAGCTGTTCTAACAGAACAGTTAAATGAACTCAAGGGAGCAGCCCCGCAAATTGAGAGTTATACAAATATAATAAAAGTGCCAAGCATCAAGCCAAGCATCAAGTGCGACGAACCTCTTGACATTGTAAAGTCCATTCCGGAATTTGACGGGGAGCAGGAGGGCTACGTCTCATGGAGACAGGCCGCCAGCGCAGGCTACAAAGTATTTGAGCCTTATGATGGCAGCTTCCAGACATATTAGGCAGTGGGTTTAATACGCAACAAAGTAAGGGGTTCAGCAGACGCAGTACTGGCTTCATTCAACACAGTGCTTAATTTTAGGGCAATAATTGCCAGATTGGATTTCATATTCGCTGACAAAACGCCAATGCACGTGATCCAACAACAATTAAGTACGCTAAGGCAGGGTGACCTTTCTTTGTTAAAATACTATGACAAAGTCAAGAAAAAACTCACACATCTAACAAACAAATCTTTAATGGCCCACGATCCAGCCGCAGCGGCTGTTTTAAGTGCGAAATTCAGGAGCGATGCTCTAAACATTTTTCTATCGGGACTAAGAAAGTCCTTGAGATGGGCCGTTTTTCCGGCACAACCTCAAGATCTTCCAACTGCTTTAGCTCTGGCACAAGAAGCCGCGTCAAGCAATGAAAGAGGCATTTTTGCAGGCAGTTTTGCAAAACACCTCGAAGAAAACCCCCAGAAGAATACTAGCCAAAAGAAAATGAGGGCGGTTCTCAGAAAAAGAACCCCCATTTAAAGAAACTCAGAATAACCGAGGTCAGCAGAAACCAAGCAGTTCAAAAAAACGTTTTCAATCCTAAAAACCACAGGGGCGTGGCACCGAACTAATGGAGGTAGATACCTCATCCCGCTTCAGACAACCCACACAGGGTTATCGAGGCAATGCAAACTATTTGGATCGGTCTATGACGACCCAGCAAAACCTTAACCACTTGTCCCAAGAAGAAGGTAGTGAAGGTGTTAATGAGTCACAATCGTAATTCGACCTGTCAGGTGCAGAAAGTTGCAATTTTTTAGTGGAAAGTTCCTTCTAACGTTTGCAGGGCGGGAAATAAAGCAGAAATGTCTCATTCACCTTTTCGGTGAAAAATCATATTTTTTTATACCCTGAACCCATTGAAAATGGGAATTCAGGGTATAATGTTTTTGTTGAAATGTATGTAACAGGCAGAAGGAGGCGTGGCAGACCCCATAAAGTATATATATTCTTAATTAGGATGACAAGCCGAGTTGATATAGCCATGTCCGTCTGTCCGTATGTATGAACGCGTCGTTCTCAGAACCTACAAGAGCTAGAGACTTGAAATTTTTTATGTAGGTTCCTGTATAGCACGAAAAGATCGAGTTTGTTTCAGAAATTCGATAACTGTTATCGTTTTATTGTTATCGATTAAAAACGAAAATATAAATTAAGCTATAAAATTCTATCTAATTCATCTTTCTAGCTCGAGTCTTCAAATTTCGAATTTAGTGTTATGTAAGCCTTACGCAATTTCGGGTTTTGTTAAATTTTGGATGCCACGTCCCCTTCGCCTCAAATTTGTAACTCCCGTATATCAAATACTAGAGACTTGTGTTTTGACACATACATACATATGGATGACATGATTACACCCAACAAGTTTGATCAAAATAGTTGGTCTAGAAAAAAAATTATTAAACATTTAATTTCCCATAGCATTGCCATGCAAATAACAGCCGAAGAACAGCACCGACTTGCGCTGGTGTGTGCGTGTGCCTATGTGTGTGTGTATTGCTTGTAATGTATGCATGATCGGAATAGCGGTTCTTCGCAGGGTTCAGGGTATACCCTAGTCGAGCGGTGTCGACTAGAGTTTTCTTACTTGTTTTATGCTGGACTCATTAAGAGACTTCGATGGCACAATCGGCCTCGACTTGTAAAAAAAGGTCAACGCCCACATAGACTTAAACAACAATGTCATTAAATATGACCATGGAATGGAAAAAAATGGAGTTCAGAACATGCCAACCAGTAAATCATTTCGAAATAAATGAAGCGCATGTTCCCGCAGCGATCAGACCCACTTTCAATCGTATGATTGACCGGATGATTCACGCCTCTGCAGACGTTAACGAATCCCAACCTTATAATATAAACACTATCACCACAATCCGAACGGATGGCGAACCGGTATATTCCAAAATCAGGATTTCATCAGATAGAACTGATAGAAAGGGACAGAGAAAAAACAGCATTCTCTGTAAACAACGGGACGTATGCATTTTGCAGTGGGCAATAGATGGCGTCCTAAGCGACCAAATTGGGAAAACTGGTTATATCTATGTGGAAGACCACGTCAATCATATTGAATGGGTCTTGAAAAGCCTTAGGGACGCAGGCATGCGGGTTTCTCAAGAAAAATCTAAGTTCTTTAAAAAGAGCGTAGAATATTTGGGATTCACTGTGGAGGTGGAATCCATACGTCGACCGATAAAGTACAGGCCATAAAGGATTTCCAACAACCTAAAACATTGTTTAGCCTTCGATCATTTATCGGGCTAGCAAGTTATAATAGGTGTTTTATTGCGGGTTTCGCCAGCATCGCAAGACCGCTAACGGAGATCTTAAAAAGTGAAAACGTGAAAATAAGAGCCAACCATTTGAGAATGGTTAAGCTCGAACTTACTCCAGAGCAATTGAATGCCTTTAGCAGGTTAAAAGAAATGCTAGCGTCAGAGGATGTGATGTTCGGGCTCGGCGCACATTGCGAGATATTGAAATTAATTTCGCCACAAATGAGAGAGAGCTCCTAGCCATTGTGTGGGCATTGAAAAATCTCAGAAATTACCTGTACGAAGTTAAAAATTTAGACATCTATACAGATCACCAAACGTTAATTTTTGCCGTATCGGAAAAGAATTCGAACGCTAAGATAAAACGCTGGAAGGCTTTCACTGGCAAAGAGAATTTTGTAGCAGACGCCTTGACTCGCCAAAATATCAACGCTTTGGAAGATTCGGCAGATTCTGACATCGCTACAATCCATAGCGAAGAGTCTCTTACTATTCCACAACACAGGACTTACATCCTGTTCAAAACAAAAACCAGACATATTATACAGTTTTCCGATCGGAACTCTCTGTTCCAAACTCTGCAAGAAGCTGTGAACTCAGAGGTGACCAACGCAACATTTTGCGAGCTTCCCATTCTGGCCTTCATTCAACACAAATTAGTCAAAGAATTTCCCTCGACTACATTCTACGACTCTCAAAAAGTATGGTCATAGACATCTCAGACACAACAGAACAAAGAGAAATTGCTATAGCTGAGCATAATCGTGCTCACCGCGTGGCGCAAGAGTATGCTCAACCAATACTTAGAGACTATTTTTTCCCAAAAATTGATCGTCTTACAACAGAAATAGTGGCAAACTGTCGGGTGTGCGCAATGAGTAAACACAATCGTCACCCAATCCGACAAGAGATAGGGAAGACCCCAATACCCAATATTCCGGGGAAATGCTACACGTAGACACTTACTCCACTGACCAGAAGTACTTTTTGACTTGACTTGACTTGCCAAATTTTCTAAATTTTCTATCGTCTAACCCATTCGTTCACGTGCGATCGTGGACATTAAAGCTCCTCTGCTACAACTTCTGAACGTCTTCCCGAAAACAAAGACGATTCACTGCGACAACGAAAGGTCTCTAAATTCCATTAGATCAATGTTGTTAAATAATTTTGACATCGTGATCGCTAATGCGCCGCCCCTACATAGCACGTTTACCGGGCAAGTAAAGCGTTATTACGGTACTTTAGGGGACATAAGTCACTGTCTTAAAAATGTAAACCACATTGAAGATACTGTCGACAATATCCTCCTCGCGACAATAAAATACAATAGGTCGATTCACTCGGTTACGAAAAGGAAACCAATAGAAATTATCCATTCAATACCTATTGAGGTTGCGGTGAAATCGTTAGAACACCAGAATAAGAACAGGGTCCAGAAAAATTATAAGACGAGAAGGTACGGTTAAAATCCAACAAGAGATTGGAAAATTAACTTCCGACCCATTCACTGAAGCAACAGTCGAAATTTTTATGTTCACAAAAGTAAAAGTTTAATTTATATTATAATTATAAATACATTAGATAAGAGAAAGCCAGTATCAAATAATTTTTAGAAATTTATATTTTGTTTAAAGTTGGCGAGGAACTAAAGTTAGCTGTTTAAATGCAAGCGCCAGTTATTGATATGCAACCGTAAATTTAATTATACTTTACAATTGTGTGTGTGATTGATCAGAGATAAACAAATATGTGAATATGGAATATCTTTGTAGAGGTATTTAGAATCAATGCTTAGCGATAGTTTCTTTTGATAGTGCATATTTTGTTGTGTACGTGTAACTATTTTTGTATTTTTTTTCGCATTTGAAAATCACACTCGTGTTCCGTGGAATTAATAGAATTGATTTCAGTGCCTCACAGATTGATCGTTTAAATGAAAAATTTGAACTTTTCATCAAGCACATTAAAAAGTATATCCGAAAGTGCAATCGCTACTGGCAAAGAGTTAAAATTTCTCACTCAAGGTGGCTTTCGCAGCCGCTTATTATTAATTTGTATGAGCAGGTGACGGAACCAGCTTCATCTATAATGAACAGGGCAACACTGACCTATTCCGATGCCGGAATATGATCAAAAAGAAAATAAGTATGTTACCACGCGTCAATTATTACATTCCGCATCACTTTTTATGAAGAAAGCCACAAATGCTGAACTAGTTAACGTACTAAAAGTTTCCAGGGAAGATGAACCAGAAAACTTAGCTGTGCTCAGAAAATACATAATCTCCAAAAAGTTTATCCCTCTCACTCATGAAGAAGCATTGGCATTCATGTTAGAAAATGGTATAACAAAACAGCATTACATTAACATTCATAATATAAATAAATCACTATTTCATCTCAGTAATCTGTTGATATTAAAAAAAAAACACTTAAATTATACACGCCCCCAATGGGCTTAGATATATCCGCTACAGCTTTTTGATTTTGGGATGTCAACGTGAGTGTTCAGTTAAAATCTCAACTCTCTAGCCCTTCTAGAAGTAGTGTTACTGAGATACAGGAAAATCTTGACACCTTATATGACGATGGTATACACGAGTCTCTAGCTTCGATAGGAATCAATAATGTTGTAGCTTTAAGGGGAACCGGAGATAGTGCAATAACCAGCACTTTACAAATGTTGTCAAAAGTAATTATCAATGAATATTCTCTTGAGGTTATTTTTCACGTTGTTCTTAATAACCATATTAATTGCGGCATAATAATTGACCGAGAAATTCTAACCCAGAACTTTGATATTAAGATAACAACTAATACTTTAGAAATGTATTAGACTAAATCTGTGTTGGATCTCTTAAGCGAGTTTTCAGAAGCATTCATAGGTGGGTTTTGTCGTTAAGAAAAAAATGGATCTGATAGACTTTGTGTGGGTTACCGAGAATTAAATGCAAGCACTGTTTCCGAAAAATGTCCATTACCACTTATTAATGATCAGATATCTAGATTGCGTGGCGCAAAGTACTGTTCATGCTGGGATATGGACAGTGGTTTTCACCAAATCCCTATAAGCCCTGATTCGATTGAACGACTAGGTTTTGTTACTGCAGAGGGTCAATACGAATTTATGACTATGCCTTTTGGGTTAAAAAACGCACCCTCTGTGTTCCAAAGGGCGATAATGAAAGCATTGGGGGATCTCGCGCATTCGTATGTCGTGGTATACATTGACGATATCATGATTGTGTCCCAATACACAAGAAGAGGCAATCTCGAGGCTGCATACAGTGTTGCAAGTTTTATCTCAGGCTGGTTTTTCATTTAATGTGACAAAATGAACCTTTGTAAAATCAAGTGTTGAGTATCTTGGATTTTTATTTAAGGATGTTGAAATCCGACCCAATCCACAGAAGGTGCACGCGTTGAATAATTTACCGCCTCCACAGTCGGTTACACAAGTGAGGCAATTCTTAGGTCTAGCGTCGTATTTTCGACAATACCTAGGATCTCTGAAATAATGAAAACTTTGTATGGTATTACCTGTAAAAAATAAAACAATCTCTTGGAAATTCGAGCACGAACTACTTCGTCAAAAGTTATACAAATTCAGACGATCCTATACTTGTCATATTTGATCCTCAATATCCCATAGAACTACATACTGATGCCAGTATCGATGGCTATGGAGCTATCCTTCCCCATAAAATTGACAACAAGCATCGTGTCATAGAGTATTTTAGTAAGCAAATATCGCCTACTGAATCTCGCTATCATTCATATGAGCTTGAAACTTCAGCCTTGTATAACTCAATGAAGCAGTTCCGATACTATCTACACGGCAGAAATTTTTTTCTGTTTATACCGACTGTAACTTTTGATTTCGATATTCGATATAGAACGGTTGTCAAAATGGCTCATGTTGATTTCCTTTCACGTAATCCGGTGGCAAATGAAGTAATGGCTCAATCTCGTACAAGTTTGGAAAACAAACATGTTTTGTTAGGCGAAATAACTAGCTTATGGCAGTTCAACAGAGACTCAGAAACGGCATTATTTATTCAAAAAATTTAAAATAATGAATTAGAAGAGAATGTATTCAAAACTTATTAAATACGTTCAAAACGTAAAATTCAAAGAAACGGTAAAACTAGATGCCTTCCAGTTGTTTCTAGACCCTTTAGATGGTCCGTAGTGAATTATGTTCATGAAGCAATTATACATCTTGGTTGAAAAAAAACTCTAGATAAAATGTACGAGTTTTACTGATTCGAGCATATGGCTAAATACGTACGAAAGTTTGTAGATAATTGCATTACTTGTATATTCACCATGCCTCCATAAGGAAAGGTGTCCAATTGAGCTTCACCCTATACCAAAGGTAGATATCCATATTGATATCCCGGATAAATTAAGCGGTAAAAAGAATCAAAAGGAATATTTTATAGTACAAATAGATGCGTTCACTAAATTTGTTTATTTGTATCACATCGTAAATATTAACAATCAAAGTCGTATAGATGCAGTAAAGTCGGCAGTATCAATATTTGGCGTACCAACATGTATCATTGCAGATCAGGGTAGATCTTTTACTGGGTGAGGCTTTTGGAATTTTTATTGGATACAAAAAATAATTTACACCTGAGCAACGGGCGCCAGTCGTGCCAATGGCCAGGTAGAACTCGTTATGAGCTTGTTAAAACGAATGCTTCCCGCAATTGAAAGTAGCCAACGATAAGACGCTCTAGGCGAAATACAACTAGTCATAAATTGTACAATAAATCGTACTACTAAATTTAGTATTTTAGAATTATTGGAAAAGAAGCAAGGCCTTTCAATATGTTGCCAATAATTGAAGAAAATAATAAAGTTGATGTTAAATCTGTAAGAAAAATTACCACAAAAAACATGGCCAAGAATGCGATATATGATAAGAAACGGTTCGACAAGAATAAATCTAAATTTAACAAATTCAAAATTGGCGATTATGAGGACTGAGGAAAGGCACCAAACAAGATTAGATCAAAACATTAAAGGTCCCTTCCTGGTGACAGGTGTTAGATCGAGATCGATATACCATGAAAGTATTTCAGTAAACAAACGAATTTATAAGTATTCACATGAAGCCTTCAGAAATATGCAAGAAGAAGAGATTCCTAGAGAGTTGAAAGTATACCGTGAAAATGAAAGTGAAGACGTTGAAAGAGACGTCATAAGATAGTTGATGGATTCCAACTGGGACGTTGAAAGAGACGTCATAGATGAATTTTAATAACATTGATGGACTTAAATGTGATGATCCGTACATTCAACTTCGGTAACACCGGAGTGTAGAGATGTCAGTGCTGTTAGGTACACGTGCTAATGTGCTGACCTGTGAGATGTCTGGTGGCTATCACTGTGATAGAATCCGTTATGTTGAATGTACAGAATGTAATGATATCTTGGAAATCTTATGTCTAATGGATGCTAAAAGGTTGTTGATGATTTTCTGTCACCAGTGAGATCAGATTGATCAGATTTTTTTTAAAATCAACCTTAAATCTCCACTGTCGCCGCTCAAATTAGCTGCCGATTAAAAATTTTCATTGGAGGTGGCCAGACAGTTTCAATTTGGATAGAAGCTTAGAACCCTTACCTTAGCAAAACCACGCACTTAAATCGAGAGAGATGGCATCTCTCAAAATGAGAGAGGTGGCAAATGAAATAGAAGTTCGTTGGCGGGCGTAGAGGTGAGGACTCGAACCACGGTGCGGTCATGTTGATATTTTTGTTATTTTTGCTTTATTTAGTTATTTTGTATTAATAAAATATTCTTATCAAACATATATACATATATATAATTTGACAAATTAAAAGACAAGGTCAGAGGTCACAATGTCATTATGTGGCGCGTTATTGGATCAGAAGCAGCAGATTTTTCATTGTTGATTTGCCATGCCCCCAGTGGCGGTAGACATATAATTTTTGGCATGTGCATAGAGTGGGCATTCAGGAATATAACTGTAAAGTTTTAGATGCTTACATTAGAAAAATGCGAAAAGGCCCCCAGTAACTTAGCATCCAATTTTGAAGCTTGTAGCACTAAGACTGTGGGAGATATAAGCTGATATTAGTTGCCACGCCCCCTGTGGGCGTAGATATATCCGCCATAGCTTTTTGATTATGGTATGTTAACCCGAGTATATATACCAAGTCTCATGTCTCTAGCATCAATAGTGCTCAAAGTATAACAGAATTAGTTAAATCACTGTATATTCAGATCCTATTTGCCACGCCCCTAGTAGGCGTGGCCATAAAGTTTTTGGGCGATCTTTATAGGATCGTAACAGTAACCCACGTATCAAATTTGGTCGTTCTAGCTTTTAAGCCGATTTGCCATGCCCCCAATGAGCGTAGATATATCCGCCATATTTTTTTAATCTTAATATGTCGACGTGAGTGTTCAGTTAAAATCGCAACTCTCTAGCCTTTCTAGAAGTAGTGTTTCTGAGATACAGGAAAATGCATATTCCGGTTGGCCACGCCCCTAGTGGGCGTATCGGGAAAATCTTGACACTTTATCAGACGAGGGTATACACGAGTATACATTTCAAATTTCAAGTCTCTAGCTTCAATAGCGTGGAAATGGTTTGCGTTCATACGGACAGACGGACGGACAGCATGACGAACATTGCACAAAACCAATATACTTTTTACACTTCATGAAAAAGTCTAAAAACTCCAACAAAATTGTGTAACACACGAGGACGTGAGAAGGTCAGGAAAGCCGTATCGAATCGATATTTGTATTTTTATTAATTTGTAACGCCGATTTTTTTATACCGTGAACCCATTGAAAACTGGAAAAAGGGCATAATGTTTTTGTGAAAATGTATGTAACAGGCAGAAGAAGGCGCGGCAGATCCCATATATTCTTGATCAGGGAGAGAAGCCGAGTTGGTCTAGCTCTGTCCTTCTGCCTGTACGTATGTTTGAACGCGTCGATCTCAGAAGATATAAGAGCTAGAGACTTCAATTTTTTGGAGGTTCTTGTATAACACGAAAGGATCGAGTTTGTTTCAAATAATCGATAAGTGTCATAGTTTCAATGTTATTGATTAAAACCGATATCTTCATTTATTTATAAAATTCTGTTATGAATTTTTATACCCTGAACCCATTGAAAATGGGAATTCAGGGTATAATGTTTTTGTTGAAATGTGTATGTATGTAACAGGCAGAAGGAGGCGTGGCAGACCCCATAAAGTATATATATATTCTTGATCAGGGAGACAAGCCGAGTCGATTTAGCCCTGTCCGTCTGTCTGCCCGTTTGTCCGTATGTATGAACGCGTCGATCTCAGAACTTACAATAGCTAGAGACTTCAAATTTGTTTTGTAGGTTGCTGTATAGGGTGCGCATATCGAGTTTGTTTCAGAAGTTCGATAACTATAAGATTCTATCTAATTCATCTTTTTAGCTAGAGTCTTCAAATTTTGCATTTGGTGTTATTTGAGCCTCACGCAATTTCGGTTTTTGTTAAATTTTGGGTGCCACGCCCCCTTCGCCTCAAATTTGTAACTCCCGTATATCAAATACTAGAGACTTGTGCTTTAGCACACACATACATATGGATGACATGATCACGCCCAACAAACTTGATCAAAATCGTTTGTCTGGAAAAAAAGTTATTAAATATTTAATTTTCAATAACATTGGCATGCAAATAGCAGCCAAACAACAACTGACGCACCGACTTGTGCTTGTGTGTGCGTGCGCCTGTGTACGTGTGTATGTATGTTTTGCTTGTAATAACCGTACATATGCATGTGTATATAAACGAAACGAAGAATGCTTGGAATAGCGGTTCTTCGCAGGGTTCAGGGTATACCCTAGTCGAGCGGTCTGGACTAGAGTTTTCTTACTTGTTGTTATTTGAGCCTTCTGCAATTTCGGGTTTAGTTCAGTTTTTGATGCCACGCCCCCTTCGACTCAAATTGGTAAAACACGTATTTCACTACTAGAGACTTATGCTTTGGCACATACAAACAAATGAATGACATGATCACTCCCAACAAGTTTGATAAAAATCGTTGGAATAGAAAAAAGTTATTAAGCATTTAATATCTCAGGTTATCGGCGCCTTGCAGACTGAGCTCAGTTGCTGAGTCAAAATGCACAGTTAGCAGACTGTGTGCTTGTGCGTGCATCTGTGTGTATGTATGTGTTGCTTGCTACATACATATAAAAGTAACGAAGAATGCTAGCGATTCGTAGGAATCGCAGTTCTTCGCAGGGTTCAGGGGATCTCTTAGTCGAGCAGTCTTGACTAGAGCACTCTTACTGGTTATATTTATCACATGAAATAAAATGATTTATATTTTTTTTGTAATGATGATGTTAAGGTTTAATATTTAAAATGTAAGATTTTCGCAACCCTGGAACATATCGTCGATCTTTGCGTCGTACTTTTTTGGAACGTATCCCCGACGCAAAGCGAGGTCTAGGTATATGTATAAATTTCATAATAGCTCTTATTATGCCCTATATTTATGTGTATAGTATATACTAAAATTGAAATTAAAATATTTTCTTTTGAGTTATATATATGTACGTATGTAAGAAGGTTCACCTTGATACGAGATACGGCTTCTTCGGCCTGCATCATCCGTGTCGACTTTGTAGGTTGACCCTCGCAGACCAGCTGCGTGGATCCCAAATATTTTGCTCGAAACAGAACGCCTTCGATGAGCACTGCACCGCCTGTCAGTCAATTGAATGTTGTTGTCATTAATAGAAGAAAAAAATTGATTAGTAAATGAACAGGTAGTAAACAAACTTGTGTAATCTTTAATTCTGCTTACACACACACACACACACATACACACACACACACACACACACATATATATATATATATATATATTTGCATCGCATCAAGTATGAAGTTCTGTGTCACTATTCGGATTTCACTGGAATTTTAAAATATAAGATAAAATCTATACGAACAAGTAAGAAAACTCCAGTCGAGGCCGCTCGACTAGGGTATACCCTGAACCCTGCATTCTTCGTTTCTTTTATATACACATGCACTTGTACGTTCATTACAAGCAAAACATACACACACACATACACAGGCGCAAGCACACACAAGTCGGTGCGTCAGCTGTTCTTTGCCTGCTTTGCATGGCAATGTTATGGGAAATTGAATGTTTAATAACTTTTTTTCTAGACGAACGATTTTGATCAAACTTGTTGAGCGTAATCATGTCATCCATATGTGTGTATGTGCCAAAGCACAAGTCTCTAGTATTTGAAATACGGGACTTACAAATTTGAGGCGAAGGGGGCGTGGCATCCAAAATTGAACAAAAACCGAAATTGTATAAGGCTCACATAACACTAAGTGCAAAATTTGGAGACTCTAGCTATAAAGATGAATTATATAGATTTATATAACAGAGCATCGATTTCGTTTTTAATCGATAACATTAAAATTAAGACAGTTATCGATTTTTTTAACAAACTCGATCTTTTCGTGCTATACAGGAACCTACATAAAAAATTCAAGTCTCTAGCTCTTATAGGTTCTGAGAACGACGCGTTCATACATACGGACAGACGGACGGACAGACGGACAGACGGACGGACGGACATACGGACAGACGGACATGGCTATATCAACTCGGCTTATCATCCTGATCAAGAATATATATACTTTATGGGGTCTGCCACGCCTCCTTCTGCCTGTTACATACATTGCAACAAAAACATTATACCCTGATTTCCCATTTTCAATGGGTTCAGGGTATAAAAATAAAATGTATAAAATGTTCCCATAACAATGGAAAATCATGGTATAATTGTTGTCAGTCAGTTTCAATTTGGTAGTACAATTGGAAAAAATAACAAACTTCAATAAAAATTGGAATCATCCTATTTATACCCTGAACTCATTGAAAATGGGAAATCAGGGTTTAATGGTTTTGCTGTAATGTATTGAACAGGCAAAAGGAGGCGTTGTAGGCCCCATGAAGTAAATGTATGTGACCCTAAAAAATTTGATTCCTTTGGGAATCTGAAACGTAAGTCTTCTAGTTTACCTTCCACATTCTTTCTTGAATCTAACAATTCTTGCAATGATCATGATTTCTCTGATCTGTTTGCTGATTTCTTCCAATCAATTTACTCATCTGTTGACCCCTATATAACTTCTTACCCTTATCATATCTCTTCTACAAATATTATTAACGCTTCCAATATTTCCCTTGATTCTCTGATTTCAAACATTCCGTCAATGAAAACTTCCTACTCGCCTGAAGCTGATAATATTCCTAGTTGTATTATAAAAGAATGCTGTGACTACCTTCAGTTACTTTTACTAAAGCTTTTTAACTTATCTCTGGAAACCTCTGTGTTCCCGTCTATTTGGAAAGAGTCTTTCATTATCCCTCTGTATAAAAAAGGTGGGAGGCCGGACATTTCGATCGATCGATCAACCTCGACTAATCTGCTAGAATTTACTTCCCTAGTAAACAAAAGTTTCTTAAATAAAATGCAAACTGATGTTATATATACAGATTTAAGCAAAGCATTTGATTCAGTTCACCATGAAGTATGACTTCATAAGCTTGATCTCATAGGGTTTTCTCCTAAACTCTTATCCTGGTTATTATCCTATGTAAAGGGTAGAACTCAAAGAGTTCTGTTGAGAACATCTTTTTCGAAACAAATCTTCGTTCTTTCAGGTGTATCTCAGGGTAGTCATCTCGGACCTTTACTTTTTACTCTATTTATCAACGACCTTCCCAGTTGTATTTATTCAAAGATCTTCATGTATGCTGATGACGTAAAACTTTGCCTTTCTTATTCTAACCTAATCAATCATCAATGCTTACAAGATGATCTTAATTCCTTCCAACTTTGGTGCTTGGCCAATAGGTTGCGATTAAATTGTTCTAAATGTATGACAATGACCTTCTGTCGTACTACTCCATACATTGCTAATTATTCAATTAATAGCGATTCTCTGTAACGCATTATTTCTGTGAAAGATCTTGGTGTACTTTTCGATTCAAAACTTCGCTTCAATACTCATATCTCAACCATTATAAATGAAGCCAAAAGTGTTCTTGACTTCATTAAACGTTGGGCAAAAAAGTTCAATGATCCTTTTGTAACCAAACTCCTTTATGTTTCGCTGTTACGACCTATTTTAGAATACTGTTCAATTATCTGGTCTCTACAGCATAAAGTGTACCAGGATCGCATTGAATCGGTTCAAAAACAGTTCCTTCTCTTTGCACTCAGAAATCTAAACTGGGACCCTAATCCCCGTCGTCTCCTTCTTATTGACCTTCCTTCATTAATAAATCGTAGAACAATCCTTGGGATTGCTTTTCTACATAATTTGATTGTATGTAGGTAATATTGATTCGTCCTTCTTTTTAATGAAACTTAATTTCTCGGTTCCTTCAAGAACAACTAGGCACTTTAGTCCGTTGCATTTACCACTGCTCACATCGGAGTACTCGTTGCACAGTGCACTTCATGTATTATGTGCGAATTATAATAAATTATATCACGTTTTTTCGTCTGAGCTCTCTCTTCCCCTAATCAAATCCTTGCTTTCAGATTTTCTTATCCATCAAAGTACCCAATCATGACGGTGGATAAATTTGTTATTAAGGCATATCTGCCAATACAATAGTTCTTATATAAATATATATATATATTTACAGTTAGGCTTCTCTTTATTTATACCCTGAACCCATTGAAAATGGGAATTCAGGGTATAATGTTTTTGTTGAAATGTGTATGTATGTAACAGGCAGAAGGAGGCGTGGCAGACCCCATAAAGTATATATATTCTTAATCAGGATGATAAGCCGAGTTGATATAGCCATGTCCGTCTGTCCGTCCGTCTGTCCGTCCGTCTGTCCGTATGTGTGAACGCGTCGATCTCAGAACCTATAATAGCTAGAGACTTGAAATTTTTTATGTAGGTTCCTGTATAGCACGAAAAGATCGAGTTTTTTTCAGAACTTTGATAACTGTTATCGTTTTATTGTTACCGATTAAAAACGAAAATCTAAATTAAGCTATAAAGTTCTATCTAATTCGTCTTTCTAGAGTCTTCAAATTTAACATTTAGTGTTATGTAAGCATTACGCAATTTCGGTTTTTGTTAACTTTTGGGTGCCACGCCCCCTTCGCCTCAAATTTTTAAGTCCCGTATATCAAATACTAGAGACTTGTGCTTTAGCACATACATACATATGGATGACATGATCACGCCCAACAAGTTTGATCAAAATCGTTGGTCTAGAAAAATAGTTATTCAACATTCAATTTCCCATAACATTGGCATACAAATAGCAGCCAAAGAACAGCTGACGCCCGCACCGACTTCCGCTTGTGTCTGCGTGCGCCTATGTGTGTATGTGTATGTGTTGCTTGTAATGAACATACATATACATATGCATATAAAAGAAACAGAGAATGCACGGAATAGCGGTTCTTCGCAGGGTTCAGGGTATACCCTAGTCGAGCGGTCTCGACTAGAGTTTTCTTATTTGTTTTGGTGTTGTATTCGGCCGGTTGATCATTGTCCATTCCATAGCTCGAGCATCTCTATTCGGTCAGTCGGTCGTGGACGCGAGTTTTTCGGGTCAGAGTGGCTTATATTTCGCCGCATCCTCACCTGAAGCACGGTCCGATGGCAAATTCCCAATTTTTTCCAATTTCACGAGCTGACAAAATGTTTTTTGTCATTTCAACCACTTGGTTTTGTATATTTTGACTAATTTTCGTTAAAAAATAGAATTACAGCTTTTGACTTAGTCGAAACTCGATGATTTTAATTCAAATATGTACTTTAAGCATTGGCAGAAGCAGAATTTTCGGAATTTCCGGTTGCTTTCGAAGAAAAAATTGAAAAACTATTGAAATGTGCAAAAGTGGATAACAACTGAATTCGCTCTAGTTTCGGAAAACAAATCAATTTCAATTTAAGCGTATGTATACAAAAAAATTCTGTACGCTCGAAATTATCGTATTTACTTACACATTTTTTTCTAAGTGTAGTTAACTACTTTACAACTATAGTAATTAAAACTATAGAATAAGAACTTATGAAACAAGAAAGAAAACTCTAATCGGGCATCCCGATTATATCCAATTATGTCCGGCTTATGGAACAATATTTATTTATATAGTGCAAGGGCAGATATATTATATGTATTCTCATATTCTTATTTTTCCTCACTGGATATGAGTACTGAGCTAATGACTGCATAATATTCATTATGGATCCATAAACAACAAACTCACTGGGTGTGAATATACCTTGTCTAGATTGAAGTTCTTGTATATATATTATATATGTACATATACACAAACGAACACTGAAGTGTTCTTTTTGTACTCTTTGAAAATGAATTGTTATATGTTGAAAGCTTTCCATTAAGCTTAAAAAAGTAAGTGCCTGAAACTTAAAGTATCTAAAAAACAGTCTAAAAGACCATTTTGTCTCACGTTAATGTCATGAAACGTATTTTCTAATGGAAATACATAAGTGTGTAGAAGTATCCCTTTTGCATCTCTCTTAAGTAGTGCCCTCTGAAGCAAACTATAAGTTTCTCTTATGTGTAGCTTAGATAAGGCTTGTAAATGACCTTCTAAAATAAAACTAGGTGACTAATAGGGTAACTCCAGACACTAACTCGTGTATGCTTACTTGCTATTTTAGCTTCGATATGCCAAAACTCTATATATTATTATAACAATAACAATGGATCTGAATATTGACATCAATACTAGGGTCTACTATATATGGACACTAAAATTGCAGCAATTGATAGAAGGATAAATCCAAATCATTTACCTTCTTTGTTCTTACTCTTTTTCACTTTTTTTTCGCCGCTGTTGCTGCCCGCTCCGCTGCCACTGCTGTTGTTGCTGCCAATGATATTGTTGATATTGTTGTTGGCGGCGGTGCCATTAGTGTTGTTGTTGCCATTACTCATAATATCATTAGTCTCACCGCTGGCACCACCCACAATGCCCGTGCCGTTGATACCCTCACTTTTCGCATCGAGCTTGACAACAACCGGAGCCGAGTTCTCTAAGCTGCCGCCGTTATTTGGACTTCCATGGGACGGCACTGCGCCAGCAGAGGCAATTCCATCGACAGCTGTAGCAGCAGTTATTCCACATATATTGTGTCCGGTGCTGGCCACTTTTATCGGTGATTTGTGGCTGTGCTCCGAGGAGCTGCACGAATTGCTGCGCTGCACGACTCCTGCGTCAACGCCGACACCAATGCCGACACCGGTACCACCACTGACTAGATCAAGCAATTTGCTTG
The DNA here is from genome assembly GCA_961210405.1 of Drosophila mercatorum. Lineage (NCBI taxonomy): Eukaryota > Metazoa > Arthropoda > Insecta > Diptera > Drosophilidae > Drosophila > Drosophila mercatorum. The sequence continues at coordinate 616,443 of CAUIUS010000010.1, forward strand.
CACTCGATACGCCCAGGGTCGAGCTCTTGGGTGGAATGGGTGGCGGCAGTTCGGGCGTAGAGCTGAGCAACGCATTGTAGCCCTTGCGGGTCTTGGTGCTGGGCGTCTGTTGTTGGTTGGGGGTAATTTTGGAAAGGAATGAGCTGCGTGGTTTCCGTTCCCAGCTCTTGTTCTCATCGTAGTAGCCCTGATCGTCCAAACGCTGATGCCCCAACAGGCGGTCCGTTTCAAGATCCGTGTCCACATCCTCCTCGTCGGCGCTGTGATTCTTTGAGTGGTTATTAGAGTTCGATTCGAGCAGTTCCTTGCCTCCGTCCAAATGCCGTGACAGCCATACGGGCGAGTTTATCATAGGCGAAGATGAGCGTTGCACCGGTTGTATGCAACTCCGCTCTGGTATTGGTGGCGGCAAAGGTACCCCACCGTTGCTGCCAGCACTTCGCGGTTTCGCATTACCCATGCATGGAGTAGGTGAGCTGCGCTGTAACATCGAGCCCATGGTTTTGTTGCCGATGGTCTGTAGCAGATCAATATCACCGCTGCAGTTGGGCTTGCGATGCGGCGCTGGTGCCGGTGGTGGTGGCGTCATCTGTACCATGTCAGGACGGTGAAAAACGTCTGCGCAGCATTAAGGAAAATGGGATTTATATTTAGCTTAAAATATCGATTACATGTTGACTACAGTTGTCAAGGTAAGATATTTATTACTTATTTTCATATTTTTGTCTTAAGAGTTTTAACTAAATAGTCTACTTACTGATAGAGTAGAGAGAGTCCAACTCTGGATCTATGTTTTTTAATACTTTGCTATTGCTGTTGCTACTGGGACTTTGGCCGAGCAGCTCTTGTTGCTGTGACAACTGCGACGGTTGCTGATGCTGTTGGTGTTGCTTGAGGTGTCCGTTGCTAGGACTCGTGTGACTCGGCTGGTTTCCAACGCCGTTGCTGTCCGTGGTGGAGACGGTCAGGTTGTGCATGCTGTTTAAGCTGTTGTTAGTCGAGATGCATTTCATGTCCATCAGCATGGAGATGCCGCCGCCAATGCTGGTGCTTGCGCTCAGATTACCTGGACCCCGACTCTGACATTGACTCAGGCCTTGACCCTGACCCTCACTTAGTCCCTGTATCTGGTTCTGATTTACTTGGGTGCCTAGTTGATGGTGGTTCTTGTTATTGTTCTCTGTGTCACTGGTATGTCCCGAGGAGAGCCCATCCTCCAGCACGGGCATGGCAGAGGCATAATACTTGGCATAGTTTGAACAGGATGTCGACACGCCCCCGTTTAGCTCGCCCGATAGGCCTATCAAACCAAATTCGAAAATTCAATCTGTATAACTCGTATAATAGATTGATGAGAAGATACTCACTGTCAAGATCGCCGCAGTTGGAGTCATAGTCGGTGGTCTCCGGCGAGTAGCGATAGTTATGTGTGTCATTCAAGCCAACTCCCACACCGTGGGTACCGCTTTGACCCAGGCCACTGCCACTACCGGTGCTCAGCACTTGGTTGTGATTGAACCCATCCTGGTCACCCTCTCGTTCGCCGCTGCTGCGACTGGCCGAGTCCAGGAAAAAATCAAAGTCACGCATTAGTGGACTGTCACTGTAATGCCGTGGTAGCTGTGCTGGTCGGGACTGTAACTGTGCTTGCAGCTGTAACTGCGATTGCAACTGCAATTGCGGTTGCGTGTAAGCGCAATAGACATGGCGTTCGGATACTAGCGGCTGTTGCAGCAATTGCTGTTTTTGCTGCTGCTGTTTCTGATGCTGTTTCTGTAGTTGCTGCTGATTTTGCTGGCAATAAGCCTGCTCGACATGATCGTCTTCATCCTCCAGCGCTTCGTTCTCATCCTCTTCATCCTCATCTAAATCTTCCTCCTCGTCATGTTCAAAGTTGCTGTGAAACTCGTACTGTATGTCCTGCAAAAATAAAATTATACCTCAATCATACTTTAATTTAATTCAGATAACATATATAACAAGTAAGAAAACTCTATTCGGGGGTGACCGACTAGAAGATAACCTAAGCCTGAGCATAAACGCATACAAATTTTAAATAATTCGCAGTCCATAGCGCCACCTTGCAAATCTATACTACAACTTGCGGCTCTTAGAATTTGCTAGGTGCACGCAGTTCAATATGTGCGCACTCATATAGGAAAACTGATTTTTCCAGGTACGATTGGGTCAAACGTTTTGTTTAACAACTTTTATGTTACTCAATGAACTTTAATAAAATTTTTAGCATATCATTATCATGTTCTATTGAATATGTGACATTTTATAAAGAGTCCATATTCATATTCATATTCAATTACATATTGTCTACATTTTTAACTGAATTTTAGTTGAAGAGTTGGTCAAATTTGGAGCTAGTGTCAAAAATTAAACAAAAATCAAAATTGTATAAGAGTCTTATTAAAGTAAATACCAAATTTGGAGACTTTAAATCTACTCAGATCAAAATTACATATACATACGGACAGACGGATAGGGATGAATCGCCTCGGCTTATCTCCCTGATCAAGAATATATATACTTTATTTGGTCTGACTGTTACACACACTTTAACAAAACCACTTCACCCTGATTTGTAATTTTCAATGGGTATAACAAGGAAGAGTGCAGTTGGGTGCTAACTATGAAGCACCTATTCACGTCCTAGCACTCAATTCCAAACCATTCTAAAATATAAATTTTCCAATTTGCCACGTCACTAATTGTCTCCAAATGTTGTATTCTGTTTTAGTTGTATTTTATACAATTTTGATTTTTGATTTATAGCAAACATATATTCCACCTTCCTCAGTTTTAACTAGAACGTCCAAGTTTGCCACGAGTTACGATCCTATAAAGATCGCCCAAAAATTATATGTTTACATTCACGGGGGGCGTGGAGAATCGGATCTGAATATATAGTGATTTTACTAATTCTGTTACATTTTGAGCACTATTGATGCTAGATACTTGAGACTGGGTATATATATACTCGGGTTAGCATCCCTTAATCGAAAAGTTATGGCGGATATATCTATGCCCACAGAGGGCATGGAAACTAATATGAGCTTGGACGATCTTTATAGGATCATAACAGTAACTCACGTGCCAAATTTGGGCGTTATAGCTTTAAAACTGTAGAAGATACAGTTTGACCCGATTTTCCACGCCCCCAATGAGCGTAGATATATCAGCCAAAGCTTTTTAATCTTGGGATGTCGACGTGACATCGTTCATTCCAAATCTCAACTCTCTAGCCCTTCTAGAAGTAGTGTTTCTGAGATACAGGAAAATGCATTTCCGATTTGTCACGCCCCTAGTGGGCGTATCGGGGAAATCTTGACACTTTATTGACGAGGGTATACACGAGTATATATTTCAAATTTCAAGTCTCTAGCTTCAATAGCGTGGAAATGGTTTGGGTTCATACAGACAGACGGACAGACGCACGGACAGTATGAAGGACACTGCACAAAGCCAATATACTTATTTCACTTCGTGAAAAATTATAAATACATTGACGGACAGTGCATAAACCCGATTTGACTGTCGCGAATGAGTATAAAAAATTATGTTTTTGGTTTTCAACTGCATATAAAAGAATGATGGATTGAATAATTAATCTTTATTTCCGTTATTTTTATACCCTGAACCCATTGAAATCAGGGTATGTTTTTGTTGAAATGTATGTAACAGGCAGATGGAGGCGTGGCAGACCCCATAAAGCATATATTTTCTTGATCAGGGTGACAAGCTGAGTTGATATAGCCATGCCCGTCTGTCCGTCCGTCTGTCCGTCTGTCTGTCCGTATATATGAACGCGTCGATCTCAGAACCTATAAGAGCTAGAGACCTGCAATTTTTATGTAGGTCCGTGAATAGCACGAAAAGATCGAGTTTGTTAAATACAATCGATAGTATTTTAATTTAAATGTTATTGATTAAGAACGTTATCGAATGTTAGTTATTAAATTATATCTCTCACGTCTTTTAAGTTAGAGTCCCCAAAGTTTTTTTGTTAGTTTTATATTTATTTTATGTAATTTTGATTTTTGTAAAATTTTAGATACCGGCTCCAAATATTTTAATTGAGGTTAGTTGCACTCAAAGCCAATAAATCAATGGGTTTGCATTCTTACTAAACTATGTTTATCATAAACTGCAAATTTCATTAAAATTCATTAATCATAACATTTGGCCAATCGGCCAAACACGTGACCAGGAGCGCAAAGCAAACTGTTTTCCTATACATGTGCACACATACACACATGGTGTACATATTTCCAGTAGATGGCGCTATGATTTGCGAATTATCAGTTGAATCGAAACATGGATGGCGCTATTCTTTTGGCTAAACAATTGAAAATGAATTGAATTTAATTTTGTGCGCGTTTATATTAAATTCTAAATATGCAGTATTTTTAAAAACGCAGATAGCACTGGGTTCAGGGTATCTCCTAGTCGGGAAGCCCGGCTAGAGTTTTCTTACTTGCTTATACGTACAATGCTGTCCACATCACTGCCATTTTCCAAAATTGGCTGTTCGTCGTTTGATGGACACTTGAAGAATTCCTCTAGCACTTTGCGGGTCTCAGAAAATTCGTAGAGGTAATCAAATGTTGAAGTTTTGGTTTGCAGGCTCAATGGACCTGGAGTTGTACCAATGGTCGAGGAGTTGCTTGCGATTGCTATAGCTGTGGTTGCTGCCAATGTGGATGTTGCTGCAACCGTAGATGTTGTTCCTTCTGTGGGTGGTGGTGAAATGGCCGCACTGCTCGTTAGCTCCTTGGGTGTGACCGTGATGTGTGCCTCTGCTGTGGCTATGTCAGATATGGTGCCAATTTCAGAAACATCATTACTCGTATCTTCGGCATTGTTGTCGCTACATGCGGCTTTGTTATAGTTGTTAGTGCTATTGTTGCTGCCATTCTTATAATGCTGCTGCTGCTGTGTGGGGGAACTACTGTGCAGCTCACGCGGAAGTGATATTATACGCTGCAAAAATAAATTAAATTGAACAATCGCGATAACTCGCTAAATGAGTAAAGGCGTGTTAGCGGAGAGAAATCAAAAAGTTATGTTTTTACATATTATCAGCTTAGCTTCTGCAGAGCTTAGCACAAGCTCTGCAAAGTTGTAACATCAAAACAGTGCAAGCATTGTTTACATTTTGGATCCCTTGCCCTCTGCAATTCGGTAACGGTGAACTTTTTGCATAGTGTGAGTGCGTCAACGCTAAAGCACACGCACAAGCAAAAACAACGATGACAACTAAAGTCAATGACCCCGCTGCAGCTTCAAAGCCAAATGCAGATTTGGAAGCCCAGCTCAACCTTGCAATGTTAAATAGGAAGGTATCAATTAGACCCATTAGTTCAATGGATGTAAATATAGCTTCTGGTCAAGATGCTAGCAACAAGCAAAAACGTAAACTGCAACGATCGCCACAAGCAGTTATAACAAGTAAGAACGTTGCAGTCGGACGCAACCGACAGCGAAAGACTTTTTCACGGCCCAGCAGCCCACAGGGGCATCTACAATATTATATTTTTGTACCCTGAACCCATTGAAAATGGGAAATCAGGGTATAATGTTTTTGTTGAAATGTATGTTACAGGGAGAAGGAGGCGTGGCAGACCCCATAAAGTATATATATTCTTGATCAGGGAGACAAGCCGAGTCGATTTGTCTGTCTGTCTGTCTGTCTGTCTGTCCGTCTGTCCGTATGTATGAACGCGTCGATCTCAGAACTTACAATAGCTAGAGACTTCACATTTTTTTGTAGGTCCCTGTATAGGGCGAGCATATCGAGTTTGTTTCGATAACTGTTATCGTTTTATTGTTATCGATTAAAAACGAAAATCTAAATTCAGCTATAAAATTCTATCTAATTCATCTTTCTAGCTAGAGTCTTCGAATTTTGCGTTTAGTGTTATGTAAGCCTCACGCAATTTCGGTTTTTGTTAAATTTTGGGTGCCACGCCCCCTTCACCTCAAATTTGTAATTCCCGTATGTCAAATTTAATTTCCCATAGCATTGTCATGCAAAGCAGCCAAACAACAGCTGACGCACCGACTTGCGCTTGTGTGTGCGTGCGCCTGTGTATGTGTGTGTGTATGTTTTGCTTGTAATGAACGTACATATGCATGTGTATATAAAAGAAACGAAGAATGCTTGGAATAGCGGTTCTTCGCAGGGTTCAGGGTATACCCAAGTCGAGCGGTCTCGACTAGAGTTTTCTTACTTGTTTAAAATTAACCTTAAGTCCCCACTGTCGCCGCTCAAATTAGCTGCCGATTAAAAATTTTCATCGGAGGTGACCAGACAGTTTTAATTAGGATCGAAACTTAGAAGTTCTAAGTTAGAACCCTTACCTTAGCAAAAACACGCACCTAAATCGAGAGAGGAGATGGCATCTCTCAAAATGAGAGAGGTGGCAACTCTGAAAACGTGATATTTTTGTCATGTTGTCATGTTGATATTTTTGTTATATTTTCTTTATTTAGTTATTTTGTATTAATAAAATATTCTTATCAAACATATATATATAATTTGACAAATCAAAAGACAAGGTCAAAGGTCACAGTCATTATGTGGCGCGTTATTGGCCCAGAAGCTGCAGATGATTCAGTTTTGAATTGCCACGCCCCCACGCCACGTAGACATATAATTTTTGCCGTGTGCATAGAGTAGGCGTTCAGGAATATAACTGTAAAGTTTGGATGCTTACATTCGAAAAAGGCGAAAATTACAGGGTATTGTTCTGTATGTCACGGTCCTTTTGCGGCGTAACAATAATTTTTGGGGAATCGATAGAGGAGGCCCCCAGAAACTCAACATCCAATTTCCTTGTAGCACTAAAACTGTGGGAGATATAAGCTGATATTAGTTGCCACGCCCCATATGGGCGTAGATATATCCGCCATAGCTTTCTGATTATGGGATGTTAACCCGAGTATATATACCAAGTCTCAAGTCTCTAGCATTTATAGTGCTCAAAATATAACAGAATTAGTAAAATCACTATATATTCAGATCCGATTTGCCACGCCCCTAGTAGGCATGGCCATAGACTTTTATGGGCGATCTTTATAGGATCGTAACAGTAACCCACGTGCCAAATTTGGGCGTTCTGGCTTTAAAACTGTAGAAGATAAAGGTTGACCGGATTTGCCACGCCCCCAATGGGCGTAGATATATCCGCCATATCTGCTTGATTTTGGGATGTCAACGTGAGTGTTCAGTTAAAATATCTCTAGCCCTTCTAGAAGTAGTGTTTCTGAGATACAGGAAAATGCATTTTCCGATTTGCCACGCCCCTAGTGGGCGTATCGGGAAAATCTTGACACTTTATCTGGCACGAGTATACATTTCAAATTTCAAGTCTTGAGCTTCAATAGCGTGGAAATGGTTTGCGTTAATACGGACAGACGGACAAACGGACGGACAGCATGACGGACATTGCACAAAACCAATATACTTTTTACACTTCGTGAAAAAGTCTAAAAAGGCTTCCTTTTGATCAGCTAAGCACCAGAAAAGCTGTATCTCAAAATCGCTTTGCAATGCTTGAGGTAGACGATGAAGACATCAGTAATACACCAACTATTCCTATAGTGACTGCGCAGCGTGTTGAGCAGGCTCGCCCGCCGCCTATTTGGCGCAAAGGCATCACGTCTGTTGCAAAACTGGCATAAGTCTAGGTGGAACGACATTGGTGTCCTGACACAATCCAGCGAGGATTATCGTGCTTTAATAAGCCACTTCTCCAAAGTGAAGGGGGAATTTCACTGTTACCAGCTCAAGGAAGACAAGGGTTTGCCTCAAAGGCCTACATTCGAGCACCGAAATCCAACAATTAAGAGAAGAGCTAGAGGCAAAAGGTCACAAAGTGACAAACGTACACAGCCCGCTAAGTCGCATCGACCGAACTCCGCTTAACATATTCTTTGTTGACGTTGTACAGGCTCCAAGCAACAAGCAAATTTTGGATCTGCGGATTATTTGCAGGCAACGCTGCACCGTTGAGCTGCCTAACTCCAACCAATAGTGTATCGTATGCGCAGGCCATTCGAGGTGAAAGTCCTCAAACTAGTAGCCATACAAACGACACGAAATTCACACAGATACTGCAACAACAACAGCGCCAGCTTGATAAGATTAATGCTGAGCTGAAAGCAATGCGAGAGCTGCAAAGCCAACAGCCAAACCTATTGACAAGCCTAATGGCTATCTTGAGCAAACTTAGCTCCAAATAATGGCTCTACGAGTGGGCATCTGGAACGCCAATGGACTGAGCAATAAGACTCAGGAATTGGCTGTATTCCTATCAGAAATTAAGATCGATATAATGCTCATATCAGAGACCCATAAAACTAAACACACGAATTTTCAGATACGATAACTATCAAGCCTACGGATGAGAAGCAAACAGATTAATTCAAATTAATTGATTTTTACCATTTAACGAGGACAATATAGATAGTTCTGCCGCAAAATAAATAAAAGTAAGTCTGTATTATATATATATATATATATATATATATATATATATATATATATATATATATAATACAGACTTTATATATATATATATATATATATATATATATATATATATATATATATATATATATATATATAATATATATATAAAATGTGTGCCTTACAGTAATTAACAACTTTTCACATGGCGTTATGGGGTATATGTAAATTTGTCCAACATTTTTCCAATTTTGAAATTTTTTTCCTCAGAATATGGTCAAACGTTGACATTCGGGTGTAATAAAAAAATGTTCTTTTTATACCCTGAACCCATTGAAAATGGGAAATCAGGGTATATTGTTTTTGTTGAAATGTATGTAACAGGCAGAAGGAGGCGTGGCAGACCCCATAATTCTTGATCAGGGAGACAAGCCGAGTCGATTTAGCCCTGTCCGTCTGTCCGTCCGTCTGTCCGTCCGTCTGTCCGTCCGTCTGTCCGTCCGTCTGTCCGTCTGTCTGTCCGTATGTATGAACGCGTCGTTCTCAGAACCTATAAGAGCTAAAGACTTGAAATTTTGTATGTAGGTCCGTGAATAGCACGAAAAGATCGAGTTTGTTAAAAAAAGTCGATAACTATTTTAGTTTTAATGTTATCGATTAAAAACATTATCGAATGTTAGTTATAAAATTATATCTCCCACGTCTTTATAGTTAGAGTCCCCAAATTTTTTTGTAAGTTTTATATTTATTTTATCTAATTTAGATTTTTGTTATATTTTGGATACCGGCTCCAAATTTCCCCAAATATTTAAATTGAGGTTAGTTGCACTCAAAGCCAGTAAATGAATGGGTTGACATTTTTAAAAATTGGAAAAAATGTAATAAAATATGATGAACATAATCTGAAAATTTCATTCAAATCCATTAATTCGCGCAGAAGTTATTAAACAAAACATTTGGCCAATCGGCCAAACACGTGACCAGCAACGCAAAGCAAATTGTTTTTCTATACATGTGCACACATACACACACATACACATTGAGCTGCGTGCATCTAGCGAATTCTAAAACCCGCAAGTTTTAGTGTACATATTTCCAATAGATGGCGCTCTGATTTGCTAATTATCAGCTGTTCAATAAATCGAAATATGGATGGCGCTTTCTATCGAACCATAGATGGCGCTATTGGCTAAAAAATTGAAAATGAATTGAATTTAGTTTTCTGTGCGTTTATACAAAATGCTAAATATGCAGTATTTTAAAAAACGCAGATAGCGCAGGGTTTACGGTATCTCCTAGTCGGGACCCCCGACTAGAGTTTTCTTACTTGTTTTTAACTGCTTTAAATTATAATATAAATTACATAATTCGCCCTTCAAACGTTTTTTAATTGAATGGATTCTGTTTGTTTATGAAACAATCATAACAGCATTAACTACAGCTAACTGCAACTGTTGGTAAAATCAGAACAAATCAGCAGTCTTTCTCTCTTTGCTAAAACCTTTCACTGTGTCATGCCATCGTTTTGCAGATTGCAGCGATTTTTCTCGCTTCTTGCATCGCATCGCTTCTGCCGTCAGCCTAAGCCTTCCAACATCTATTGAAGGCATATATATTGCTTCAATCTACTGCCCGCCAAACGCTGGTCTTATTGGCAGATATGTTAGAGGCCATTAGCAACGCTCGGTTCAGCATACTGGCGACTGGAGCCCCTACTCGCTACCCACTTAATGGACACAGTCCCTCCGGAATTAACTTTGCAGCATACAATGGTATCAGCGATCGACAGCTGAGCATCGCAGCGTCTCTTAAGTTACCCTCAGACCACCTGCCACTGATAGTTATTATTAATTTCTCACCAGAAAACGGCTACTACCGGTCGGATCGGATCTGGGAGCATTCAAGCGAGAGTTGCACTGCTCTCTACATCCAGCAATCGACCTCAATACCCCTGAAGATGTGAATTATGCTGCAAACAAGCTGTATGAAGCCATTGTTGCAACCTCGCTCCTAACCGCTCCACCCATCCGCAGTACACAACATCGATTTTGGTACAACTTCCCCCTCTCCTTGGAGGCCCGAAACCCCTTGGAATACAAACGCTGGGCAAGGAGACGGTAGATAGTAATAAGGACGGCAAGCTCTAAAGCTAGCTACAACGAAGCCACAAGGTAACTTAAAGCTTCGTTAGCGCAGCTTCAGAACAAGCGTATTGGTGATGCACTCCACAAAGCGGAATCACCTGCAAACGCAGAATTTCAGCTGTGGAAATTTACGCGCAATATAAAGAGGCAGCCATTGCGTCGTCACCCCATATGCAGCACTTCAGGCACCTGGCTCATGGGAGACGAAGCGCAAGCCGAGGCCTTTGCTCACCACCTTCAATAGCAGTGCACTCCGCTGATAACTACCGAGTCCGCAGATGTTGAGGAAACGGAAGACACCGTCCTTTCACCGCTCCCACAAGACGCCCAGATCGCGCCATGCTCAAAAGAAGAGGCGCAGGACTACATCAGGCGAGTAAAGCTAAGAAAATTCCCTGGATATGATCTGATTGATCGCTTCCTGACTCGACAGTGGAGTATTTAACTGCGCTATACAACGCTATGCTTCGCATCCGGCACTTTCCAGGTTGCTGGAAGCGTGCCGTGATTGTGATGATCTTAGGCCTAATAAGCTCGTGGGCGAAATTGGTGCGTATAGACCAATTAGCCTGTTGCCAGTACCCTGAAAAGTATTCGAAAGAATACTACTTGGACGAGTACTGACACACTTGGGACGTCGGGAAGCCATTTAAAATCATCAATTTGTTTTTAGAAGGCTGCATGAAACACCTGAACAGTTCCATAAAGTTGTACACCACATACTTGAAACGTTCGAAGAGAATATGCACTGCTGTGCCGTGTTTCTGGGCGTCAAAGAGGCGTTTGATCGCGTTTGGCACCTTGGACTGCTACAGAAAGTGAGGAAAGCCCTACCTACCCCATTTTTCACTCTTATATCCTCATACTTTCATGAAAGGACTTTCTAAGTATCTAAGAGGTATCTTCATCGGACAGGCGAATCAGAGCTGGAGTCCCTCAGGGTAGGTGTTCTTGGCCCAACTCTATACACGTTGTATACAGAAGACTTGCCAACGCCCCAGCCCTATGGCTCCATTATTGCGACCTACGCGGATGACACTGCCATTCTTTCGCGAGACATATCTGCACTTTTGCCACTAGAAGAGGTAACTGCCCAGATGTGGCACTAGGATCCCCCATTCCTAGCGCCACAATAGCCACTTATCTGGGAGTCACGCTCGATAGACGACTAACATTTCACGCTCATATCAGCAAAAGAGGCAACTAGCTGTAAAGTCAAATTGAAGAAACTGGACTGGATGCTGTCACTTAAAAGCAAAACTATCATATAGGCCATAGTGGTGCCAACATTTCTCCATGGAATTTCAATATGGGGTTCGGCGGCGAGCACCACGACTAATTAAATCCAAATACTCTAAAACAAAGCAGCCTTACCGGTGCGAGCTGGTTTGTGAGAAACTCAGTGCTGCATAGGGACTTAGCAATTCCTACAATTGCTGAGCTTATTGGGCGACGCAGCTCAAGATATGCGGACAGCCTCGAAGAGCACCCAAACCAGCTCGCATCTAATCTGGCCAACAACCGAATCAGAAGAAGATTGAAGAGACTGCATCCTCTTGACCGTCGGAGAACTTAAAGTTAAATTAGTTAATATGTATATATGTAGTACATGTATGTAGATCAAATTCAACTATAATAATAGCTACAGGCGTGCCTGCCCACAAATAAGTTAAGGTATAAACAAGTGATAAATGCGCTAAAGAGTCTCTGACAATAAGCGGCATAATAATTATAATTTAAAAAAAAAAATGAAATTGAAAACTAAAAAAGCTTACGAAAATTACAAACTTTACCTGTGGAAAGCCTGGTCGAACTGGATATACTTGCGGCTGTTGCAGCGGTTGACATTGGGTCAGTGCTGCAAGAGCGGCACGAGCCGCTGTCTTCTGCAATGAGTTGGCTCTACCTGCATTGCAGTTTATCGACGGCATAGATGCCATTGTTGGAGTGGTGGTAGGTGCATTAGCTGCAATTTTTATTGTTCCAACGGGTGGCTCGGCTTCTTCTGCAGCGGGACTGCTGCTGGTCATGATGCCAATGCGCCTGGGTGAGCCTTCGTATTCTGTGGCAATATGACCAGTTGATTAGTTGATTGCTTAAACAAGCCCTAAATATGAATTTTTTGCTTACTCACCTATGATCCCATGACTCGACTCCAAGCCCAAAGTGTAGTTGCGTTCCTGCTGCCATGCGTCATGATGGCACTGTCCATCATCAAGCTTGCGTTGTGTATGTGACTCCAGTATGACATGTGAGAGGTCTTGGCTGGCTGGGTGCGTCTTGTCAGCGGTTTGCTGCTTGCCGCATTTGATCTCCTCCGACGTAAAAGCATTTGATTCGGTTGTTACGCGTAGATCTGGAAAATTATCCCGCAAGAGCGAGAAGTGAAGAAATTTTAATTAACATTCTTCCTGCAGCTCAGCTCTTTTTGGTCAGGCCTCTTACTCTCTTAGTGGTTGCTTGGACTGTGTTTAATGTGTGCTTTACGACGTACTTATACACTTTTCTTTATAATGCGTGATTTAAATCAGGGTATACCCTGAACTCATTAAAAATGTGAAATCAGGGTATACCTTGAGCCCATTGAAAATGCGAAATCAGGGTATAATGGCTTTGTTAAAATTTATGTAACAGGCAGAAGGAGGCGTGGTAGACCCCACAAGGTATTCTTGATCAGGGAGACAAGTGCAGTCGATTTAGCCCTGTCCATCTGCCTGTCCTATACGTCTGTCCTTATGTATGAACGCGTCGATCTCAGAACCTACAAGAGCTAGAGACTTGAAATTTTTATGTGGGTCCCTGTATAGCACGAATAAATCTAATTTGTTTAAAAAAATAAATAAGTGTTCTCATTTTAATGTTATCGATTAAAAACGTTATCGGACTTCAGTTATTAAATTTTTTCTCACACGTCTTTAAAGACAGAGTCTGGTATGATTAGTTTTATGTCTATTTATGCAGAGTTGTTTTTTAATAATTTTTGGATACCGGCACCAAATTACCATTTTTTTTTCTAAAATGGAAAAAACTCTATAAAATATCTAAATCATATGCTAAAAATTTGATTAATAACCATTAAGTCACACAGAAGTTATTAAACTGAACGTTTGGCCAATCGGCAAACACATAAAACTGCGTGCATGTAGAAAATTCTAAGAACCGCAAGTTTTAGTGTATATATGTATGTCTGTCTTCTAGGTGACGCTATGCTTTGCGAGTTATAAGCTGTTCCATCAAATCGAAATATAATTAATTTTGTGTGCGTGGGCAAATCGGATCAAACTGTATCTTTTACAGTTTTAAAGCTAGAACGTCCACGTGGGTTACTGTTACGATCCTACAAAGATCGCCAAAAAAATGGTATAGCCACGCCTACTAGGGGCGTGGCAAATCGGATCTGAATATATTGTGATTTTACTAATTCTGTTATTGATGCTAGAGACTTTAGACTTCGTATATATACACGGGATATCATCCCAAAATTGAAAATTTATGGCGGATATATCTACGCCCACAGTTTTAATGCCAGAAGCTTCAATATTGGATGCTAAGTTACGGGGGGCCGTCTTTATCGATTTCCCCAAAAATATTGTTACGCCACAAAAGGGGCGTGACTCACAATAAAATACCCTGTAATTTTCGTATATTTATACCCTGAATCCATTGAAAACGGGAATTCAAGGTATAATGTTTTTGTTGGGAGAAGGAGGCGTGGCAGACCCCATAAAGTATATATATTCTTGATCAGGGAGACAAGCCGAGTCGATTTAGCTCTGTCCGTCTGTCTGTCTGTCTGTCCGTCTGTCCGTCTGTCCGTATGTATGAACGCGTGGATCTCAGAACTTACAATAGCTAGAGACTTCAACTTTTGTTGTAGGTCCCTGTATAGGGCGCGCATGTCGAGTTTGTTTCGATAACTGTTATCGTTTTATTGTTATCGATTAAAAACGAAAATCTAAATTCAGCTATAAAATTCTATCTAAATCATCTTTCTAGCTAGAGTCTTCAAATTTTGCGTTATGTAAGCCTCACGCAATTTCGGTTTTTGTTAAATTTTGAGTGCCACGCCCCCTTCACCTCAAATTTGTAACTCCCGTATATACAATACTAGAGACTTGTGCTTTGGCACATACATACATATGGATGACATGATCACGCCCAACAAGTTTGATCAACATCGTTTGTCTAGAAAAAGAAGTTATTAAACATTTAATTTCATATAGCATTGCCATGCAAAAAAGCCAAAGAACAGCAGACGCAGCGACTTGCGCTTGTGTGTGCGTGCGCCTGTGTATGTGTGTGTGTATGTTTTGCTTGTAATGCACGTACATGTGCATGTGTATATAAAAGAAACGAAGAATGCTTGGAATAGCGGTTCTTCGCAGGCTTCAGGGTATACCCTAGTTGAGCGGTCTCGACTAGAGTTTTCCTACTTGTTTTAATGTAAGGATCCAAACCATACAGTTATATTCCTGAACACCCACTCTATAAACATGCCAAAAACTGTGTCTACGGCCACTGGGGGCGTGGCAATTCAAAACAAAAAAGTTTACAGCTTCTGAGCCAATGATGTGCCACATAATGACATTGGGACTTTTGACCTTGTCTTTTGATTTGCCAAATTATATATATATGTTTGGAAAGAATATTTTATTAAAACAAAATAACTAAATAAAGAAAAAATACCAAAAATATCAACATGACCGCACCGGGGTTCAAGCTCACATCTCTACGCTCGCCAACGAGCATCTCATTTTGAGAGATGCCCTCTCTCTCATTTTGAGAGATTTAGGTGGTCCGAGTTTTTGCTAAGGTAAGATTCTAAACTTCGATCCAAATTAAAACTGGCTCCGATGGCAATTGTTAATCGGCAGCTAATTTGAACGGTGCTTGGACGTGAAAAAGTATTTCGCAGTCGTTTATTACATAAAATTAACAGCAAACCTCATGTACTAGAATACTACAGTAAAACTACTTCCCCTTCTGAATCAAGATACCAAAACGAAAGCTAATATTCGTTGGCACACTATTCACATTGACATAACAGGTAAATTAAGTGGCAGATAGTGATAAGAAAGAGTATGATATCGTTCAAGAGGATGCATTTACCAAATATATTTACCTTAGTCATATCCTTAAATTAGATAGTGAAAGCTGCATAAATGCTGTTCAATCCGCTGTATCGTTATTTGGAGTACCAAACAGAATAAATGCCGATCAAGAACGGTGTTTTACGGGTACCAAGTTTAGCCAATTCTGTTCAGATCAGAAAATAAACTTGCATTTGATTGTCACCGGTGATAGTCGAGCTAACGGCGAAGTGGAACGAACCATGAGCACGTTGAAAAACATGTTAACAGCGGTTGAAACTGGATCTAAGTCTTGGCAGGATGTGTAGGGAGAGGTGCAGTTAACCATTAACTGTACAACTAATCGAGTAACTAAAGCATGTTCACTCGAAATTTTATTGGGAAAGGTAGCACGCCCATTAGGATTACTTCCACCGAGTAATTATGTTGAGTTGTCAAACGTAAGAGCACAAGCAGAAACAAATATTTTAGCTACATCAGCTTACGACAAGGTACGATTTGATAAAAACAAGGCAAAGGTACTTAGACACAAAGTCGGAGAGTTTTTTTTACTCAGAAACGAAGAAAGACATCAAACCAAGTTGAGTCCGAAATTTAAGAACCTTTTGAAATAATAAATGTTCTAGAAGGTGACAGGTAAAAAAAAGTACAAATATGCACATAAAGATTTAACGAGTAAGAAAACTCTAGTCGAGACCGCTCGACAAGGATATACCCAGAACCCTACGAAGAACCGCTATTCCGAGCATGCATACATTACAAGCAATACACCCACACATACAGGCACACGCACACACCAGCGTAAGTCGGTGCGTCAACTGTTCTTTGGCTGCTATTTGCATGCATATGGGAAATTAAATGTTTAATAACTTTTTTCTAGACGATTTTGATCAAACTTGTTGGGCGTGATCATGTCATCCATATGTATGTATGTGCCAAAGCACAAGTCTCTAGTATTTGATATACGGGAGTTACAAATTTGAGGCGAAGGGGGCGTGGCACAATGAAACAAAACCCGAAATTGCGTAAGGATTTCCCAACACTAAATGCAAAATTTGAAGACTCCAGATAGAAAGATGAATTAGATAGAATTTTATAGCTGAATTTAGATTCTCGTTTTTAATCGATAACAATAAAACAATAAAAGTTATCGAATTTCTGAAACAAACTCGACATGCGCACCCTATACAGGAATCTACAAAAGTAGCTATTGTAGGTTCTGAGATCGACGAGTTAATACATACGGACAGATAGACGGATAGACGCACATGGCTATATCAACTCGGCTTGTCACCCTGATCAAGAATATATATATACTTTATGGGGTCTGCCACGCCTCCTTCTGCCTGTTGCATACATTTCAACAAAAACATTATACCCTGATTTCCCATTTTTAATGGGTTCAGGGTATAAAAAATAGTTTTTTTTTTCCCATTTTAATCGAGTGTAATTAATAAATTCAATAATATATTTTGGAACTGCCTTAAATTACTATATAAAGTATAAAATTCGTTTATTTTTCAGAAAAAAAATTAAGTCTAGCTACTGCAACGGGGACTAAAATCGGAACACTCAAAATGTTTCTCTCTTTGCTAAATGCTCTGTCATGCCAACGCTTTGCAGATAGCAGCGATTTTTATCGCTTCGCGCATCGCATCGCTTCTCGCCGGCACTCTGCTGTCAGCCTTTGAGTTATTGTAAGCACTTACGTTGCCAAGTCTCGGAGCTATCAACTGCTCCATAGCTGCTGATAGCTGATTCATTGCCGGTATTATTGATTAACCGGTGACCTCGCTCGTCGTTGTTGACTTGTCCTTTGTGCTGTTGCTGTTGTTGTGCAGTGGCAAGATGGCTCAATTGGTTATCTCGTACAGAAAACACATTCAACTTTACGCGATCTCGTTCTCTTTCTTTTTCGCGTTCACGCTCCTCGCGCAGCCACTGCTTACGCTGCTCAAAGTCGATTGGATGCTGATCGAGCGACGATTTGCTGCCATATAGATAGCGGCTAGCCAATGGAGTTAGCCCTTCGGCACACGAATTGCTTGCGCCAAGTGACGCTTGTTGCTTCAAAATAACAGCAGCAGAAGACACGTTTCGATTAACGGGACTGCCGCCCGCGCGCATTACTTGTGGCGCTTGAAGATTGTGCGAATGCAACTGCGCTTGTGTTTGCCTCTGTCCTATGCTAGACAGTTGCGGTATCAGTTGCTCTCTTTGCTGATGAAAAGCTTGCCTTGCCGAAGGGAGTATATGCTGTTGCCCTTGTTGGTGTTCTTGCTGCTGCTGTTGTTGATGCTCGTCGGGATGCTCCGTGGGCGTGTGCAACAACGTGCTAGCACGTGGAGTGACCGACTCCCAGTAGTTGACTTTAATAAACGGATTTTGATTGTTTGCTTCAGTTTCGTGGCCAATGTTATTACTGATGTTGCAGTTGAAGTTACCATTAAGCAGCGCTTGATGTTGGTGCTGCCGGTTGACTGATATGGCGTTGTTCCGTTTGCGCGGCATATCTGTATAGGTGTGACCACGCCTGATACCGTCCGTGTGATAGTAAAATGATGCTGGATAAGCCGTCTGTGGCACTGATTCTTCTATTAGCTGCTGGTGTGGCGTTGGTTGGTGTAAGTCTCCGTCCTCTGTCAATAGGATGCCGTCGATGTCCGTATTGCCACCGATCGCTGTAACAGCTGACTGTTTTGGCGGTGTCAGTGGTGCGCACAAAAATGGATTTGTTGATATGCGCGGAGTGACCGAAGACAACGACTCCGAAGAGTGAGACGAAGCTGAATGTGGCGGCGGAGATTGTGTTATTATGTTTACACTTTTATAGTAGCTGGGCGTCCTGATATACGTGACAATTGGTGAGGTGCTTCCAGATGTCTCTGTTGCTGCTGCTGCAGCTACAGTTGTGTCACGGATCTGATTTACATCGGCAATATCCTCATATTGCTGCCGATTGCTGCTGTGCGATTGCGGTAACAGCTGTTCCTGCTGTTGTTTGGGTCGACACTTGGGAAATAGCAAATTAATTTTATCGTTGAGTGGTGGAGAAGACGAGAGTAACTCTTTTGATAACTTCGATGGCTGCTGTTGCTGATAGCTGTTATTCCTGTTCGAAGCGTTGCTGTCACAGTCCTGATCCAATCCGTTGAGCGCGTAATAATTGCACTGTTGGGTTGCAGCTGAGACTGTTATTGTTGCTGTTGTTGTTGAAGGCGTCTGCAGACGCTGATAGTCGCTATTGCTGCTATCGTTGTTTTTTGCTGTTCTGTGATGGGTCTGCTGGGCCTGTTGGTGCTGCTCCTGCTGTTGTTGCTGTTGCTGCTGGTGCTGATGGTGATGATGATTGGTGCTACTAGTTGTTTGTCCAGCAGCCAATGTTGTCAATATTGTGCTGACCATTATTGTTGCCAATAAACTGAAAATATAAAAGGAAAAAGTAGTTCAACATTATCGTAAGTTTCATATTGTGTGTATATTTTTCAAAAAGCGCGGCAAGCAAAGAAGCTACGGTAAGCTAACAGCATTCTTTTCTCTTTCTCTTTGCTGAAACGCGTTGCCACCACGATTGAGTAACACTAGATTGCACCACTAACCAAATGACACATAGATATAACATGCGGAACAATGAAATTCAGCGAACACACAAAGTGATATGAGAACCCAGTGTTACTCAATCGTGGACAGTGCCAAAGCACTGTTCTTAACCAAATATCGGTACAAAAATGTAGTATATTTTATGTTAAATTTCTGTTCAGCTGTTCTGCAATGTTAATTAAAACAAGTAAGAACGTTGCAGTCGGACGCAACCGACAGCGAAATACCTTTTCACGTCCTAGCAGCCCACAAGGGCATCTACCACATAATATTTTTATACCCTGAACCCATTGAAAATGGGAAATCAGGGTATAATGTTTTTGTTGAAATGTATGTAACGGGCAGAAGGAGGCGTGGCAGACCCCATAAAGTATATATATTCTTGATCAGGATGACAAGCCGAGTTGATATAGCCATGTCCGTCTGTCCGTCTGTCCGTCCGTCTGTCCGTCTGTCCGTATGTATGAACGCGTCGTTCTCAGAACCTACAATAGCTAGAGACTTGAAATTTTTTATGTAGGTTCCTGTATAGCACGAAAAGATCGAGTTTGTTTCAGAAATTCGATAACTGTTATCGTTTTATTGTTATCGATTAAAAACGAAAATCTAAATTAAGTTATAAAATTCTATCTAAATCATATTTCTAGCTAGAGTCTTCAAATTTTACATTTAGTGTTATGTAAGCCTTACGCAATTTCGGTTTTTGTTAAATTTTGGGTGCCACGCCCCCTTCGCCTCAAATTTGTAACTCCCGTATATCAAATACTAGAGACTTGTGCTTTGGCACATACATACATATGGATAACATGATTACGCCCAACAAGTTTGATCAAAATCGTTCGTCTAGAAAAACTTATTAAACATTTAATTTCCCATAACATTGCCATGCAAAGCAGCCAAAGAACAGCTGACGCAACGACTTGCGCTTGTGTGTGCTTGCGCCTGTGCGTGTGTGTGTGTATATTTTGCTTGTTATGAACGTACATATGCATGTGTATATAAAAGAAATGAAGAATGCTTGGAATAGCGGATCTTCGCAGGGTTCAGGGTATACCCTAGTCGAGCGGTCTCGACTAGAGTTTTCTTACTTGTTTTTAATTAACCTTAAATCCCCACTGTTTTTCATTGGAGGTGGCCAGACAGTTTCAATTTGGATAGAAGCTTAGAACCCTTACCTAAATTGAGAGAGATGGTATCTCTCAAAATAAGAGAGGTGAAAACTCTGAAAATGTGATAGAAGTTCGTTGGCGAACGTAGAGGTGTGGGCTCGAACCCCGGTGCGGTCATGTTGGTATTTTTGTTATTTTTGCTTTTTATACCCTGGACCCATTGAAAATGGGAAATCAGGGTATAATGTTTTTGTTGAAATTATGCAACAGGCAGAAGGAGGCGTGGCAGACCCCATAAAGTATATATATTCTTGATCAGGGAGACAAGCCGAGTCGATTTAGCCCTGTCCGTCTGTCTGTCTGTCCGTCTATCCGTCTGTCCGTATGTTTGAACGCGTCGATCTCAGAAGATATAAGAGCTAGAGACTTCAAATTTTTTTTGGAAGTTCGTGTATATCACGATTCGATCGAGTTTGTTTCAAATATTCGATAACTATCATCGTTTTAATGTTATCGATTAAAAACCGATATCTTCATTTAGTTATAAAATTCTATTTAATTCATCTTTATAGTTAGAGTCTTCAAATTTTGCATTTAGT
Source organism: Drosophila mercatorum (assembly GCA_961210405.1). NCBI lineage: Eukaryota > Metazoa > Arthropoda > Insecta > Diptera > Drosophilidae > Drosophila > Drosophila mercatorum. Next base: position 637,467 of record CAUIUS010000010.1, read on the forward strand.
GTTATTTGAGCCTTCCGCAATTTCGGGTTTTGTTAAATTTTGGATGCCACGCCCACAAATTGCCCCTTCGCATTAAATTGCTAAATCAGCTTTGGCACATACACACATATGAATGTCATGATCACGCCCAACAAATTTGATCAAAATCGTTAGTCTAGAAAAAAAGTTATTAAACATTTAATATCTCATATTATCGGCGTCTTGCAGCAGCAGCAGCGAAGCTGTTGAGTCATAATGCACAGTTAGCAGATTGTGTGCTTGTGCGTGCGTCAATGTGTGTGTTCTTGTGCGTGCGGCTGTGTGTGTGTATGTATTGCTTGCTACATATGTACATACATATAAAAGTAACGGAGAATGTTAACGGCTCTTAGCAATCGTAGTTCTCCAGGGGATCTCTTTGTAGAGCAGTCTCGACTAGAGCACTCTTACTTGTTTTTAGTTATTTTGTATTAATAAAATATTCTATTCAATACATATACATATATATAATTTGACAAATCAAAAGACAAGACAAAAGTCAAGGTCACAACGTAATTATGTGGCGCGTTATTGGCTCAGAAGCAGCAGATGCTTCAGTTTTGAATTGCCACGCCCCCAGTGGCCGTAGACATATAATTTTTGGCATGCTCATAGAGTGGGCGTTCAGGAATATAACTGTAAGTTTGGATGCTTACATTCGAAAAATGCGAAAATTACAGGGTATTTTTCTGTAAGTCATGCCCCTTTTGGGGCGTAACAACAGTTTTTGGGGAATCGGTAGAGGAGGCCCCCAGTAACTTAACATCCAATTTTGAAGCTTGTAGCACTAATACTGTGGGAGATATAAGCTGATATTAGTTGCCACGCCCCCTGTGGGCGTAGATATATCCGCCATAGCTTTTCGATTGTGGGATGTTATCCCGAGTATATATACCAAGTTTCATGTCTCTGGCATCAATAGTGCTCAAAATATAACACAATTACTAAAATCGCTATATATTCAGATCCAATTTGCCACGCCCCTAGTAGGCGTGGCCATAAAATTTTGTAAGCGATCTTTATAGGATCGTAACAGTAACCCACGTGCCAAATTTGGGCGTTCTGGCTTTAAAACTGTAGAAGATACAGTTTGACCGGATTTGCCACGTCCCCAATGGGCGTAGATATATCCGCAATAGCTTTTTGATTTTAGGATGTCGACGTGAGTGTTCAGTCAAAATCTCAACTCTCTAGCCCTTCTAGAAGTAGTGTTTCTGAGATAACTGAAAATACATTTTACGATTTGCCACGCCCCTAGTGGGCGTATCTTGAAAATCTTGACATATATATTTCAAATTTCAGTCCGTAGTCTCTAGCTTCAATAGCGTGGAAATGGTTTACGTTTATAGAGACAGACGGACAGACACATGGACAGTATGACCAATATACTTATTTCACTTCGTGAAAAAGTATAACATGTAAGAAACTCTAGTCGACACCGCTCGACTAGGGGATACCCTGAACCCTGCGAAGAACCGCTAGTGCAAGCAATCTCCGTTTCTTTTATTTACACAGGTATATTTATGTTCATTACAAGCAAAACATACACACACGCACAGGCGCATTCACACACCAGCGCAAGTCGATGCGTTAGCTGTTCTTTGGCTGCTATTTGTATGGCAATGTTATGGGAAATTAAATGTTTAATAACTTTTTTTTCCAGACGAACGATTTTGATCAAACTTATTGGGCATGATCATGTCATCCATATGTATGTATGTATGTGTTAAAGTCACCCAAAATTTAACAAAACCCGAAATTGCGTAAGGTTCACATGCAAAATTTGAAGACTGTAGCTAGAAAGATGAATTAGATAGAGTTTTATAGCTGAATTTAGATTTTCGTTTTTAATAAAACGATAACACGATAACAGTTATCGAATTTCTGAAACAAACTCGATATGCGCGTCCTATACAGGGACCTACAACAAAATTTGAAGTCTCTAGCTATTGTAAGTTCTGAGATCGACGCATTCATACATACGGACAGAAAGACGGACAGACAGACAGACAGACGGACAGGGCTAAATCGACTCGGCTTGTCTCCCTGATCAAGAATATATATACTTTATGGGGTCTGCCACGCCTCCTTCTCCCTGTTACATACATTTCAACAAAAACATTATACCCTGAATTCCCATTTTCAATGGGTTCAGGGTATACAAAATTCATAATTCAGGAATTCAAAAATATCGTATCTGTGTTGAATTTATACGACTAAACCAAGTAACCGTTTCAGATAAGTATGCAATACCTATTATGGACGCTGTATTAGATAAACTTGGTAAAGCCCAATATTTTACTTCTCTTGATTTAGCGAAAGGTTATCATCAAATATTAATGGAAGAAGAAGATATTGAAAAAACAGCTTTCATAACACCAATGCGATTATACGAGTATGTTAGAATGCCATTCGGGTTAACAAATGCTCCAGCTATAATCCAACGTTTAATAAATGAAATATTGAGGGATTATATAAACAAAATTTGTGTAGTATATGTATGTTGATGCTATTTTAATATTTTCAAAAACGCTTGAAGAGCACAAGATTGCTCTCGAAAAATTTTTTAAAGTATGTAGAAATCATAATTTGAAAATACAACCAGACAAATGATCGTTAAAGATGAAACATACTTGGGACATATTCTCACAAAAGAAGGATTCAAACCTAATCCAAGAAAAATAGAAGCAATAAAAGAAATTCCATTACTATAAACGAAAAAACATTTAAAAGAATTTTTAGGTATGACAGGGTTTTATAGAAAATTTATTTTCCAAAATAGCTTACCCAATGATAAGATATGTATTTACAAAAAGGTGTGTAAATTAATACAAATGATCCGCAATTTATAGATGCATTAATAAATCTTAAAACGCTCATAAGTTCACATCCAATATTTAAATATCCACAATTTGACAAACAATTTACAATTACTACAGATCCCAGTAATGATGCCATAGGTGTAAATTTATCTCAACAAGGACAACCCATTGCTTATGTTTCAAGAACACTTAATAAGCATGAGAAAAATTAAAGTATATTTAATACAGATTTTTGGCTATTATACATGCCGAAAATTATTTTAAACACTATTTGACTGGAAATAAATTTTAAATTATAACAGATCATGCTCCTATAAAATACTTCAATTCAAAATTCAAAGGAAAATAAATGGCAGCTAGACAGCAAACTACAGGAATTTGATTATGATATTATATATTTAAAAGGTAAAGACAATAAAGTTGCAGATTTTTTAAGCAGACAGGAAACAGCACAATCAATATAGATAATAAAGAAGAATAAATTTTGATATTACAAATACACAGCATTCTGCAGATGAAAAGGAATTAACTCATTTTTATATAAAAACGATATTGTTAATAAAAAAAAACTCAGATAATAATTACCTATTCAAAAACAAATAATATAAATATACACCATGGAAGAAAAATAATTTAAGTAAGTCCAACAGACACAGTAAATGAAATCGAAATAAAATTACAAAATAATATTGACAAAGGAACAGTCGGAATTTTTTAGTACCAAGTACCAGACTGAGAGTATCATAATATACAATGTATATTAATTGGAATTTTTTCTCACTCTCAAAATATAAAATTTTTCAAATGTACAAAAAGAGCCCAACTGAGGAAGAATTACAAAAACAAATTTCAATTTACCATTCAAAAGATTCATTACACAGTGGTAGTAGTGAAGCATTTAATTCACTAAAAGACAAAATATATTTTCCCAAATTAAGCAATCATATCCAATTAATAATAGCAAATTGTAGAAAGTGCAAATAAATTAAGTGTGATAGAAAATTGATAAAACCAATCTTTTAACCTATAAAAACACCAGATAATAACAAGTAAAAAAAATCTCGAAGGGGGCGTGGCACCCAAAATTTAACAAAAATTGAATTAGAGTAAGGCATAAATAAGTCAAAACGCAAAATTTGAAAACTCTTGCTAGAAAAATGAATTAAATAGAATTTTATAGCTGAATTTAGATTTTCGTTTTTAATCGACAATAATAAAACAATTATCGAATTTCTGAAACAAACTCGACATGAGCGCCCTATACAGGGACCTACAAAAAAAATTTGATTTGATTTAATTCTAGTACCATTTTGCATATGCATACATATGTATGTCACTTGCGTTTATAAATTTAGGTTCACTTCATTAGTTTTTTGCTTTACAGCTCTTATTAGACTTTTTCACGAAGTGTAAAAAGTATATTGGTTTTGTGCAATGTCCGTCATGCTGTCCGTCCGTCTGTACGTCTGTCGGTCTGTCAGTCTGTCCGTATGAACGCAAAACCATTTCCACGCTATTGAAGCTAAAGACTTGAAATTTGAAATGTATACTCGTGTATACCCTCGTCTGATAAAGTGTCAAGATTTTCCCGATACGCCCACTAGGGGCGTGGCCAACCGGAATATGCATTTTCCTGTATCTCAGAAACACTACTTCTAGAAAGGCTAGAGAGTTGCGATTTTAACTGAACACTCACGTCGACATATTAAGATTAAAACAAGTAAGAAAACTCTAGTCGAGGCCGCTCGACTAGGGTATACCCTGAACCCTGCATTCTTCGTTTCTTTTATATACACATGCACTTGTACGTTCATTACAAACAAAACATACACACACATACACAGGCGCAAGAACACACAAGCGCAAGTCGGAGCGTCAGCTGTTCTTTGGCTGCTGTTTGCATGGCAATGCTATGGGAAATTAAATGTTTAATAACTTTTTTTCTAGACGAACGATTTTGATCAAACTTGTTGGGCGTGATCATGTCATCCATATGTATGTGTGTGCCAAAGCACAAGTCTCTAGTATTTGAAATACGGGACTTACAAATTTGAGGCGAAGGGGGCGTGGCATCCAAAATTTAACAAAAACCGAAATTGTATAAGGCTCACATAACACTAAGTGCAATATTTGAAGACTCTAGCTATAAAGATGAATTATATAGATTTATATAACTGAGCATCGATTTCGTTTTTAATCGATAACATTAAAATTAAGACAGTTATCGATTTTTTTTAACAAACTCGATCTTTTCGTGCTATACAGGAACCTACATAAAAAATTTCAAGTCTCTAGCTCTTGTAGGTTCTGAGAACGACGCGTTCATACATACGGACAGACGGACGGACAGACGGACAGACGGACGGACGGACAGACGGACAGACGGACATGGCTATATCAACTCGGCTTGTCATCCTGATCAAGAATATATATACTTTATGGGGTCTGCCACGCCTCCTTCTGCCTGTTACATACATTTCAACAAAAACATTATACCCTGATTTCCCATTTTTAATGGGTTCAGGGTATAAAAATATGGCGGATATGTCTACGCCCATTGGGGACGTGGCAAATCCGGTCAAACTGTATCTTCTACAGTTTTAAAGCCAGAACGCCCAAATTTGGCACGTGGGTTACTGTTACGATCCTATAAAGATCGCTTACAAAATTTTATGGCCACGCCTACTAGGGGCGTGGCAAATTGGATCTGAATATATAGCGATTTTAGTAATTGTGTTATATTTTGAGCACTATTGATGCCAGAGACATGAAACTTGGTATATATACTCGGGATAACATCCCACAATCGAAAAGCTATGGCGGATATATCTACGCCCACAGGGGGCGTGGCAACTAATATCAGCTTATATCTCCCACAGTATTAGTGCTACAAGCTTCAAAATTGGATGTTAAGTTACTGGGGGCCTCCTCTATCGATTCCCCAAAAATTATTGTTACGCCGCAAAAGGACCGTGACATACAGAACAATAGCCTGTAATATTCGCCTTTTTCGAATGTAAGCATCCAAACTTTACAGTTATATTCCTGAACGCCCACTCTATGCACATGCCAAAAATTATATGTCTGCGCCCACTGGGGGCATGGAAAATTAAAACTGAAATATCTGCAGCTTCTGAGCCAATAACGCACTACATAATGACTGTGACCTTTGACCTTGTCTTTTGATTTGCCAAATTATATATACATATGTTCGAGCCCACACCTCTACGCTCGCCAACGAACTTATATCACATTTTCAGAGTTGCCATCTCTCTCGATTTAGGTAAGGGTTCTAAGATTTTTTTATAATTTTTATAATTTTTTTATTTTTATAGTTTTTAAAATTTTATTTATATATCGTTTAACTAGCTTTTATTGTTCACCATAACCCTTACCCTTTCTACTGAAATTCCTCGTTTCTGTCCCATGCTTTTGGTTGCATAATTTCGATGCCTTTAAAAAGACATATTTACATAAATCACAAATTCTTTAAGATACAATAGCTAACAGACTTCACCAATGGAAGCGCTTTCATAGGGGGACGTGTGGTGTGTAGATATATTTTTTTATTTACACACATTTTAAATTTATGTAGGCTTGCTTATTGCGCCAGCAAGTTAATTAGAAGTTATGCTCTAAATGCACAATCAATTTATTCGTTCCCCTTCTTCTGGTCAGCTGATCATCAAAAGTTGACCTAGTTCTTCGTTTACCCACTTTTTTTCCCTTCCTTCCCTGGTCAATGCCGGAAAAAGCTCTGCAAAGCTCTTCAAGCTCTCTTTGTCTTCTCTGCTAAGTGAAGGGATCGCAGAGAATAAATATGGGCAGGTTGTCCGCGATCATGGTAGGGTGGGCCATGTCGGTCGCCTTTATTTCAAGAGCCGACAATCGCTGGGCAAGCCGTCTAAAGCTTGTGCAGCGACACTTAGCTTGAAAGTAGTTATGTTTCTGTGTATGCCTTTTTTATACTATTTCACGTAGTGATATAGTATATTGGTTTTGTGCAATGTCCGTCATGCTGTCCGTCCGTCTGTCCGTCTGTCCGTCCGTCCGTCTGTCCGTATGAACGCAAACCATTTCCACGCTATTGAAGCTAGAGACTTGAAATTTGAAATATATACTCGTGTATACCCTCGTCTGATAAAGTGTCAAGATTTTCCCGATACGCCCACTAGGGGCGTGGCAAATCGGAAAATGCATTTTCCTGTATCTCAGAAACACTACTTCTAGAAGAGTTAGAGGGTTGAGATTTTAACTGAACACTCATGTCGACATCCCAAAATCAAAAAGCTATGGCGGATATATCTACGCCCATTGGGGGCGTGGCAAACCGGGTCAAACTGTATCTTCTACAGTTTTAAAGCTAGAACGCCCAAATTTGGCACGTGGGTTACTGTTACGATTCTATAAGGATCGCCTAACAAATTTTACGGCCACGCCTACTAGGGGCGTGGCAAATCGGATCTGAAGATATAGTGATTTTACTAGTTTCGTTATATTTTGAGCACTATTGATGCTAGAGACTTGAGACTTGGTATATATACTCGGGATAACATCCCACAATCGAAAAGCTATGGCGGATATATCTACGCCTTCAGGGGGCGTGGCAACTAATATCAGCTTATATCTCCCACAGTTTTAGTGCTAGAAGCTTCAAAATTGAATGTTAAGTTACTGGGGGCCTCCTCTATCGATTCCCCAAAAATTATTGTTACGCCCCAAAAGGGGCGTGACATACAGAAAAATGCCCTGTAATTTTCGCATTTTTCGAATGTAAGCATCCAAACTTTACAGTTATATTCCTGAACGCCCACTCTATGCACATGCCAAAAATTATTTGTCTACGGCCACTGGGGGCGTGGCAAATCAAAACTGAAACATCTGCAGCTTCTGAGCCAATAACGCGCCAAATAATGACTTTGTGACCTTTGACCTTGTCTTTTGATTTGTTAAATTATATATATATGTTTGAAAAGAATATTTTATTAATACAAAATAACTAAATAAGGAAAATATAACAAAAATATCAACATGACCGCACCGGGGTTCGAGCCCACGCCTCTACGCTCGCTACTTAAATCACATGTTCAGAGTTGCCACCTCTCTCATTTTGAGAGATGCCATCTCTCTCGATTTAGGTGCGTGTTTTTGCTAAGTTAAGGGTTCGATCCTAATTGAAACTGTCTGGCCACCTCCAATGAAAAGTTTTAGTCTGCAGCTAATTTGAGCGGCGAAAGTGGGGATTTAAGGTTAAATTTTAAAAAATATAATGTGATAGATGCCCCTGTGTGCTGCTGGGGCGTGAAATAGTATTTCGCTGTCGGTTGCGTCCGACAGCAACGTTCTTACTTGTTTTTTTCTTATTTTCTTCTTTTCTATCTGTTTCCTTTTTTTTCTTGACACAACCGAGCATAAGCACGCGAATCTTTGTTTTCTTATTTTATTAATTTATTCAAACATGCGCACCTAGAGTTTCAGTTCCCCCTTTTTTTAGTTTTTTAGTTTTTAAAAACTCTTTCACAAGAAGTAATAAACCTACGGAAGACCCATCTTCGCCAAATTTTTTTCAATATTTTCAGAGTTGTAAAATACAGAATCTCTTTCATTTGGCGAGTCTAATTAAGATGAGCTATTTGATTTTGTTTTAGCCAACCAGGAATAATAAAATGGAATTTAATTTGATATTTATAAAGGTGTTGTTTCTTTTTTCCAGTGGCTACTAGGGGAGGGGTGTGAAGGCGCGGCCCCATAAAAAAAAACAAGTAAGAAAACTCTAGTCGAGACCGCTCGACTAGGGTATACCCTGAACCCTGCGAAGAACCGCTATTCCAAGCATTCTTCGTTTCTTTTATATACACAAGCATATGCACGTTCATTACAAGCAAAACATACACACACATACACAGGCGCAAGCACACTCAAGCGCAAGTCGGTGCGTCAGCTGTTCTTTGGCTGCTTTGCATGGCAATGCTATGGTAAATCAAATGTTTAATAACTTTTTTTCTAGACCAAAGATTTTGATCAAACTTATTGGGCGTAATCATGTCATCCATATGTATGTATGTGCCAAAGCACAAGTCTCTAGTATTTGATATACGGGAGTTACAAATTTGAAGTGAAGGGGGCGTGGCACCCAAAATTTAACAAAAACCGAAATTGTGTAAGACTTACATAACACTAAATGCAAAACTTGAAGACTCTACCTAGAAAGATGAATTAGATACAATTTTATAGCTAAATTTAGATTTTCGTTTTTAATCGATAACAATAAAACGATAACAGTTATCGAATTTCTGAAACAAACTCGATATGCGCGCCCTATACAGGTACCTACAAAAAAAATTGAAGTCTCTAGCTATTGTAAGTTAAGACGGACGGACGGACAGACGGACAGACAGACAGACGGACAGGGCTAAATCGACTCGGCTTGTCTCCCTGATCAAGAATATATATACTTTATAGAGTCTGCCACGCCTCCTTCTCCCTGTTACATACATTTCAACATAAACATTATACCCTGATTTCCCATTTTCAATGGGTTCAGGGTATAAAAACAAGTAAGAACATTGCAGTCGGACGCAACCGACTGCAAAATTGTTGTTCACGTCCCAGCACCCGACAGGGTTATCTATCACATTATTTTTATACCCTGAACCCATTAAAAATGGGAAATCAGGGTATAATGTTTTTGTTGAAATGTATGTAACAGGCAGAAGGAGGCGTGGCAGACCCCATAAAGTATATATATTCTTGATCAGGATGACAAGCCGAGTTGATATAGCCATGTCCGTCTGTCCGTCTGTCCGTCTGTCCGTCCGTCCGTCTGTCCGTCTGTCCGTCCGTCTGTCCGTATGTATGAACGCGTCGTTCTCAGAACTCACAAGAGCTAGAGACTTGAAATTTTTTATGTAGGTTCCTGTATAGCACGAAAAGATCGAGTTTGTTAAAAAAAATCGATAACTGTCTTAATTTTAATGTTATCGATTAAAAACGAAATCGATGCTCAGTTATATAAATCTATATAATTCATCTTTATAGCTAGAGTCTTCAAATTTTGCACTTAGTGTTATGTGAGCCTTATACAATTTCGGTTTTTGTTAAATTTTGGATGCCACGCCCCCTTCGCCTCAAATTTGTAAGTCCCGTATTTCAAATACTAGAGACTTGTGCTTTGACACACACATACATATGGATGACATGATCACGCCCAACAAGTTTGATCAAAATCGTTCGTCTAGAAAAAAAGTTATTAAACATTTAATTTCCCATAGCATTGCCATGCAAACAGCAGCCAAAGAACAGCTGACGCTCCGACTTGCGCTTGTGTGTGCTTGCGCCTGTGTATGTGTGTGTATGTTTTGTTTGTAATGAACGTACAAGTGCATGTGTATATAAAAGAAACGAAGAATGCAGGGTTCAGGGTATACCCTAGTCGAGCGGCCTCGACTAGAGTTTTCTTACTTGTTTAAAATTAATTTTAAATCCCCACTGTCACCGCTCAAATTAGAGGCCGATTAAATCGAATTTCGATCGAAGTTTAGAACCTTACACCTTAGCAAAAACACGCACAGCCAAATATGTTTGTTATTTCTTTTATTTCGTTATTTTGTGTTAATAAAATATTCTTTTCAATACATATAAAAAATAAAAAAAATAATCAAAGACTAGTTTTTCAGTTTTGATTTGCCACGTTCCCAGTGGCCGCAGACACAAAATTTTTGATATGTTCAGGAATACAATTGTAATGTTTGGATCCTTACATTTAAAAAAGGCGTAAATTACAGGGTATTTTTGTGTAAGACACGCCCCTTTTGGGGCGCAACAATAATTTTTGGGGAATCGATAGAGGAGACCCTAAGTAACTTAACATCCAATTTGAAGCTTCTAGCATTACAACTGTGGGAGATATAAACTGATATTAGTTGCCACGCCCCCTGTGGGGCGTGGAAATGGTTTGCGTTCATACGGACAGACGGACAGGGCTAAACATACATACGACACAATAAACATACAATTATAACACAAATAATTGTTACATGGGACTGAACCGCTGAACAGACAAGTGATTGTTAAAGGAAGGGCTCAACCGCTAAACAGACAAACAGGTGTTACAGGAGAGCTCAATAGGTGAACAGACAGAAGGAGCAAATAAATGTCTTTACTCACATTACGAAAAAAGTGGTAACCAAAAGAAGATGCAACGTTCAAACAAAAAGAAAACAGTTAAATATAAGATGCAACAGCGAAGTGAAGCAGAAGCATTAAATCGAAATTTAAAACTGGAAAGTGTGAAAGAGACAAACATAATGAGCTCGAGCAGCACGCGCAAAAACTAAGCTCAAGGGCGACAGAAAAGCACCGAGGAAGAAGAATATTCCGAGAAAACGCATACTATTATACGCAGTAGCGAATTAAGTACGCTGATCAGTAATTTTACTATCAAATTTGATGAAAATCAGAGGAAATGTATAAGAGTATTGGTCGATAGTTTTGTGAAATTTGTGCCAGACAGCGATGGAGTATCGATACCAATAAAACAGTGGCTGGAAAACTTTGATGAAGAGGCATATCAGCTGAATGAAAGGTAAAAATATGTTAATGGACGTAATAAAATGACAGACACGGCAAAACTATTTCTGGAAACTATTACAGTTGCTAGCCGGAACAAACGTCGACAAGTTGTAACTACAAGTGTGCAAGCTTAAGCAAATTAAAAGAAGAAACAAAGCATTGCATCAATTGTGAATCAACGCATTATAATAAAGCCGAATGCCAGGCAGGTATTAAATGCTTCAAGTGTGGTGAAACTGTGCATATTTCGAAGGAATGTCCGAACAAAAAAACAAGATGTAAACTTTGTATAGAAAATGGCCAATGATAATCGAATGAAAAAAGTTAAGTCGATGCATTTTTCAGCACCGTCTGCTTCAGAACTTTTGCATTAAGCTATTTGAACAGGGTATTATTGCTCCAGAAGTCTTAGGTAATGTTACTGCTAGTCGTTTCCAATTCGAAGTGGAAACTAAATATACTAATAAGTTATGATTTTCTTAAACGTGGTAAGCACTAAAGATGAAATAGATGTCTAACCAAAATGTGAGACGGAAGCCTCTGAGATTATAAAGAACCACAATCCTATTCATGAACCAATAAAATGGTCCAAATAACAGCTGCTTAAGCAAAGAATTAATTTTTACAGGAAGTAGAAAACGGAGTAGTATGCCCAGGCAAAGAAAAAGCCAAGGCTGTAATAATGTCGAAACAACCACAGGAGTATCAAGAGGAAATGGTGAAATTGAACGAGTAAGCCGAGTTATAATTTCTGTTTTCGCTAAGATGCGTTTAAATAGTACAAGTACACGTCGGAAGTGCAGCGTTGTATCAATTCGAATATTCATTCATCAACAAAGTTTACACCATAAACATACAATTATTATACAAATAATTGTTACATATAAACAAAGAAGGAGAGAAGCTGAGAAAAGCAAGTGGGTGAGCAAAGGTGAGACAGCAAGTGAAATTTCATTTGCTTTGTGTTGCATTTCTTCATTCACATTTGAATTCCTCCATTGTCGTTTCCAAAAATGCTAACCAGCCATCCTACATATCTAACAAAAATAATTTTGATTTTTGCTTTTGTGAAGTTTGTGATGAATACCAAAGCACGCAAAAAAAACTTCAAAATTTTACAACGTCTTCACATAAGAGTCTTTACTGAGTATTTGACGAAAAATCTCGCGAGCGAAAGTGCTCATCGTCTCTTCGCTCAGCTCGATCTCGCTCGGACTACGATCGTTTTTAGTCAAATTTGTCAAAGCACAACTCTCTAGTATCTATATACGTGTTTTTCAAATTTGAAGGGCGGGGTATCCAAAATTTAACAAAAATCGAAATTGTATAAGGCTCAACAAGTAAGATAACTCTAGTCGAGACCGCTCGACTAGGGTATACCCTGAACCCTGCGAAGAACCGCTATTCCAAGCATTCTTCGTTTCTTTTATATACACATGCATATGTACGTGCATTACAAGCAAAACATACACACACACATACACAGGCGCAAGCCCACACAAGCGCAAGTCGGTGCGTCAGCTGTTGTTTGGCTGGTTTGCATGGCAATGCTATGGTAAATCAAATGTTTAATAACTATTTTTCTAGACCAACGACGTTGATCAAACTTGTTGGGCGTGATCATGTCGTCCATATGTATGTATGTGCCAAAGCACAAGTCTCTAGTATTTTATATACGGGAGTTATAAATTTGAGGCGAAGGGGGCGTGGCACCCAAAATTTAACAAACACCGAAATTGCGTAAGACTTACATAACACTAAATGCAAAATTTGAAGACTCTAGCTAGAAAGATGAATTAGATACACTTTTATAGCTAAATTTAGATTTTCGTTTTTAATCGATAACAATAAAACGATAACAGTTATCGAATTTCTGAAACAAACTCGATATGCGCGCCCTATACAGGGACCTACGAAAAAAATTTTAAGTCTCTAGCTATTATGAGTTCTGAGATCGACGCGTTCATAAAACAAACTCTTTTTAACAAACTCTATCTTTTCGTGCTATTCACGGACCTACATAAAAAAATTCAAGTCTCTAGCTCTTATAGGTTCTGAGATCGACGAGTTTATACATACGGACAGACGGACATGGCTATATCAACTCGGCTTGTCACCCTGATCAAAAATATATGTACTTTATGGGGTCCGCCATGCCTCCTTCTGCCTGTTACATACAAACACATTTTAAGAAAAACATTATACCCTGATGTTAAAATAAAACATGTAATTTGGATTACTTACCGAAAGTATTTGAATTACAACATGAAACAAGACGATAGCGTCGACACCTAAGAGAAACGATACAAAAACAATCAATTTTTAATTAGTGGATAGTTAGATTGTTGAGTTCCTCTAAGGATATCAGTGCCACTGATAATAAAGAGTGCTCTAGTCGAGACTGCTCGACTAGGAGATCCCCTGACCCTGCAAAGAGCCGCGATTCCTAAGAACCGCTAACATTCTCCGTTATTTTTATATGTATGTAGCAATAAATACATACACACACAGGCGCACGCACAGGAACACACACAGACGCACGCACAAGCACATAATCTGCTAACTGTGCATTTTGACTCAAATGAGCTCAGTCTGCAAGGCGCCGACAATATGAGATATTATATGTTTATTATCTTTTTGTCTAGTCGAATGATTTTCATCAAACAAATTGTGCAAGGCTCAAAAAATCCTAAATGCAAAATTTGAAGGCTCTAGCTATAAAGATGAAATTTACAGAATTATATAACTGAGTATCGATTTCGTTTTTAATCGATAACAGTACAATTAAAACAGTTATAGATTTTTTTAACAAACTCAACCTTTTCGTGCTATACAGGAACCTACATAAAAAGAGATCGACGCGTTCATACATACGGACAGACGGACGGACAGCTAAAAATACAAAATTGTTAGTTCATACCAATATATCCACCAATAAAAGTAGTCTTTATTAAATCTGTCAAGGACAACTATAATAACAAGTAAGAAAACTCTAGTCGGGGGTCCCGACTAGGAGATACCCTGAACCCCGCGCTATCTGCGTTTTTGAAAATACTGCAAAATTAGCATTTCGTATAAACGCACAGAAAACTGAATTCAATTAATTTTCAATTGTTTAGCCAATAGCGCCATCTATGGTTCGATAGCATAGCGCTATCCATGTGTCGAGTCAATTGAGCAGCTGATAATTCGCAAATCATAGCGCCATCTATTGGAAATATGTTCACTAAAACTTGCGGTTCTTAGAATTTGCTACATGCACGCAGCTCAATGTGTATGTGTGGACATGTATAGGAAAACAATTTGCTTTGCGTTGCTGGTCACGTGTTTGGCCGATTGGCCAAATGTTTTGTTTAATAACTTCTGCGCGATTAATGGATTTGAATGAAATTTTCAACTTATGCTTAACATATTTTATTACATTTTTTCCAATTTTTTAAAATGCAACCCCATTCATTTAATGGCTTTGAGGGCAACTAACCTCAATTTAAATATTTGGGGAAACTCCAAAGTCCAGGCGGAATGGAGTACTCTATCGCACGAACTGATAGACAAATTGGTGGAGAGTATGCCCATTCGCATTAATAGAGTGATTAAAGTCAAATGAATTTGGACTAAATCTTTTAAAAATTCCTTTATCATTAAGTTTGGTTATACGAGCAAAAGTGGATACTTGCTCATTTGTAAGTTTTTCTCGGTTATTCGAGCTAAGGAGGACATAATGAATTAAATTTTTTGTTTTTCGATTGTGATCGACACTGTACATACATATGTATGTCGGACATATACATACACACATATAATTAATTATATGTATTTAAGTTTTTGAGTCGAACTAATACCGCTGGATAGGCCAACGGCAACGCTGATATGATTTCAAAGACGAAGTCTGAGTGTTATATTTTCACTACTTGCTTTATTTAATAGCAGCTTAAAACTAAAGACATTTTCATCATAGGCTTATTATACTTTTTCACGAAGTGAAATAAGTATATTGGTTTTGTGCAATGTCCGTCATGCTGTCCGGCCGTCAGTTTGTCCGTCTGTCCGTTTATCCGTATGTCCGTATGAACGCAAACCATTTCCACGCTATTGAAGTTAGAGACTTGGAATTTGAAATATATACTCGTATGTATATACCCTAGTCAGATAAATTGTCAAGATTTTCCCGATACGGCCACTAGGGGCGTGACAAATCGAAAAAAGCGTTTTCCTGTATCTCAGAAACATTACTTCTAGAAGAGCTAGAGAGTTGAGATTTGGAATGAACACCCCCACCGACATCACAAGATCAAAAAGCTATGATATGATAGGATATATCTACGCCCATTGAGGGCGTGGCAAAAAGCCAAAACGTCAAAATTTATCACGTGCGTTACTGTTGCGATCCTATAAAGATTGGCCAAAAATTGTTATGGCCACGCTTACTAGGAGCGTGGCAATTCGTACCGGAATATATAGTGATATTACTAATTCTCTTCTATTTTGAGCACTATTGATGCTAACGACTTGAGGCTTGGTAAATATAGTCGGGTTAACATCCCAAAATCGAAAAGTTTTGGCGGATATATCTACGCCTACTGGGGGCGTGGCAACTAATATCAGCTTATATCTTCCACATTTTTAATGCCAGAAGCTTAAAAATTGGATGTTAAGTTACTGGGGGCCTCCTCTATCGATTCCTTAAAAATTATTGTTACGCGCCAAAAGGGGCGTGACTTACAAAAAAATACCCTGTAATTTTCACATTTTTTGAATGCAAGCATCTACAGCTTCTGCGCCAATAAGTCGCCACATAATGACATTGTGACCTTTGACCTTGTCTTTTGATTTGGCTATCCAGTTTATTCTGGATTGGCAAATCTAGAAATTCCAGTTGTGAGCGAGTTTCAACTATGTACATATATATAGTCTCTAGCATCAATAGTGCTCAAACT
Source organism: Drosophila mercatorum (assembly GCA_961210405.1). Taxonomy (NCBI): domain Eukaryota; kingdom Metazoa; phylum Arthropoda; class Insecta; order Diptera; family Drosophilidae; genus Drosophila; species Drosophila mercatorum. Next base: position 653,815 of record CAUIUS010000010.1, read on the forward strand.
ATAACGGAATTAGTAAAATCACTATATATTCCGATCCCATTTGCCACGGCCCAAGTAGGCGGGGCCACATATTTTTTTAAGCGATCTTTATAGTATCGTAACAGTAACCCACGTGCCAAATTTGAGCGTTCTAGCTTTAAAACTGTAGAAGATACAATATGACCCGATTTGTCACTCCCCCAATGGGCGTATATATATCCGCCATAGCTTTTTGATTTTGGGATGTCGACGTGAGTGTTCATTCCAAATCTCAACTCTCTAGCTCTACTAGAAGTAATGTTTCTGGGATACATTTTGATATTTCGAATGAACACTCATGTCGACATCCCAAGATCAAAGAGGTATGTCAGATATATCTACGCCAATTGGGGGCGTGGCAAATCGCGTCAAACTGTATTTTCTACAGTTTCAAAGCTAGAACGGCCAAATTTGGTTAGAATAACGATCCTATTAAGATCGCCCATCGTATCTGAATATATAGTGATTTTACTAATTCTGTTATATTTTGAGCAATATTGATGCTAGAGACTTGAGACTTGGTATATATAGTTGGGGATAACATCCCAAAATCTAAAAGTTATGTACTAATATCAGCTTATATCTTCCATAGTGTTAATGCCAGAAGCTTCCAATTGGATGCTAAGTTACTGGGGACCTCCTCTATTCCGCTTCCCTAAAAATTATGGTTACGCCCCAAAAGGGACGAGACTTAAAGAAAAATACTGACCGCACCGGGGTTCGAGCCCACACCTCAACGCTCGCCAACGAACTTTTATCTCATTTTCAGAGTTGCCACCACTCTCATTTTGAGAGATGCCATCTCTCTCAATTTAGGTGCGTGTTTTTGCTAAGATAAGGGTTCCAAGCTTCGATCCAAATTGAAACTGACATGGCTACCTCCGATGAAAATTTTTAATCGGTGGGGATTTAAGATTATTTAAAAATATAATGTGATAGATGCCCCTGTGGGGTGCTGGGACGTGACTAAGTATTTCGTAGTCGGTTGCGCCCGACTGCAACGTTCTTACTTGTTATACATGCAAACTGCGTAAAGTTAGCACAAAATTCAATAATCGCTAGTATGTAAACACATATTGAATGAGCATAGAAACGATATATTTCATTCTAACTACTAAAATTTAAATGTTGATTTAAATTTGTTTGGTTTTTGGTACTGTTGAGAGATTCGGGCTATGCGAAATACTTCATTTAGCTTTCAAACAAAATGTAATTTATTTTAATTTCTTTAATACTTAAATATTTTCAGTATAATCAAAATCAACACCAGTTTAAAGTTGTAAATTCTTTCTTTGCAGTTCAATTCTTAAAGACAAGACTTGCTTATGGCTAGGCAAGCTTATACTTGGCGCCAGCCACCGTACCCGGGCGATCAAAGCGACAGCCAATGGATGGAGCCGAGCATGATCGTTTTATGTCAGGATGGGAATGCCGATTCAGCCATTGGTCCGCTTTTGCAAACATTATACGAGCCAATTGGCAGGAGACTGATAGGAGCTGTATTTGTGCACGAGACGATGCGGGAGGAACTGATCGAAAAGGTGCGCGAGCGGATGACTATTATGCATCGACAGGTGAAGAGTCATGCTCTCTATGCCAAGGCACTACTGCGTGCCGAGTGTCTGGGCGCCGAGCTGATTGTCATGATGAAGCCTGATGACATTGGCTTTAAATACAGCATGGTTGAGGGTTCGCCGATTGTCGTATGCGATTTTAACCAAAGCTTCTTCAGCGCCAATCATCCCAGCACAGTGGTTACCCTGCATACTTTTCGGCACACCCAGGAGTTGGGCGAGCTAGCTGCCAAAGAGAAACTGCCATTTGACAGCGCCTCAATCTGGTGCCCCAAAATGGCAACTGCCTACGAGATAGCTTTGATACTTGGTGTACCAATTGTTTACATCAATTGCGCCAATGTCAGCTTATTGCCCATTGCCAAAAAGTATGATGATCTGAAGCCTCATTCACTGCTCATGAACGATCATCATTTCGAGGTGGTAATTCAAAAGCAGCAAGGCAAGATCATTGTCTTTCCGGCACCAGTTCAATTGTTTACAAAGTCCCAGAAGCTCGGAAAGACGTAGGGCCTCAATTTTTCAATGATACTAGTGACTTGAGCCTTTTATATATTTATCTTTGAGTTTTTAAAGTGAGAAGAGCAATTTATATTTTTCTTGTGTTTGTCTCGAGTAAAGAAAGCCGTGCAAATGATTTTGTACTTAAATTTGCGGTCGTTTATAAAAGTTTTATTAACGTAGCAACTTTTTGAGTACTTTTTTTTTTTGCAATCTTATCACCTATTTATGCTACCTGCGTCCTTGGCCTGCAAAAGTTACGATTGCGGGTTTATTTAACTTTAACCACTAGAAGCTTTTTCGATTGAATCTGAATTTTTCTGTAATCAAGCGTCCATACCCTGAACCCATTGAAAATGGGAAATAGGGTATAATGTTCTTGTAAAAATGTATTTAAAGGGCGTGGCTGACCCCATAAAGTATATATATTCTTGATCAGGGAGAGAAGCCAAGTCGACTTAGCCCTGTCCGTCCGTCTGTGAGTATGTCCGTCTGTCCGTCCGCTTGTATGTATAACCGCGTCGATCTCAGAACCTTTAAAAGCTAGAGGCTTGAAATATTTTATGTAGGTTCCTCTATAGCACAAAAGGTCGAGTTTGTGAAAAACTCTATAACTATTTTTATACCCTGAACCCATTGAAAATGGGAAATCAGGGTATAATGTTTGTATACCCTGAACCCATTGAAAATGGGAATTCAGGGTATAATGTTTTTGTTGAAAGGCGTATGTATGTAACAGGCAGAAGGAGGCGTGGCAGACCCCATAAAGTATATATATTCTTGATCAGGATGACAAGCCGAGTCGATTTAGCCCTGTCCGTCTGTCTGTCCGTCTGTCCGTATGTATGAACGCGTCGATCTCAGAACTTACAATAGCTAGAGACTTCAAATTTTTTTGTAGGTCCCTGTATAGGGCGCGCATATCGAGTTTGTTTCAGAAATTCGATAACTGTTATCGTTTTATTGTTATCGATTAAAAACGAAAATCTAAATTCAGCTATAAAATTCTATCTAATTCATCTTTCTAGCTAGAGCCTTCATATTTTGCATTTAGTGTTATGTAAGCCTTACGCAATTTCGGTTTTTGTTAAATTTTGGGTGCCAAGCCCCTTCACCTCAAACTTGTAACTCCCGTATATCAAATACTAGAGACTTGTGCTTTGGCACACAATTACATATGGATGACATGATCACGCCCAACAAGTTTGATCAAAATCGTTGGTCTAGAAAAAAAGTTAATAAACATTTAATTTCCCATAGCATTGCTATGCAAAGCAGCCAAACAACAGCTGACGCACCGACTTGCGCTTGAGTGTGCTTGCGCCTGTGCGTGTGTGTGTATGTTTTGCTTGTAATGAATGTACATATGCATGTGTATATAAAAGAAATTAAGAATGCTTGGAATAGCGGTTCTTCGCAGGGTTCAGGGTACCCCCTAGTCGAGCGGTCTCGACTAGAGTTTTCTTACTTGTTTATACCCTGAACCCATTGAAAATGGGAAATTAGGTTATAATGTTTGTGTTGAAATTTATGTAACAGGCAGAAGGAGGCGTGGCAAACCCCATAGAGTATATATATTCTTGATCAGGGAGATAAGCCGAGTTGATATAGCCATGTCCGTCTGTCCGTCCGTCTGTCCGTATGTATGAAGGCGTCGATCTCAGAATCTATAAGAGCTAGAGACTTGAAATTTTTTATGTAGGTTCCTGTATAGCACGAAAAGATCGAGTTTGTCAAATTATCGATAACTAGCATCGTTTTAATGTTATCGATTGAAAACCGATATCTTCATTTAGTTATACAATTCTAACTAATTCATCTTTCTAGCTAGAGTCTTCATATTTTGCATTTAGTGTTACTTGGGCCTTACGCTATTTCGTTTTTGTTAAATTTTGGGTGCCACGCCTCCTTCGCCTCAAATTTGCAACTCCCGTATATCAAATACTAGAGACTTGTGCTTCGGCACATACATACATATGGACGACATGATCACGCCCAACAAGTTTGATCAACGTCGTTGGTCTAGAAAAATAGTTATTAAACATTTAATTTCCCATAACATTGCCATGCAAATAACAGCCAAACAACAGCTGACGCACCGACTTGCGCTTGTGTGTGCTTGCGCCTATGTATGTGTGTGTGTATGTTTTGCTTGTAATGAACATACATATACATATGAATATAAAAGAAACGAAGAATGCTTGGAATAGCGGTTCTTCTCAGGGTTCAGGGTATACCCTAGTCGAGCGGTCTCGACTAGAGTTTTCTTAATTGTTTATATTGGGATGTCGTCGTGAGTGTTCATTCCAAATCTCAACTCTCTAGCCCCTCTAGAAGTAATGTTTCTGAGATACAGGAAAATGCATTTTTACACTTTATTTAACGAGAGTATACGCGAGTATATATTTCACATTCCAAGTCTCTAGCTTCAATAGCGTGGAAATGGTTTGCGTTCATACGGACAGACGGACAGACTGACGGCCGGACATTGCACAAAACCAATATACTTTAAACTTTGTGAAAAAGTATAATAAACATTTAATTTCCCATAACATGTCATACATTTAGCAGCACAGTTGACGCAGCTTTTTCCGGATGCGCGTGCGCCTGTACGTACATACATATATGTTTTGGTTGCTTGTAATGAACATACATACATATGTATGTAAATAAAAGAAAAGATATTAAATATTTTATATCTCATAATATCAGCGCCTTGTAGACTGATCTCAGTTGCTTAGCCAAAATGGACAGTTAGCTGATTGTGTGCTTGTGCGTGCGTCTGTATGTATGCTGCATATATGTAAGAGTGACGGAGAATGTTAGTGGTTCTTATTGACATCGGTTCTCTCAGAGTTCAGGGGATCTACTATTCGAACAGTCTCGACTAAAGCACTCTTACTTGTTTTTCTACGTCAAGCTTTATACATATGCAATAAGATTCTGTGTGCATATGTTCGGATTGTGTTATAGTTTTGGCATCTTCTTTCAATGGAAATGTGGCAGTTTTTATTTTTGGCTGGCAGCAATTACGCAACCCCGCGCTTAATCTCCCAATCACCCATTCCACTATTGAGTGGTCATATAGTGCAGCTGCTTAGCGTGTGATGCACTTGCCTCGAGTTGACTTCAGTTGTTTTTGCTGCTACTGGCAGCTGCAGTATGTATTGTATATTTAGAGTCTGTTGCGTCGCTGTGTTGACCCAGTTGACGATTCGCCCATGGGCTGACCCAATTTTTAAGGACCTCCGTCGCATTTGATTTTGTGCTGTTACGTAAGAAAAAGTTTGTTAAAACGGAAATTACAAATACAACCAGAAAATTTACGATTGGGTTGTAATATGAAGCTAATTCTAATACATGCATATAGGCATGAACTTTTTTCTTTGGAAACCACAGAGTATTTCTCAGCAAGTCTTTTCACTTGAAGTTCAGTTGAATTGAGAGTCTTCCAATTTTGCATTTAGTGTTATTTGAGCCTTGCGCAATTTCGGTTGTTGCTAAATTTTGGATGCCATGCTCCCTTCGCCTCAAATTGCTAAATCACGTATTTCAAGTACTATTTGATCAAAATCGTTGGTCTATAAAAAAAGTTATTATACATTTATTATCTCATATTATCGACGCCTTGCAGACTGCCGTCAGCTGCTGAGTCAAAATTCACAGTAAGCGGATTGTGTGGATTCTGTGCGTGCGTCTATGTGTGTATGTATTTCTTGCTACATACATATAAAAGTAACGGAGAATGTTAGCGGTTCTTAAGAATAGCGGCTCTTCGCAGGGCTCAAGAGATCTCCTAGTCGAGCAGTCTCGACTAGAGCACTCTTACTTGTTTTTATTTCGTCTTCGGTTTTTGACAGCGTTTTCGTAAGAAAATTGCTGTAAAAATTTGGTTTAGGTTTTCGATTTTTCACTATTCAGAGTACTCCATGAACAAAATTTAGATGTTCACTATTTACTATATAGGGGTGTCACTATACACAGGCACTGTACATTCAGTTTAAATATTTGGGGAAATTTAGAGCCGGTATCTATAATTTAACAAAATCAAAATTGCATTAATCGATATTAAACTATTAAAATAATATTGGAGGTTCTAACTCTAAAGACGTGGGAGATAAAAATTAATAACTGCATTTCGATACCGTTTTCACTATTAACATTAAAACGGAATAGTTATCAATTTTTTTAACAAACTGGATTTGCGCGTGTTATACACGAGTCTACATACAAAATAGGGATCTAATTGTAGAACCTTAGCAAAAACACGCACTACAAAGCAATGCAAAAATGAGAGAGATACGCTTTGGCCAGTGTAGAGGTGTGCGTTTGAAGCCCGGTACGGTCAATATACACTGCCATGCACTTGAATAGGGACAGCTTTTTGAAATCGAATGTACAAGTATTTGACTCAAATAAACTTCTTAAGCCGATATACCATATTTATATACCATATTTTTTTTCTATTCAGTATTTCATCCTCTATTAATGTAAGTAAACAAAAACTTCTTTAAAATAACCATATTTATATAAAAAAAAAAATTCCTGAGTTCTTCATAAATTGCATACTTTTTTACGTGCACTTGAATAGGGACAAGAGATAAAAATTTATGTTTAACAAAAGATATATACATTATATTAATTTTTAAGGCTTATTTAATTAATTCAATTAATTTAATAGTGATTAATAGTGTTTGCAGACTATTTTTTTCCAAATAACTTCATAAATCCCATTACGAAGAGAGTAATATAGAGCCTTTACGTAATTTAAGGATATTTCACTTCCGGCTGTGTCGATGGCGTCTTTTAATGCCTGTATGTCTTCGAATTGCCAACCAGAATCGTAAATCATTTTTTGTCATCAATATTCATACGTTCTAAACAATGTTGAGATCCGGAGAATATGGAGGACACTCCATAAGAACCACGTTTTGCGGCAGAATTCATATTTTAGCCACTCGAAAAGTATGAATTTGGGCATTATCCTTTTCGAAAGTCCATGTAAATAGTCTAAAGATATTATTTAGCTCAGAAAACGCTTCCTCTAGCAACTCTTTGTACTGCGTTGCATTCACTTCTGTTGAAACTACTTGGAGCTAGCATGGCCCAGAATATGAGATGGCCCCCCATACCATTACACCTTTCTCCCGGCTATGGTGTCGAGACAGAAAGTGTTCTTCTTATCGAATACCGTGAAAAATAATATGAAAAGCCATCAATTCCACTTAAGTTAAACCGTTTTTCTTCTGAAAACACCACGGAATGGTATTCCTGCTTCCAAGTCACATGATCACGAGCAAAATCTTGATCAGATTCCTTGCGTTGGGTATTAGGTGGTGTTTTTTTTTATAGTTTCAATATTTTTAGATGTTTAGCTTTACGAATAACTCTCTTTATAATATCGATACTAGCACTTAGTTGTTGTTTGGAATGGATTTTTGAAGCTGGACTATGTTAATTTGAAGCTCATCGAAGAATTCGTCACTCTGAAGTAGATAAAATTTCTTTTTTTTGCAACAGGCAGAAGGAGGCGTGGCAGACCTCATAAGGTATATATATTCCTGATCGGGGAGACAACCCGAGTCGATTTAGCCCTGTCTGTCTGTCCGTCTGTCGGTATGTTTGAACGCGTCGATCTCGGAATATGTAAGAGCTAGAGACTTCAAATTTTTTCAGAAGTTCATGTATATCACGATTCGATCGAGTTTGTTTCAAATATTCGATAACTATCATCGTTTTAATGTTATCGATTAAAACCCGATATCTTCATTTAGTTATAAAATTCTATTTAATTCATCTTTATAGTTAGTCAAATTTTGCATTTAGTGTTATTTGAGCCTTCTGCAATTTCGGTTTTTGTTAAATTTTTAATGCCACGCCCTCAAATTGCCCATTCGCCTCAAATTGCTAAATCACGTGTTTCAAGTACTAGTACTTGTGCTTTGGCACATACACACATATGAATGTCATGATCACGCCCAACAAATTTGATCAAAATCGTTAGTCTAGAAAAAAAGTTATTAAACATTTAATATCTCATATTATCGGCGTCTTGCAGCAGCAGCAGCGAAGCTGTTGAGTCATAATGCACAGTTAGCAGATTGTGTGCTTGTGCGTGCGTCAATGTGTGTGTTCTTGTGCGTGCGGCTGTGTGTGTGTATGGATTGCTTGCTACGTATGTACATACATATAGAAGTAACGGAGAATGTTATCGGCTCTTAGGAATCGCAGTTCTTCGCAGGGTTCAGGGGATCTCTTAGTCGAGCAGTCTCGACTAGAGCACTCTGACTTGTTATATTTAAAAAGTTGATAAGTTGAAAACAAATTAATTTCATAACATAAAGTTGTATGCATAATGGTGAAATCACTTATGTCCCTATTTAAGTGCACATAAAAAAGTATGCAATTTTTGAAGAACTAACAGAATTTTTTTTATAAAAATATGGTTATTATACTATTTCACGTAGTGATATAGTATATTGGTTTTGTGCAATGTCCGTCATGCTGTCCGTCCGTCTGTCCGTCTGTCCGTCCGTCCGTCTGTCCGTATGAACGCAAACCATTTCCACGCTATTGAAGCTAGAGACTTGAAATTTGAAATATATACTCGTGTATACCCTCGTCTGATAAAGTGTCAAGATTTTCCCGATACGCCCACTAGGGGCGTGGCAAATCGGAAAATGCATTTTCCTGTATCTCAGAAACACTACTTCTAGAAGAGCTAGAGGGTTGAGATTTTAACTGAACACTCATGTCGACATCCCAAAATCAAAAAGCTATGGCGGATATATCTACGCCACTTGGGGGCGTGGCAAATCGGGTCAAACTGTATCTTCTACAGTTTTAAAGCTAGAACGCCCAAATTTGGCACGTGGCCTACACGCCTACTAGGGGCGTGTCAAATCGGATCTGAAGATATAGTGATTTTACTAGTTTCGTTATATTTTGAGCACTATTGATGCTAGAGACTTGAGACTTGGTATATATACTCGGGATAACATCCCACAATCGAAAAGCTATGGCGGATATATCTACGCCTTCAGGGGGCGTGGCAACTAATATCAGCTTATATCTCCCACAGTTTTAGTGCTAGAAGCTTCAAAATTGAATGTTAAGTTACTGGGGGCCTCCTCTATCGATTCCCCAAAAATTATTGTTACGCCCCAAAAGGGGCGTGACATACAGAAAAATGCCCTGTAATTTTCGCATTTTTCGAATGTAAGCATCCAAACTTTACAGTTATATTCCTGAACGCCCACTCTATGCACATGCCAAAAATTATTTGTCTACGGCCACTGGGGGCGTGGCAAATCAAAACTGAAACATCTGCAGCTTCTGAGCCAATAACGCGCCAAATAATGACTTTGTGACCTTTGACCTTGTCTTTTGATTTGTTAAATTATATATATATGTTTGAAAAGAATATTTTATTAATACAAAATAACTAAATAAGGAAAATATAACAAAAATATCAACATGACCGCACCGGGGTTCGAGCCCACGCCTCTACGCTCGCTACTTAAATCACATGTTCAGAGTTGCCACCTCTCTCATTTTGAGAGATGCCATCTCTCTCGATTTAAGTGCGTGTTTTTGCTAAGTTAAGGGTTCGATCCTAATTGAAACTGTCTGGCCACCTCCAATGAAAAGTTTTAGTCTGCAGCTAATTTGAGCGGCGAAAGTGGGGATTTAAGGTTAAATTTTAAAAAATATAATGTGATAGATGCCCCTGTGTGCTGCTGGGGCGTGAAATAGTATTTCGCTGTCGGTTGCGTCCGACAGCAACGTTCTTACTTGTTATACCATGAACCCATTGAAAATGGTGAATCAGGCTATAATTGTTTTGTTCAAATGTATGAAACAAGCTAAAGGAAGCTTGGCAGACCTTATAGAGTACATATATTCTTAATCAGCTCGACGAGACGAGTTGATATAGTTGATCCGTCTGCCCATCTGTATGTTCGTCTGTCCGTCTGTATGAACGCGTCTATTTCAGAACCCATAAGAGCTAGAGACTGGAAATTTATTTAGATCCCTGTATAGCACGAAAAGATTGAGTAAATTTAAAAAACGATAACTATTTTAATTCAAATGTTATCGATTAATAACGAAAACCCTTTCGTCTCAAATTTACAAAATACGTATTTCGAATACTAGAGGCTTGTGCTTTGGGAAATACACACAAATGAATGACATGATCACGCCCACCCAACAAGTTTGATCAAAATTTAAAGACTCTAGCTATAAGAGGAATTAGACAGTTTTATAACTAAACACCGATATCGATTTTTAACCGATAACATTAAAACTGACAGTTATCGAATTTTTGAAACAAATGCGTTCTTTTCGTGCTATACACGAACCTCCAAAAAATTTGAAATCTCTAGCTCATATATGTTCTGAGATCGACGCGTTCAAACATACGTATAGACAGGCTGACGGACAGGGCTAAATCGACTCGGCTTCTCTGCCTGATCAAGATATATACTTTATGGGGTTTGCCACACCATTATGCCCTTTTTCCCATTTTCAATGGGTCCAGGGTATAAGAAGTTATGAAGCATTTAATTTCCCGTAACACTTACATACATATATAAGCCCAACCGCAGTTGTCTCAGCGCGTTCGTGTGCTTGTGTGTATGTGTTGATTGTAATGTACATACATATATGTATATATGTATATATAAAAAGAAAGGAATAATGTTCGGAATAGCGGTTCTTCGCAGAGTTCAGGGTATCCGAGTAGAGCGGTCTCGACTAAAGTATTCTTACTTGGGCGCGTAAACTGGCTCGATTTTGATTTTACTCCGAAAGAACGACGCTCCAAGTATGATCGGATCAGAGTGAAGTAGTAAAAGGGTAAATTGCAGATGCGGCAAACAGGCCAACAGTAACAAATTGTTTGCACTTTTATGGGCGCACTAGAAAGTGCATTCGTTTAGAACTGAATGAAATCATGTGTGGAGAGAGAGGGGAGATGAGAGACTTGCCACCATGTAACATTAGCATGGTAAAGCATCAGAGGTAGGCCTAAGATATGTCGGCCATTTCCTTAGCTTAATAATTTAAATTTGGAGCAACCTTTGCTGTATTGCTAGCTCAATGGCGGCCGTTGCCTAAACGATAAAGACGATGAAATATAGCAATAGTGGCAGCTGTAGCAACACACCGTTATCTACACATACATACATACATGCACACTTAGGCCAGACAACTGCTTAAGTATGCATACAATGCATATGAAGCCTGCTATTACGGCTTGCAACCTTTCAACCTTCTTATGCAAATCAGTAAAAGAAGTGACTGGCAAAGCATTTTAAATGATCTAATAAAACAGCAAACCTCCAACAGCATCAAACTGTATGTGGATATGAGTGTACGTGTATAAAAATTATTTGAAATTAGATCATTTAAAAAAGAAACAAGTAAGAAAGATTCCCTGAACCATACGAAGAATCGTTATTCCGAACATTCTCCGTTTCTTATGTACACATATGTATCTATACATATGTATGTACATTACATGTAACACATAAACACACACATACACACACAGGCGCACGCACGCACAAGCACACGCTTTGCAAACTAAGCAGTTGACGCTGCGACTGCGCTTGGGCTACTATATGTATGCCTATGTTGTGGGAAATTAAACGTTTAATAACTTTTTAGCTTTAACTACTCGTCGATTTCGACCTGGAACTGTTGGTCTGCGTAAAATTCGTCCCTGCCAGAAGAACAGATAATTGCTTATTCGCAAGTTGCCTTTCCAGCACTTGGTCCGTGAAATCACTCAGGATTTCATGACTGGCCTCCGTTTCCATAATTCAACTTTGACAGCTCTGCTGGAAGCTAGCGAAGCCTATTTGGTTGGCCTATTCGAAGATAGAAAGCTGTGCACTATCGACACCAAGCATGTCACCATCATATATTACAAACAATATACCACGAATCAAATTATTTCTTGCTTGTATTTTAAGACGCCCTTCAATGTCTATGTGTAAGTAATGCTTCTTTCACTGCCATAGACACTACCCAGTGGGCGGACCAAAGAACACCAACTAGTACAGTTGCGACGTGATTTTTCGTTTGCCGTGCACGTTGCCTTGTGGCAGTTGCACCACAACCAAAATGACTGTAGTTTTCAGACTGCAGCAACCGCACATATCTACACGCACACACACACACTCAAACCCATTTACACATGCACTCATACAAGCTCACACGTTATGCACTCATACCTTTTGATGCAGCTTTTGCAATTTGCGCAAATTCATTAAACGTCTCTTTTGATGGATGCATCTTTGTCTCTATGAAGAAGCCTTAAATGGGTGTACGAAGTGTGTGTTTCTCCATAGCTAAAGCATTCTGCTTGTTTATAAATTTCGCGTTCAAGTTGCAGTTGCCACCATCCCTTAATCAACGCATTGTAAAACCGTTGCCTAGTTCGATTAGATAATAGAGGACGGGATGGGGTGGGTATTTCGATGCTCGGTGTGCCCCATGAACTATGTTTAATACGCTTTCAAGTCACGAGCCACGTTGAGCATGCACGTAATTGGAGCAAAAAGTAACACCCTAAACATGTATGACGACAGCAACGAAACCCCAAATGATGTTGTAAAATTGGCAAAATGAGAAAAAAAACAAGTAAGAGTGCTCTAGTCGAGACCGCTCGACTAGGGTATACCCTGAACCCTGCGAAGAACCGCTATTCCAAGCATTCTTCATTTCTTTTATATACATATGCATATGTACGTTCATTACAAGCAAAACATACACACACACATACACAGGCGCAAGCACACACAAGCGCAAGTCGGTGCGTCAGCTGTTCTTTGGCTGTTATTTGCATGGCAATGCTATGGGAAATTAAATGTTTATTAACTTTTTTTCTAGACCAACGATTTTGATCAAATTTGTTGGGCGTGATCATGTCATCCATATGTATTTATGTGCCAAAGCACAAATCTCTTGTATTTGATATACGGGAGTTACAAATTTGAGGCGAAGGGGGCGTGGCACCCAAAATTTAACAAAAACCGAAATTGCGTAAGGCTTACATAACACTAAATGCAAAATTTGAATACTCTAGCTAGAAAGATGATTTAGATAGAATTTTATAGCTTAATTTAGATTTTCGTTTTTAATCGATAACAATTAAACGATATAAGTTATCGAATTTCTGAAACAAACTCGATCTTTTCGTGCTATACAGGAACCTTAATAAAAAATTTCAAGTCTCTAGCTCTTGTAGGTTCTGAGAATGACGCGTTCATACATACGGACAGACGGACGGACAGACGGACATGGCTATATCAACTCGGCTTGTCATCCTGATCAAGAATATATATACTTTATGGGTCTGCCACGCCTCCTTCTGCCTGTTACATACATTTCCCATTTTCAATGGGTTCAGGGTATAACAAGTAAGAAAACTCTAGTCGGGTGTCCCGACTAGGAGATACCCTAAACCCTGCGCTATGTGCGTTTTTTTTAAATATTGCATAATTAGCATTTTGTATAAACGCACAGAAAACTAAATTCAATTCACTTCCAATTGTTTAGCCAATATCGCCATCTATGGTTCGATAGAATAGTGCCATCCATGTTTCGATTTATTGAACAGCTGATAATTAGGAAATCATAGCGCCATCTATTGGAAATATGTACACTAAAACTTGCGGGTTTGAGAATTTGCTAGATGCACGCAGCTCTATGTGTATGTGGGTATGTGTGTATGTGTGCACATGTATAGGAAAACAATTTGTTTTGCGTTGCTGGTCACGTGTTTGGCCGATTGGCCAAATGTTTTGTTTAATAACTTCTGCGCGAATTAATGGATTTGAATGAAATTTTCAGCTTATGTTCATCATATTTTATTACAAGACGTGGGAGATATAATTTTATAACGAACATTCGATGATGTTTTTAATCGATAACATTAAAACTAAAATAGTTACAGACTTTTTTAAGCAAACTCGATCTTTTCGTGCTATTCACGGACCTACATACAAAATTTCAGGTCTCTAGCTCTTATAGGTTCTGAGAACGACGCGTTCATACATACGGACAGACGGACGGACAGACGGACATGGCTATATCAACTCGTCTTGTCTCCCTGATCAAGAATATATATATATAGACCCCATAGGTCTGCCACGCCTCCTTCTGCCTGTTACATACATTTCAACAAAAACATTATACCCTGATTTCCCATTTTCAATGGGTTCAGGGTATAAAAAAAACGGAAAGATGAAATAAGCAAATACGATATTCATTTTTATGCTCCCATGGCTTTTACAAAGGACACGGAATTCATGAGTTTCCTATAACGTGAAAACAGGCGGAAAATTGTATGAAATGCATGGGCCATTCACTCAATCCCTCTAGTTCTCTCTCTCTCTCTCTCTTTCTCTCTATCGTGCTATGTGTGCATTATTCAGCTGCTAGCGCTGCTCTTCCGTGCGGCATCTGTCGGCTGGATCCAATTGCCACGGAAAAATCGATAAGCGCAGTGCAAGCGTATATAGATAAGTGCACAGTGGGGAACTGAAAAGCAAAAAAATGCAGTAAAGAAAACTCGACTAGAGGATACCCTTAACCAAGCGAAGAACTGTTGTTCCGAACATTCTCGGTTTTTATACCCTGAACCCATTGAAAATGGGAATTCAGGGTATAATGTTTTTGTTGAAATGTATGTAACAGGGAGAAGGAGGCGTGGCAGACCCCATAAAGTATATATATTCTTGATCAGGATGACAAGCCGAGTCGATTTAGCCCTGTCCGTCTGTCTGCCCGTCTGTCCGTATGTATGAACGCGTCGATCTCAGAACTTACAATAGCTAGAGACTTCAAATTTTTTTGTAGGTCCCTGTATAGGGCGCGCATATCGAGTTTGTTTCAGAAATTCGATAACTGTTATCGTTTTATTGTTATCGATTAAAAACGAAAATCTAAATTCAGCTATAAAATTCTATCTAATTCATCTTTCTAGCTAGAGTCTTCAAATTTTACACTTAGTGTTATTTGAGCCTTACGCGATTTCGGTTTTTGTTAAATTTTGGGTGCCACGCCCCCTTCGCCTCAAATTTGTAACTCCCGTATATCAAATACTAGAGACTTGTGCTTTTGCACATACACACATATGGATGACATGATCACGCCCAACAAGTTTATTCAAAACGTTGGTCTAGAAAAAGTTATTAAACGTTATTGACTGAGAAGCTGCAGAGTTTTTCAGATTTGATTTGCCACACCCCCAGTGGCCGTCGACTTATAATTTTAGCATGTGCATAGAGTGGGTGTTCTGAAATATAAATTTAAAGTTTGGATGCTTACATTCAAAAAATGCGAAATTTACAGGGTATTTTTCTGTAAGTCACGCCCCTTTTGGAGCGTAACAATATTTTTTGGGGAATCGGAATAGGGGGGGTCCCCAGTAACTTAGCTTTCAATTTTGAAGCTTCTAGTACCAAAACTGTGGGATTTATAGGCTGATATTAGTTGCCACGCCCCCTGTGGGCGTAGATATATCCGCCTTAGCTTTTCGATTGTGGGATGTTACCCCGAGTATATATACCAGGTCTCTAGCATCGATAGCGCTCAAAATATAACAGCATTAGTATAATCACAATATATTCAGATCCGATTTGCCACGCCCCAATAATTTTTGAGCGATCTTTACACAATCGTAACAGTAACCCACCTGCCGAATTTGGGCGTTCTAGCTTTAAAACTCTAGAAGATACATTTTGACCAGATTTGCCAACTCTCTAGCCCTTCTAAAAGTAGTGTTTCTGAGATAACTGAAAATACATTTTCCGATTTGCCACGCCCCTAGTGAGCGTATCGGGAAAATCTTGACACTTTATCTGACGAGGGTATACACGAGTATATAGTTCAAATTTGATGTTTCTAGCTTCAATAGCGTGGAAATGGCTTGCGTTCATACGGACAGACGAACGGACAGCATGACGCACATTGCACAAAACCAATATACTTTTACACTTCGTGAAAAAGTATAATTATGGGAGAAAAAAGTAAATGAAATGCAAGGCCTATGAAGACATTGGTTTTTAGAGCCTTCTGATATACATGAAAAGTAGGGATATGCGAAATAAACTACTGTGCAGAACGGAAATTCAAATTATTTGATTTTTACCATTTAACGAGGAAAATATAGATAGTTCTGCCATAATGGATGTATTCTGTTTGCTTAAGGAAGAAATGCGCTTGGGCTACAAGATGCCTACATTATTTTTCGTAGACGAACTTTCTTGATCAAACTTTTAGAGCGTGACTGTGTCATACATGAATGTGTATTGAGCAAAGCACTGGTCTCTAGTATTTGAAATACACGTTTTGAATATTTAACATAAGGGGCATGGCAAAAACGAGAATCAAAACTGTACAAAACATATAAACATGCTAACTGTGCATTATGACTCATCAGCTTCGCTGCTGCTGCTGCAAAAGGCCGATAATATGAGATATTAATTGTTTAATAACTTTTTTTCTAGACCAACGATTTTGATCAAACTTATTGGGCGTGATCATGTCATCCATATGTATGTATGTGCCAAAGCACAAATCTCTAGTATTTGATATACGGGACTTAAAAAATTGAGGCGAAATTGCGTAAGGCTCAAATAACACTTAGTGCAAAATTGAAGACTTTAGCTATAAAGATGAATTAAATAAAATTGTATAACTAAATAAAGATATCGGTTTTTAATCGATAACATTAAAACAATGATAGTTAACGAATATTTGAAACAAACTCGATCTTTTCGTGCTATACCGGAACCTACATAAAATATTTTAAAAATTTCTTCTGAGATCGACGCGGACAGACTGACAGACGGACGGACAGACGGACATGGCTATATCAACTCGGCTTGTCTCCCTGATCAAAAATATATATACTTTATGGGGTCTGCCACGCCTCCTTCTGTCTGTTACATACATTCACATTTCAACAAAAACATTATACCCTGATTTCCCATTTTCAATGGGTTCAGGGTATAACAAGTAAGAAAACTCTAGTCGAGACCGCTCGACTAGGGTATACCCGTTTCTTTTATATACACATGTATTCGTATGTTCATTAAAAGCAAAACATACACATACAGACGCACGTCGTCGCGTCAGCTGTTCTTTGGCTGCTATTTGTGTGACATTTTTATACCCTGAACCCATTGAAAATGGGAAATCAGGGTATAATGGTTTTGTGAAAATGTATGTCACAGGCAGGAGACGTGGCAAACCCCATAAAGTATATATATTCTTGATCAGGAAGAGAAGCCGAGTCGATTTAGCCCTGTCCGTTTGTCTGTCTAGCCGTCTGTCCGTATGTTTGAACGCATCGATCTCAGAAGATATAAGAGCTAGAGACTTCAAATTTTTTTTTGGAAGTTCGTGTATATCACGATTCGATCGAGTTTGTTTCAAACATTCGGTAACTATTATCGTTTTATTGTTATCGATTAAAAACCGATATCTTCGTTTAGCTATAAAATTCTATTTAATTCATCTTTATAGTTAGAGTCTTCAAATCTTGCATTTAGTGTTATTTGAGCCTTCTGCAATTTCGGTTCTTGTTAAATTTTGGATGCCATCTCCTCAAATTGCCCCTTCTCCTCAAATTTCTAACTCACTTATTTCAAGTACTAGAGTCTTGTGCTTTAGCACATACACACATATAAATGTCATGATCACGCCCAACAAATTTGATCAGAATCGTTCGACTAGAAAACAAGTAAGAAAACTCTAGTCGGGGGTCCCGACTAGGAGATACCCTAAACCCCGCGCTATCTGCGTTTTTAAAAATACTGCATAATTAGCATTTTGTATAAACGCACAGAAAACTAAATTCAATTCATTTTCAATTGTTTAGCCAATAGCGCCATCTATGGTTCGATAGAAAGCGCCATCCCTGTTTCGATTTATTGAAAAGCTGATAATTAGCAAATTATAGCGCCATCTATTGGAAATATGTACACTAAAACTTGCGGGTTTGAGAATTTGCTAGATGCACGCAACTCAATGTGTATGTGTGTATGTGTGCACATGTATAGGAAAACAATTTGTTTTGCGTTGCTGGTCACGTGGTTGGCCGATTGGCCAAATGTTTTGTTTAATAACTTCTGCGCGAATTAATGGATTTGAATGAAATTTTCAGCTTATGTTCATCATATTTTATTAGATTTTTTCCAATTTTCAAAAATGCAAACCCATTCATTTACTGGCTTTGAGTGCAACTAACCTCAATTTAAATATTGGGGGAAATTTGGAGCCGGTATCCAAAATTTAACAAAAATCAAAATTGGATAAAATAAATATTAAACTTACAAAAAAAATTGGGGACTCTAGCTATAAAGACGTGGGAGATATAATTTTATAACGAACATTCGATAATGTTTTTAATCGATAACATTAAATCTAAAATAGTTATCGATTTTTTTTAACAAACTCGATCTTTTCGTGGTATTCACGGACCTACATAAAAAATTTCAAGTCTCTAGCTCTTATAGGTTCTGAGAACGACGCGTTCATACATACGGACAGACGGACGGACAGACGGACATGGCTATATCAACTCGGCTTGTCTCCCTGATCAAGAATATGTATACTTTATGGGGTCTGCCACGCCTCCTTCTGCCTGTTACATACATTTCAACAAAAACATTATACCCTGAATTCCCATTTTCAATGGGTTCAGGGTATAAAAAGTTATTATACATTTTATATCTTATATTATCGGCCTCTTGCAGCAGCAGCGAAGCTGATGAGTCATAATGCACAGTTAGCAGATTGTGTGCGTGTGCGTGCGTCAATGTGTGTGTTCGTGTGCGTGCGTCTGTGTGTGTGTATGTATTGCTAACGGAGTATTGTATTGTAACGGAGAATGTTAGCGGCTCTTAGGAATCGCAGTTCTTCGCAGGGTTCAGGGGATCTCTTAGTCGAGCAGTCTCGACTAGAGCACTCTTACTTGTTTCTAGATGAACGAGTTTGATCAGACTTGTTGGGTGTGATCATGTCATCCATATGTGTGTATGTGGCAAAGCACACGTCGCTAGTATTTGAAATACGGGACTCACAAATTTGAGGCGAACACAACACTAAAAGCAACATTTAAACACTCTAGCTATAAAGATGAGTTAGAGCGAATTTTATAACTAAATTCAAGTTTTCTTTTTTAATCGATAACATTAAAACGATAACAGCTATCAAATTTCTGAAACAAACTTGATATGCGCGCGTTTTAATGTTATCGATTAGAAGCGATAAAAAATTATATCTAATTCATTTACAATTAGTAAGGCCTTACACAATTTCACAATCCAAAATCAAAATATTACAAATATTTGAATATATTACACGGTCTTACGGATCGTATGGTATTCAAAAAACGAAGTCGATTTGCCGATTTCGATCGATAATAAAAGCACGGGATGCACGCGTAAAATTTTAAATCTCTAGATTCTGTGACTGACATGTCTTTTTCAACCCATTGAAAATGGGAAAATAGGAAACGAATGTTTTTGTGAAAATTTTCGGAGGGCGTGACAGTCCCATAAAGTATAGATATTCCTAATCAGGGCGACGAGCTGTGTCTATTTAGCCATGTCCGTCTGTCTGTGTGTATGAATGCGTCGATCTCAGAACCTATAAGATCTAGAGAGTTTAATTTTTTTGGAGGCTCGTTTGTAGCACGCGCAGGTAAAGTTTGTTGCAACAAATCGATAACTATTTTCGTTGTATTATTATCGATTAAAGCGAAATCGATACTCAGATATATTTCTGTAGCTAAGCTTTACAAATTCGATATCGTTTTTCGTGTCAAGTGAGCAGAATATGTTTGGAATAGTGGTTATTCGTAGACCTCTTCAAGTTGCGCGATCTCGATTGTTTGGAGTATGAGCAGTTCGCAGGGCTCAGTGTATCTCCTAGTCGAGCATTCTCGTCCTAAGAGAAAATAATGCTTTGGCAATTGTTAACAATTTTTCAGAAGAAATATAAATCCTGATCTACAATCAATCATGATATATAATATTCCTTTATGAATCAAAGAGTGGAATTCAAATTTTTGACATATTAAGTCAAACTTTATACTTATTAGGTGTACATTTAATAGTCAAAGAAATAAACCAGTATTATATTAAAAAATTTTTTTTTCCGAAGTAAATATTCGTTCTCTTTTGCTTACCTTCTAGTAAAAGCTCATGCGCTTTGGAATCAATCAGGTGCTCTGATTTGGCTGCGTTTTTTTTTTAGATTATTGTTAAGTTGGGTTTTTTGTTGTTTTTATTTTGTTTTGTATCGTGTGCGTTTCGAGTGTATTATGATTATTTTAAGAGAAAAATTGAAGAACTTATGATAAGAAACACTTTAGCTATTTATATGTTTTATTTGATTGCATACATTTTGCTTTATTACTATTACTTTATATTTTACTTTTCCCCTTCTTTCTTTTCCCTTCCCCCTAGTTTAAATAATAAAATGAAACTGTTAAACAAAACGAGCGAATCATTAAACTTGGAAACTACGACCAAACTTTTTTTAATTTGACTAATTTATTTATTAATATATATTGAACTGCTAGCTACATTTTCAACAGCTTTTGTTGGGTTTGTAAATAACATTCACTTCACAATTCAGACTTAGAGTTTTATAATTATATGTTAATATATATATATAGATTATTGACTGATTAAAATGTGGCTCTTTTGTGGCCATTGTATCTCTTTTTATACCCTGAAAAAATCGATACCTGCCTTCGCCTCATATTGGTAAAACACGTATTTACAGTACTAGAGACTTCTGCTGTTGCACATAGATACATGTAAAAGACATGAGCATGCACTGCAAGTTTAGTTTAAATCGTTCGTATACAAAAAAAGTTATTAAACATTTAATTTCCCATAACTTTGGCATGCAAATAGGAGCCAAATCACAGCTGACGCACCGACTTGCGCTTGTGTGTGGGCGGAGAGTGCTTGGAATAGCGGTTTTTCGCAGGGTCCAAGATATCCCCTAGTCGAGCGGTCTCGACTAGAGTTTTCTTACTTGTTTTATCTCGAATTTGAGCTTGAACGAAGCCGATAACTGAATTGAAGCGAATGAGGAATACGATTGAAAATAATGATCAAAGCATTACTTGAAGAAAGAAAAAAATGCATTACATTCTAATGTAATTTTCGCAGCCCTTTTCGTCAACTCTATCAGAAATAATTTATGAAGATTAAATTAAAGGCTTAAATAAATATTCGCCGTCTTTTTATAACTATGAATATGTAGCATCTCGTTAATCTTATGTTCATGAACAGAGTATTTTGCAGCCGGTATGCGCCGACAACACATTTTTTGATATGATATGATAAAGGACATGCTTCAAGTGTTGTATATTTAAAAGATAGGTTAAAAGCAAGCAGAACAAAAATGTATTTACAGATTGTTTGTCCATTTGAAACCTTGAGCATAACTTGAACTACAGATTATATGTGAAACAAAACAATTAGGGAATTAACGTCCGCTAGTCTAAAATCAACGACTACATATCTGTTTAAAGTCTGGTGAATAAACAAATGGATATGCATATGCAGAAGACATAATTAGACGAACCTGAGACACGAAAGCTATAAAATTCGATGGCTCGATTGATATTGTTTTTGTTCAAAACATGATGTTCAATAGAAGTCGAATTCGGAATATGGAAAAGAATTCAATTTTCAGTCTAGCTAGCTAAAGATAGTATAAATGAAACATGGTACATAACAGGATGCAATGCCACTACTTGGCTAAATAAAAAAGTTTTTGGGATATAAGGTAAGGAATTGTATGGCTGAGCCACTACCCTAATTAAAAAGTACTTTTAATTGAAAGTGAGAACGAGAACAAGAACGAGAAATAGTCCAATGGCCATTTTTAAAAGCTTAACATAAAATAAAAAAAAAATTGATAATGGATTATATTTTCAATGCTAATATTTATAAGTGACTAAAAATATATTCGAGAGTCGCATAGGGCGGCAATTAAAAAGAAAAAAAGTGTATAGAACTCAAAATGCCCTTATACATATTACATGTATCTACTTGTTTATTTATGCATCTACATACATATGTAGTAAGTTATAGGTGTATCGCTCACATTTTGCAAATGAAAACGCTGACGACATTTTGAGATACGTCATGAAAGAACACGCTGTTTCTGTTGCAAATGGTTCGAATTAAATTGAGTTGAGTGGAGAATCAAGGCTCAAGCTAGAGTTGAGTTTAAGTTTGAGTTGAGTTGAGTTAAGTTGTGGATTCTTGCTTGATTGGTGTTTTTAATGGCTAGCTAGTTGGTTGCTTGCGTACTTGGTTGGTTGGTTAGTTGGTGTTTGTGGTCGATGTTAGTGATGATGGAAGCGTTAAGAAGTTGCGTACAAATGCAGCTATTTTTTAATTTATTGTTTTATTGAAACTGGTTTGCTTAGCTCTGTGCCATTCCGTTTAGACTTGCTTCAGCTGTTGTTGTTGCCAGGCTCACAGTAAATGCCACCGATTACAGTTGTTCGCCCATGACGTATGTAATAACACAATATCGAATGATCTATACTCTCTGCATATGTATACATATATATATATATATATATATATATATATATATATATATATATATATATATATATTGGTCTCCTTCTGTGTTTAATCAATTGATTTTCCATGCGTTTGCCAAGTCTTTACCTTCCTTATGTACGACGAACACGCGATGTCCCACTTGCGGCAAAAATTTTCAACAAAACATATAACAGTATGACAGAATGAGAAGGAGGAGGGAGCAAAAGGAATACGGTGCAAGGCGCTTGCGACGCCAATGTTGATGACGTAGCGGTGGTAAGTGGTTGAAGTTTAAGGCTTAACGTGGTGAAAAATATAACCAACAGAGAAAAAAGGAAAATGAAAACAGAAAAAAACTACCCTCCTCATGACGCCGCAAGAGAGAGGGCAGCTGCCTCAAGCGGTGACTCAGACACGGAGCTTTGGCAACACCGAAAGAACTTAACTAATAGCACTCATGAACCCAGAAGAATTTAACGGTAAATGCCCGCAACGCAAAAATCTGCGGCTCACAAATAAGATGGGTCTCCAATCTTTTTGCTTAAGTTGAGGAAGCTAACTTTCGCATTGTCTTTATTCACTTTCTTTGTCTTGGACTACCCAGCCGCCCACTGTATTGCTGTAACTCGATCGAATACAATAACAATTGAAGCTTATGTGAAAAAGAAAATCACACCAACAGCAACAGCAAACGTCGCTTCTGTTTAGTGTTCGCCCGGTTCAGCTGCTTAGTGACTTTGGCTTGGAATCATAGGTTTTTCCTTTGCCTTTGGTTAAATCAAATTTTATCTTTACTTTTGCTTTTCAGTGCAACATTGTGTTGTGGGGTAGGAACTACGCGAGTGACTTTTTTTGTTTTACCATGCGCTTTATTGTTCAGCCTGTGTTTGTAAATTTACACCCTGGTTGTTTTTATAGTTATTGTTGCTGTATCGTTTACTTATGACAATGCATATACAATGTATATACATACGCACACACACAATATATATATATATATATATATATATATATATATATATATATAAATATATATATATATAGAGAGAGAGAGATAGAGAGAGAGAGAGAGAGAGAGATACACACATACACAGAGAAGCAAAACACTGGAAAAAAATGTTTTATTTGCGCACTTTGAGAAGGCAATTCGAAGGACTTTTCAGCTACGCGTACGAGTCAGGACTAAACACGCCAATTGAATTTCAATTTCGTCCGCTTGCCACTGATGACAATTCAAGAGCGAACGAGGAGCGTTTGTACCAGAGAGAGAATGAAAGTGACAGGGAGAGACCCGTTACAACTGCGGTGCCAGCTGTGAGCTTCGAGCTCTTGATGTATTTTTGAGGGCTGGCAGCTGACACGGTGCAGAGAATTACGTTAAACTTCAATAGAATGTAGCTTGCACGAACTCATAGTTTTTTCACAATTTCTGAACTCCATTAAATTTGTAGGTGTCAACTATAAGTAATTTGCTATATAAGTAACTTTCCAATTTGTTTAAGCTTCACACAGCCGAAAGCTTACCTACCATATGTTTAAATGCTAACAACTGCACTGCTTTTCTCTTGCATTTGAAAGCTTAAGAACATGTGAAGTTGGTGTGAAAATCAATTTGCAACTGGCAACAACAATTTTATTTCCGTAATATTTTGACATTTCGAAGGGCAAAAGTGTGAGAAAGCGAGAGAGAGAAAATGAAAAGGAAATTTTTAGTCTCTCTCTCTCTCTCTCGCTCTCTCCCTCTCTCATTCTTGAGACGAGGCATACAAACGTTAACGATTCAGTCAAAATAATAAATGTATAAACGGGAATACGCACTCCCATTTGTCTGTGTGTGTGAGAGAGTGCGTTTGCGTGTACATGTATAACTGTAAGTAATGGGAAAAAGTTACGAGTGCGAATGCAAGTATCTCGTATCTGAGTCAAAGACATGTTGCTACAACTCGTCGCGATGTCGCCCACAGTAAGCGAATATCTGTGTGCGAGTATGCGTAACATTAACCCATGTGTGTATGTGTGTATTCGCATGATATTGTAGCATACTTATGGAACTGCATGCATTTAATTAAATTGCTCTGCACTCTTTTAAGACTTGACACTGATCAGCCAGCTAATCAGCATGAAATCAATGCACCTGCCAATTGTCTGCTGCCAATAGGCAAAGCATTTTATATAATAAGAACGCCATACCCAGCCAATACATTCACACACATGCGCAGCCAATATAGCCAGCCACATACACACAAATACAGTCAGACGAACACGCGCGCGTTCTGAATAGCGTGGAAGTTTGCTGACGAAAATTTTGAACACTTTTTACACTCGAAAATAATCAGCAAAAAATATACATATATAATAAGGACTGCGAGTTTTATTTATTTCAATGTGTTAAAACACGTATATTCATTTTTCCTTTAGGTTCTGTATCTAAATAATATTTTATATATTTCAAAATACTTTGTCGTGTTTGAGAAATACCGTTATGGAGGGGATTTATATACACTTAAGTGCTCCGAATGCAGAGAAAGCACTGAAACTAAAATTGAAACTGAAGTCATGCCTTTGATTGCATCGCTTTAACCTCAAAACGACGAACGAAGCGAATGAACAGTATCAGAGAGTGACCACAATGTACCATGTGAGAGGCTAACCGAGATAAGAAAGAGAGCGCAGAAGTTTGACGCATGCGTCTCACTTAGTCATTGCCAACCCTCAGTTACATTTAGTTAGTATATGTAAGGGTGTGTGGGACGTTAATGCGCAATGACAGCGCTAGGTGGCGTATTTTGTAAATCAGCTTTCGACCAAGCTTTTACAAAGCAAAGCAATATAAAACAAGTAAGAGTGCTATAGTCGAGACTGCTCGACTAACAGATCCCCTGAACCCTGCGAAGAACTGCGAGTCCTAATTCCCATTCTACGTTACTTTTATATGTACATACATATGTAGCAAGAAACATATACACACACACACAGACGCACGTACAAGCACACAATCTGCTAACTGTGCAATTTGACTCAGCAACTTCGCTTTTGCTGCAAGACTCCACTAATATGATATATTAAATGTTTAATAACTTTTTTTCTAGACGAACGTTTTTGATCAAACTTGTTGAGCATGATCATGTCATTTATATGTGTGTATGTGCCAAAGCAGTACTTGAAATACTTAAAAATTTAACAAAACATCGAAATTGCCCAATGCTCAAATAACACTAAAGGCAAAATTTGAAGGCTCCAGCTATCAAATGAATTGATATAATTTGATAACTAAATGAAGATATCTGTTTTTATCGATAACATTAAAACGATGATAGTTATCGATTATTTGAAACAAACTCGATCCATTCGTGCTATACACGAATCTCCAAAAAAATATGTTCTGAGATCGGCGCGTTCAAACATACGGACAGACGGTCAGGGCTAAATCGACTCGGCTTTTCTCCCTGATCAAGAACATATATACTTTATGGGGTGCCACGCCTCCTTCTGCCTCTGACATACATTTCAACAAAAACATTATACCCTGATTTCCCATTTTTAATGGGTTCAGGATATAACAAGTAAGAGTGCTCTAGTCGAGAACGCTCGATATTCCGTGCATTCTCCGATACTTGTATATATGTACATACATTACAAGCAACACATACACATACACACAGGCGCACGTACGAACTAGCGCAAGTCACTTCGTCAGCTGTGCTTGGGCTGCTAAACGTATGCCAATGTTATTGAAAATGAAATTTTTAATAACTTTTATTGTAAAAAAAATGTTTTTGATCAAACTTTCAGGGCGCAATCATGTCATTCAAATGTATGTACATATGTGCCAAAGCACAAGTCTCTAGTACTTGAAATACATGTTTTGCAAATTTTAGGCGAAAGGGACGTGGCATTCCATTCATTCATTCATTTACCAAATCCGAAATTGTATAAGGCTCACATAACAACACATAACTCTAGCTATAAAGTGTAAATATTCTTAATACAAAAAAAATAATATTTTTCCAACAAGGCAAATTAATGCAAGAGTGCTCAAAATACCTTTTGCATTGACTTTTTCACTCATTTGCTCACTTACTGTGCCTCCGCTCGCGAGCAACAAATTTTTCGCTCGCGAACAGAAAATGAGATCGACGCAAAAAAAAACAAGTAAGAACGTTGCTGTCGGACGCAACCGACAGCGAAATACTATTTCACGACCCAGCAGCACACAGGGGCATCTATCACATTATATTTTTTAAAATTTAACCTTAAATCCTAACTTTCGCCGCTCAAATTGGCTGCAGACTAAAACTTTTAATTGGAGGTGGCCAGACAGTTTCAATTAGGATCGAACCCTTACCTTAGCAAAAACACGCACCTAAATCGAGAGAGATGGCATCTCTCAAAATGAGAGAGGTGGCAACTCTGAACATGTGATTTAAGTAGCGAGCGTAGAGGTGTGGGCTCGAACCCCGGTGCGGTCATGTTGATATTTTTGTTATATTTTCCTTATTTAGTTATTTTATATTAATAAAATATTCTTTTCAAACATATATATATAATTTAACAAATCAAAAGACAAGGTCAAAGGTCACAAAGTCATTATTTGGCGCGTTATTGGCTCAGAAGCTGCACATTTTTCAGTTTTGATTTGCCACGCCCCCAGTGGCCGTAGACAAATAATTTTTGGCATGTGCATAGAGTGGGCGTTCAGGAATATAACTGTAAAGTTTGGATGCTTACATTCGAAAAATGCGAAAATTACAGGGCATTTTTCTGTATGTCACGCCCCTTTTGGGGCGTAACAATAATTTTTGGGGAATCGATAGAGGAGGCCCCCAGTAACTTAACATTCAATTTTGAAGCTTCTAGCACTAAAACTGTGGGAGATATAAGCTGATATTAGTTGCCACGCCCCCTGAAGGCGTAGATATATCCGCCATAGCTTTTCGATTGTGGGATGTTAACCCGAGTATATATACCAAGTCTCAAGTCTCTAGCATCAATAGTGCTCAAAATATAACGAAACTAGTAAAATCACTATGTCTTCAGATCCGATTTGCCACGCCCCTAGTAGGCGTGGCCGTAAAATTTTGTGGGCGATCCTTATAGAATCGTAACAGTAACCCACGTGCCAAATTTGGGCGTTCTAGCTTTAAAACTATAGAAGATACAGTTTGACCCGATTTGCCACGCCCCCAATGGGTGTAGATATATCCGCCATAGCTTTTTGATTTTGGGATATCGACATGAGTGTTCAGTTAAAATCTCAACTCTCTAGCTCTTCTAGAAGTAGTGTTTCTGAGATACAGGAAAATGCATTTTCCGATTTGCCACGCCCCTAGTGGGCGTATCGGGAAAATCTTGACACTTTATCAGACGAGGGTATACACGAGTATATATTTCTCGATTTAGGTGCGTGTTTTTGTTAAGGTAAGGGGTCTAACTTAGAACTTCTAAACTTCGATCCAAATTGAAACTGACATGGCTACCTCCGCTGAAAATTTTTAATCGGCAGCTAATTTGAGTGGCGACAGTGGGGACTTAAGGTTATTTTTAAAAAATATAATGTGATAGATGCCCCTATGGGGTGCTGGGACGTGAAAAAGTATTTCGCTGTCGGTTGCGTCTGACTGCAACGTTCTTACTTGTGTATACTCTGAACCCATTGAAAATGGGAAATCAGGGTATAATGTTTTTGTTGAATTGTATGTAAAAGGCAGAAGGAGTCGTGGCAGACAAGCCCAGTTGATATAGCCATGTCCGTCCGTCTGTCCTATGAGAGCTAAAGACTTGAAATTTTTTATGTAGGTTCTTGTATAGCACGAAAAGATTCAGTTTGGTAAAAAAAACTATCTTAATTTTAATGTTAACAAGTAGGAAACCTCTAGTCGGGCGTCGCGACTAGGAGATACCCTGAACCCCGTGCTATCTGCATTTTTAAAATAACTGCAAAATTAGCAGTTAGTATTAACGAATCTATGTTTCGATAGCATAGCGCCCTCCATGTTTCAATTTAATTGAGCAGCTGATAATTCGCAAATCATAGCGCCATCTACTGGAAATATGTACACTAAAACTCGCAGTTCTTAGAATTTGCTAGATACACGCAGTTCAATGTGTATGTGTGCGTGCACATGTATAGGAAGACTGTTTTATTTGCGCTGCTGGTCACGTGTTTGGCAGTTTGTCCAAACGTTTTGTTTAATAACTTCTGCTCGAATTAATGGATTGGAATGAAACTTTCAGCTTTTGATCAACATATTTTATTATATTTTTTCCAATTTTTAAAAATGCAACCCCATTCATTTCTTGGCTCAAATGTTAAGGATAAAAGATAAATGCGCTATAGAGTCTCTGACAACAAGCAGCAAATAAATTCACAAATACGTCAAAAAAAAAAAAAAAAAAAATTTATATATGTATTTGGTGAGATTTGGAGCCGATATCCAAAATTAAACAAAAATCAAAATTACATAAAATAAATATAAAACTAAAAATTTTGGGGACTTTAGCTAAAAAAACATGGGAGATATAATTTAATAACTTCATTCTGATAATTTTTTTAATATATAACATTAAAACGATAGTTGTTATCGTTTTTTGAAGCAAACTTGATCTGTGCACTCTATACAGGGATCTACATAAAAAATTTCAAGTCTCTAGCTGTTATAGGCTCTGAGATCGACGCGTTCACACATACGGACGAACGGACGGACAGGGCTAAATCGACTCGACTTGTCTCCCTGATCAAGAATATATATACTTTATGGGGTCTAACACGCCTCCTTCTCCCTGTTACATAAATTTCAACAAAAACAGTATTCCCTGATTTCCCATTTTCAATGGGTTCAGGGTATGAAAATCAATCACTTCCAATTGTAGGTTAGCGTCGTTCACAAAAGGGGCGACAAAACGAGCGCAGTGTGCCCGTCCACCGCTTTGCCGATAATCTACACATGTGCAGCAGATCACAAATTCCAAAAATATTATGTCTAGTCTATAACAACATACTCATTCTAAACATCGATTAATTAAAATATCTTACAACTCGGCCGTCCTGACAAGGAATCGTCTCGATTCATATGGACTCGAGACTTACTATGCCACCCTTCCCTCCGATCAGTGTAGCCTCATTTCAGACATCAAACGTGTGGTTTACATCGGGAACGAGCCATAGCTTCAGTTTGGACGAGTCCAGGACACCATCGTAGGGCAGTTCGGTAATCTAAGCGCCGTCTATGTCACGAATGACAATTCTGTCATTGAGTAGCGCCACTAACCATATAACACATAGATATAACACGCAGAGCACTGAAATTCAGCGAATTCCCACAGTGACAAGACAGCCCCAGGCGAATTCACCGAATTCGCTTTACTTTTTGCTGCGAGCAGCGGGTACTCTGTGACAAGAAAATCAGTGCTCTGCGAGCGCTCATTCGGTAATGGTCCATTTGTATATAAAGCCTTCTATGCAACCATGTATGCTTATTTTCTGATCTCTTCTCTCTCATATATTTTTATTGACGCGATCGACGCGTTCCATCTGGCCATTGGCTCGCGGAGAGGCAGTAGCATTAAGGACGTGTACAATATTGTGTGAAAAACTAGCGAACTCGGCGGAGGTGAAGCAGGGTCTCTATTGCTAATGATTCGTCGGGGTCGACTATAATTCTCGAAATATGGCGTTTCTAAGCAACGGCATGATTCATGGTGGCAGCGGGGTACAGCTTAACAAACTTTGTGAAGGCATCAATCACCAACAGAAGGTACTTTTTCTTCGAGCGAATGGACGGAAGCGAGCCTAAATGGTCGATATGAATGGTATTGAACGGTAAGGGGACAGCATCGCGTTGCTGTGGAGAGTAGCGTTCTTACTCTGTGACGAAGAGGAACAGTAGATGCACTTCAAATATTTACTAATAAAGTTATCTACTTGTGACTTCATGTAGGGAAACTAGTTATGCCCTCGGCTCTGCGCACAGCACTTCTCTATGGCTAGATGACCCAATTTTTCATGTACTGTTCTAAATCACCTCCGCAGGGACATATAACTGCGGCACCCCATTGGGCGATCGCCGATACACGACACCGTCTATGAGCTCAAACCCCGGCATATTATGATCTTCCAGACCGTTACGTAACTTCACAACATCAGGACCACGATTCTGTGTCAACTGCAGTGGAAAATCTAAGTCCACATCATCAACATAAGCTTCGGTATCTAGTCTACTCAAGGGGTCAACGTAGGAAGATCCCCATTTCTCAGAGTCAATGCTAGCAAGTTGCAATCGGTTACGATTTTGAAAGGAATAAATTTTGAGATAGGTCTATAAACGCTTGAGGGCATATACATATATATAATACATATATAATATAATATATACATATAATGGTTAACGTTTCCAGTTCATAGCTATGCAGCTTGGATTCGGGCACTGGGGCAGTTTTAGAAAAATAGAACACCCAGTGCACTGCGTGAAATTTGCCGTCTTCCTGTTTCTGGAGGCACATCGCTCCAAACTCCGAGGAACTTGCATCTCAATGCAACTCGGTCTCTGACTTCGGCTCATAAATGGACAGCACTGGCGATTATACCAGCTTGGACTCCAGCGTCCGGAACGCCTGGAGATATTCCTTAGAGAAAACATAAGGGGCTTCTTTCCTCAACAACCGGGACATAGGGACGCCAATCTTGTCAAAATTGGGTACAAATCGACAAAGGTACGAGAACAGACCTAAACAACGCTCTAGATCCTTGCGATCTTTTGGCACGGGGAAATCTCGAATCGCCTGAAGGTGGGCTGACTTGGGCGTAATCCCGGCAGAATTAGCCAAATATCCCAAATATTCCAGCTTATTGTAGGCGAACCGGCACTTAGACAATTTCAATCACCCGCAAGGTACGTAACGTCATCCATGTAGATAACTAACTGAACTCGGTTGATCAGATCCCTCAGGACGAAATATACGAACCTAGCGAATACTGGAGGCAGATGGCCGCGTATTTAATTAAATCTGGATGCATCTTCACGTGATGAAATCCACTTTCTAAATCTAACACAGTAAAGAAAGACTTCCCACCCAAATGTTCAACACAATCATCTAACAGCGGAATTGGGAAATAATCCCGAACGGTTATTTTGTTCAGCGGTCTATAATCGACACATTTTCCTTCTTACGGACCGGCAGAATAGCGGAAGCATACGGTGAACTACTATGACGATTAATTTCGGCGGGTAATAGGTCTTCACAAATCTGTCTAACTTCCTGGCGCTCATAATGAGACAGGCGGCGGGGGCGGCAGAATACTGGCGGCTGGCTAGTTAATTCGATTTTCATCTCGTATTCTATGGGCTTAATTTGTTCTTCAAGTACGTTTAAATATGATGTCCTAATGGCCTCTCTCAGCACGTCTGACTGCTCTGGCAGCAATATTGGTTCTGTGTCAAAATTGTCGTACCGATGGGCTCAGTAACCGAGAGACATGACTCTGTTCCGACCACCACACTTACGACGTCTGTTTATAATGAAATATCAGGTGTCAAGACCACAGTGAGTTCTTTGGAACAGCCCCTATTGCTCTCGGAAGATACTCTAGGCCGATCATGTCGCATCGGTTCTCAATCTGGCACAATATAATGTTGGCCTTCTTTAACACATCCCCCCAATATAATGGGCAACGCAGTTGCTTAATTAGGGAGTATAAACATTTCATTTAATATTTTTCTAGAATTATTGATGCGCACAGTGCACATTATTTCGGCCAGCGACAACAATCGGTCTCCTCCAAGACTACGGCAGGACATCAGTTTTGGGCGGAAACGGTAGGATTTTGGGATCTCCGATTCCTTAATAAACGACCTAGGGCTGCCCGAATCGAGGAAGAAAAACGTCAGACTAAACTCACTGCACTCTTGGCAACACTCACCATTTGCAGCGGATCTAGCTGCTCGGGACGCCCCTCCAATGTGGCAGCCTGCTTGCTGGCAGCTGCTCTTATCCTCATTGGGCATGTCTTGTATACGTGCCCGGCCTTCCCGCATTTGAAGCAGGAGTCGGGATGACGAAACGCATTAGCTGAACATATAGTGCCCAAACGCCAAACAATTGTAGCACCGGACCTCTCCCATGGACACATCTGCCTGGAGCCGACGCCTCTTATAACGCTCCAAAAGGTTTCTTAATTCCGGCAGTATGGAGGCAGCGTAGAGCATTCCCACGGCAGAAGAGTCTTCCCGCCATCGTCCATCGATGATCAAGTCGACCAACTCGCCCTCAGGGATTTCCTGGTGCATGGCGATCTCCTACATCTCCAGGACGTACCGCAAGAACCCTTCACCCGGCTGACGGTGGCGGTTTCGCAGGACTGCGCGGCCGCCCAAACTCCTTCCTCAGCACTTCCTTAAGACGTCAAAACGATAAACCGTCACCGTACGCAGGAACACCGCCGCCGTCCCCTTCAGTATGAGTCGGCATGCCACCAACCGCATCCTCTCATTTAGGCTCAGAAGATCGCACACACTTGTTCGCGTTGTCGGCCGAAAAGCGACTCTATCGTCCTCGCATCCGCGAACTGGGATGTGTGCGCTTCGCTGCTGGCTAATTGCTTCATCAACGCCGCTATTTGGCACTGCAGCTCCAAAGCCGCCTTTTGTCTCCGAAGCGCCTCCAGGTTCGAGTCCTGATCGACCATCTCCTCCATTCGGCTACAATAAGCTACCGACGGTGGAACCGAACCCGGCTGCGTACCGACGGGCGATGGGTTATACCCTGACCGTAGGGTAGGGGCGAACTGGGCGGCTAGTCGGGCTCAACAGGCGCCTGAGGGGCGGACGTTGTTCCGACGGCAGCGACGGTGGCGGCGTGTGGAGCCGCATGCGACAGCCTCGTAGTCCTAGGCCGCATCGGTGGCCTCAGTGACCATGATGGCAGTCCTAGGTGAGGCCTTAGTGACCATGGCCGAGGCTTTGTTGTACGCCTCGCGTGCTCTGGAGTCCTCATCACGCCCGGCGTCAGCAGCAGTTGACCCTTTTCGGGTCCGGAGCAGTCTCCAGCTCTTCACCAGCCTGGTCAATTGCCTCGTTATATAGGCGCCTTAGCTGCACCACGGTGGCCGAGGCCGGCACCTCAGTGCCTCGTGCTCGTAGCAGTTTCGCGGTATCCTCTTTTGAGACCATATTATTATATATGTATATATTTGATACGTGTGCTTATCCTACTTCTGAGTTGGAAACCACTTTATAAACGATAGCAAGTGTACATATGTACATGATGCCGATATATTTTTATGACTTTTCTCTCTCACACTTCCAAAAGAGGTGGCAAAACGAGCGCAGTGTGCCCGTCCACCGCTTTGTCGATTATCCACACATGTGCAGCAGCTCTTAAATTCTAAAAATACTTAATCTTGTCTATAACAAAATACTTATTTTAAACATCAATTAATTAAAATATCTTACAGCACTCAGTAATAAATACATCAAATACTAAGAAAAATACTGACAAGCATTTACGCAAGCTTTCAATTAACGCCGTCCCTTATTTCGATTTAAAACATCATAAAATTGTTAATCGAGTTTATTTTTTTGGCATCAAAATTTATCTTTACTACCTTTTTTATATAATTATTCATCAATTTATTATTTAAAAAATAACAAAGCCATTGTACCCTGATTTCCCCTGATTTCAATGGACTCAGGGTATAACAAAAAAAAAGATGATGTTTATTATTTGTATTTTGGTGTTAAATCATAACTGTAATCATCATAACAGTAATTTTTGTATACGTAACGAGTCATCTTTTCCAACGAGTAAAAGAGTAACGAGTAACGCACACACACACACATAATCACACTTAGATATTGGTTCGTGTACATTTTGCTTTCAGAACATTTTCACATATGTATACACCCACAACCACACACATATACACACGCGTGAGAAAGAATTTTAATTTTGCAACCCCCCCAGTGCAGAGAGAAGGAAAATCGAAAAAAAACATTAGAGGGGCGCCAAAAGCAACGAGCGCCACAAGAACTGCGAATTGCGAGCAGGAGCAGGCGCATAAGAGCGTAGCAGCCGCCCCACCGCTCACAGATTCGAGAACGCGCTGCCTATATGGACGCCAGCAGAACAACCACCCGCACGCAAACACAAAGATACAGCGACCCACCCAATTGCAGAGGAGGTATCGCAAAACACAACAAACCGTAAAGCATTTGCGCCGCGTCGCGTAGAGTCGCCAGCGCAGTCACATTCGCAGCGCAGTCACAGTCGCAGCGCAGTCGCTGCCAAACCAAGCAGCAGAAAGGCAGGCAGTATGGGCCATTGATGCAGTGGGAGTGAGCTCGGGGATCGTCAACTGTTTCGCTTCCCAGCAGCTCTACCACTACATAAACAAAAATTCGATTTATGACCATTGTGAACGTGGGGCGGGTAAATACGACCACGTCTACGTCTCCGACTATGGCTCTGGGTCTAGCTCTGACTCTGGCTTTGATACAGACCATTTTTTGGGGGATGGCGCCACTTGGTTGTATATGCCATCCCTAATACCATTCGGTGCATACTGGGACAGCTGCGGCGGCCTTACTGGCGATAACGTAGATACGGTAGATACGGTGGCAAAGGCAAACGCAAAAGCAAAGGCAAAGCCAAATGCAAAGGCAAACACAAGGACGAGGGCAAAGACGCAGACAGCAACGAATAGGGGGAGCGACAGGGGGTGGACAAGAGACGAGACCGAAAAAACGCCGTGGCGCATGTGACGATGTGTGTGGCGATGTAAGGCGGCCAAATGTACACAATACACTGAACGAAATCTTTTTCAAAAAAGTACTTTATTTACTTGATTCAATTTATGAATTTTCAATAAGATGGACTGCGCTGGGGCTGCAATATGCTCATATATTATATTGGATATTAGATTTTTATAACTTTTTCCAAATGGACGTTCAACTGCAATCTATAATTTCGGACAAAGAGGGCATGGTATGCAAAATTTAACAAAAATTAAAATATATTAAAATATTCATAAGACTTAACACTTAAATTGGAGACTCTTAACATTTAATCAGATTTTTCCCATTTTATATGCTATTTTTATACATATGGATATACATATATACAACACGTATATATCAACATGTAAACCTGGAATGCATACATACATATGTATGTATTTATGTGAATTTGCATATAATGTATAATGGGTAAATAATACTCAATATAAAATATCGTTTTAATAATATCGATAAGACAAGTGCGATTCCACCTGCCATCATGCTTTCTCGTGCAGTGTAGTCAATAATATCCTCGTCCTCGCAGTCAGTGTTTTCGTTGCTGTCGTCGTCGTCTCAATTCGCGTGTACAAGTACACATACACACACACACACCCATACATAGCAAATGTACAAGGGTTTTCGGTCGCACTGTCAGGGGCTCTTCATATAGACGATAGCAACACCGCGACTTAGCTGAGCTTTCGGACTGTGAGAGTCTGTTTGCCCGACTGTATGTGTGTGCGGCGTTTTGTCGGCGACGCTCGCAGAAACTTTTTCACACTCCTATAAGGGCACACTCCCAGTATCACGCACAGACATACATATGTATGTACATATATTCATACAAAAACATATATATATATATATATATATATATATATATATATATATATATATATATATATATATATATATATATATATATAGAGGAAGCGCGCGCAGGCACAGACATATAGAAATTGCTGACTGCGGCAGCGACTGCGGCTGCGACAGCGACGATGAGGACATACACATAAATAAAAAGTCCTTCATTCCAACGCGACCAGCGAGTAACGGCACATGAACACTGCGGAGAAAACGCTGGAAACAGGCACCAAGCACCAAACAACAAGAAAAGCGTTAAATACATATACAAAAATAACAAATACATATAACAACAGTCCAATTATTAAACGAAGAGTAGTCGAAAAGAAATTTAAAAATTACTCTCAACTTTTTTTAATAAATTCTTTTAAAGTGTGTGCAGAATCAAGTGAAAAGTGAATTACAACAGAAATCAACGAAGTGAATTTGAAACGCAGTAAGCAAATGACAAAAGCTGCAGCCGCAGCGAAGGCGAGGCGTCTATAGTTAGGCTATTCAGCACATTGAACACACAATAAGTGGGTGTTATACTTTCAGACTCACACACATACGCGTGCAGTCATGAAGAAACCAAGAGACAGAACGCCGAAATAATTCACAAATACAACAGCAACGAGGACAACAACAACAACAACAAAAGCACTGGGGCTTGCCCCCTCTCAGCCCCCTCTCCCCATTCTGTCATGCTTGACTCTTGTTATTTTTGTTGCACGCAAATGTTCTTTCATGTAAATTCTTCATCTTGCTTTCTCTTCATTTTTTGGTCGGAATGTGTATTTTTTAGCAGCTGTTCTGTTGTCCTGCTGTTGAGTCGGGTGTCGGGTGTAGGCGTAGCAGTTGCAATTGGCAAACATCGCTGTCTGATTGACTCCAATTAATTCATAAATATATTATATGCCAATTTGCCGAAACGGAAAAAAGGATAAATAATTAGAGTTAAACAAAAGCAGGCAACTTGATATAAAAAAAAGCACCAACAGCAGCAGAAGCAGTAAACGCACGGCGTTGCTACACGTCGAAACAAAACGCACGGAGCCGACGTGAAAGCTACAGCGAGTAGCGGAACCCCGTTTTCAACGAGCTTTTGCGTTTAGTTGATTTCTTTTCGTTTTTTTGTTTCGTTCGCGCTCGTTAATTTATGCTGCCTCTGCTGCTCGCTCGCTAACATTGCGCTGAAAGAGTCAACGTCACCATTGAAGTCCTTGTGTGTGTGTGTGTGTATGTATGTATATAAGCTGTTGTTCGCTGATGTAGATAAAAGGACGCTTCGAATTCCGTATACTTTTTTTCTATCTATCTGTCAAAAATAAAAACAGGCAACTTGCTAAAAAAGGAAAAAGAGCAACAAAAACAATAATTATAGTAATAACAATAATAATAATAGCAATAATTACAATAATAATACAAAGAATAGCAGTAGCAATGCAGCTGCAACATAAGCAGCAGCATCAACAACAGCAGCAAGTGTAGTGAGCGTGTGTGTGAGTGAGCCTCTCTTTGCGTGTGTGTGTGTTTGTGTTTGTGTGTGTGTGTGTGTGTGTGTGTGTGTGTGTGTGTGTGTGTGTGTGTGTGTGTGTGTGCAGTTCGCACGCTACTTGTGTGTGTGAATAATGAAGAAGAAGCAAAAGCAAAAACAGCAGGAGAGGCAAAGAGAGGCGCCAAGAGAGACATCGCCAGCAGCGACAGCGACGGTAGCAGAGGCTGAGAGAGGCGTCGTTAGCAGCAGCAGCAGTACTTCGCGCCGCAGCAGCAGCAACAACAACAACAAATAGCAAAAATTGAGCAGCGTTCGGCAAAGCGCAATACTAACAGCAACAACAACGCCAACATCATCAGCAATTACAACTTTGAAGCGCTGCCAGGCCGCAACGCCACTTAGCGGCGGCAGCAGCAGTCGCAGCAGCAGCACCAGCAGCACCTGCAGCAGCATTGCCAGCAGCAGCAACAACAACAACAATAACAACCGAAACAGCAGAAAAGTGAATACGGATGCAAATATGTCGAAAGCAACAAGAACGCCATCTGCAACATCAACATTAGCAGCAGCAGTTGCCAGCAGCAGCAATGCAGCCGATTTTAGCGCATTTGACTTCAATGAAAGCTCCGATAATTCCGATACGCCTTTAGTGCCACGCGCGCCTTTTCTCAGTCGCGCCGCCGCTGCAGCAGCGGCCGCAGCAGCAGCAGCGCTCAGCGCCAGCAGTGGTAGCAATAGTAACAGCAGCACCAGCAGTATTAATATGGGCAACAACAGCATTGTCAACAGCAACAACGATGACAATGGCAACAATGGTTTGCGGCACAATAACAGTAATATAACAAGTAGAAGCAGAACCAGCAGCACCTCGCTAAGTAGCAGCGGAACCAACAACGATCCAACAGTAACGCAAGCAGCAGCAGCTGCAGCAGCGCAAGCAGCAGCCACTACGGCGGCTGTTGCTGCCGCTGTCAATGCATTGCACAATGGCAAACAGCAGCACCAACATCATTACAATAATAATAATAACAACAACATCAACAGTAGCTGCAACAATAACAATAACAGTAGCAGCAGCAACAACAACAATAAGCAACGCGATCGTGAAATGGATGAGGAAGAGGTAGATGAGGAGCAGCTGCTGGATGAGGACGAAGATGATTACGATGATGAGGAGGATGATGATGAGGATGCTATAGATCAGCAACTAACCAATAACACCATTAACAGCAACCGTATTAATAGCAACAACATTAATAGCAACAATAACAACAGCAACAATAACAACAGCAACAACTTAAATAATATGCATAGTCTACCCCCAGCACCCACATTACCCGCCGACTTGCGCCATGGACTCCACTCACACGATCACAGCCAAGCGGAACAGCCGGACTTTGATGACGAGGATGAGGACGAAGATGAAGACGATGATGAAGATGAAGATGCTGATAGCCGCACAGCGTTGACATCAGCGCATCGGAGCAGCGCCGCAGCCACCGAGAGCAGCGGCTTGCATATGAACACAGTGGCCGCTGCCGCAGCAGCCGCAGCAACAACCGCTACAGCTGCAATTACTGCACCCAAGCTAAATGCAGCAAATATAACAGCATCACAGACGGTGTTGGACATGGGTGGTAATGCAGCTAATCTCGGACTAGTTAGAGGCGGTGGCGGCGGCGGTGGTAGCAACAACATAACAGCGCTAAGCAGCAGCCTTGTTGGCGGCAACAGCAACACCAGTTTCTCCACCAACAACAACAGCAATCATGCACTTAACTCAACGCTCAGCAGCGCCATTAACGAACAGCAGCAGCAGCTATCACGGCTCAACAATATCTCGCATCACCATCATCAGCAGCCGCAAATTCAACAACATCAACAGCAGCAGCAGCATAACCATCACTTGCAGCAGCAACACCAGCAACAGTTGCACCAACAACAGTCGAGCAGTGGCAGCGGCAGCGGTAGCGCTGCCAGCGAAAGACGGAAGTATCGTCATCAGAACTACAGCAAAAACATTTACATTGGCACAAAGAACGCCGAGAAATGGGAGCATATGCGCACCCGACTGCAGTTCAAGAACGACGTAGAATTCGTGGCGTACCTACTTAACCTGGCCGACAACGATACAGATCGCCTAAACAAGTGAGTCAAACTGAAATCAAACACAAGAACGATACCAACCGAACGGAACCCTAAATCAATTTCAATCTAAGTACAAAACTTTTGTAAAATTCAGAATCATGTAGCGCATGTTCGTCTAGCATATACATATGTATGTATATAATCTCTGTGGTACCAGATGAGCTAGACAAACTGACGTTTATTCATTCTCAGCTCTTAAATATGTGAAAAACAAGTAGGAGTGCTCTAGTCGAGACTGCTCGACTAAGAGATCCCCTGAACCCTGCGAAGAACTGCGATTCCTAAGAGCCGCTAACATTCTCCGTTAATTTTACATAAATATGCAGCAATCTACACATACGCACACAGACGCAGGCACAATTACACACTGCTAACTGTGCATTTTGACTCAGCAACTGAGCTCAGGCTGCAAGGCGCCGATAATATGAGATATTAAATGTTAAATAACTTTTTTTGTAGACAAACGTTTTTAAATCAAACTTGCCAAAGCTCAAGTGTCTAGTATTTGAAATACGTCTTTTGCAAATTTAATTCGAACGTTTTCAAGCATCTACACTTCAAAACTTGTCCTATAAAAGTTATAACTATACCAAAACTGTACAAAGACTATAGTTTCAAATATATTTTTCTGAATGGCAAATTGTGTCAAAGCTTGCATAATGCGAGCTGACAGTGTATGATAGATCTGCGCTATGTACCAAAACAAGTATAAAAGAGTTTATTAGATTTTTGAAATTTGAAAAAGTTTTTGAAACCATTTTATATCCTGAACCCATTGAAAATGAAAAAAAAAACACGGTATTATGTTTTTGTGAAAATGTATGTAACAGGCAGAAGGAGGCGTGGCAGACCACAAAAAGCATATAAATTTGATCAGGAA
Source organism: Drosophila mercatorum (assembly GCA_961210405.1). NCBI lineage: Eukaryota > Metazoa > Arthropoda > Insecta > Diptera > Drosophilidae > Drosophila > Drosophila mercatorum. The sequence goes on from CAUIUS010000010.1 coordinate 694,650, forward strand.
GAGAAGCCGAGTCCGTCTGGCCGTATGTATGAACGCGTCGATCTCAGAACTTACCATAGCTAGATACTTCAAATTTTTTGTAAGTCCGACGCGTGTAAGAACGACGCGTTCATACATACATACGGACAGACGGACGGACGAACAGACGGACATGGCTATATCAACTCGGCTTGTCTCCCTGATCAAGAATATATATACTTTATGGGGTCTGCCACGCCTCCTTCTGCCTGTTACATACATTTCAACAAAAACATTATACCCTGATTTCCCATTTTCAATGGGTTCAGGGTATAAAAATAAGTTGCTGGTTACAACTACCTGTGCAAGCGCATTTAAAAGTGGCAGTTTAAGCTTGATATCATTAAAAAATTAAAATATTTAGTAAATGTAAGATACACACATCCAACGCAAGAATATTTTGCGTACTTTGAGTAATAACATACAAAAAGTATGTTTGCGTCGCACATGAAAGTGCATCAGTCGCTCAAAGACCTTTTTCTTCATTTTACTCAACCGTTCGCTCGCGGTCTGACCGAAACAAATGAGAAACGAAAAAAACGGTTGTAGTCCAAGCGCGAGCGCACTGAGCGAAGATCCGTTGTTTTCGCTCGCTCGCGGGCATTTTCGTCAAATACTCAGTGGAAATGGTTGTTCGAAGACCACGCAAAATGCTCAACTGTTATGTGTTTATGTATATGTTTTGCTTGTAATGAACATACATATACATATGTATATAAAAGAATCGAAGAATGCTCGGAATAGCGGTTCTTCGCAGGGTTCAGGGTATATCCTAGTCGAGCGGTCTCGCAAAGCACGTGAAAACTGTTTAAGAACCGCCCAGCTTTCTAAGAACTTTCGAACTTTCGGCGTACACAGAAAATATTTGGTCAGACTGTAGTGTGGACATTCAGGAATGTAACTATAAAATTTGAATGATTGCATTCCAAAAAGGCGAATATTGAAGGGTATTTTTAAGTAAGTCACGCCCCAAAGGGCCGTTAAAATATTTTTTGATATTCGATAGAGGCCACCACCAACTTGACACCCATATGTGCTTCTAGCACGCCCTCTGTGGGCGTTGATATATCCACAACTTTTCCATCTTGGGATGTTAGCCCGAGTATATACATATAGTTCAAATCTCAAGTCTCTAGAATCAATAGTGCTAAAAATTGAAATTATAAAATCACTATATAGTCCGAACAGTAACTCACTTGCCAAATTTAAACATATTAGCTTTAAAACTATAGAATATACTGTTGACCCAATTTTCCATGTCTCAATTGGCGTAGATATACCATCAAGTCTTTTTGATCTTGTCGACGAGCCCTTCTAGAAGTAGAGTTTTTGAGATACAAGAAAATGTCTTTTCCGATTTGCTACGTCCCTAGTGGAATCATCGGAGACATTTTTGCAGTTTATCTGACGAGGATATACACGAGTATATATTTTAAATTTCAGTTTCTAGCCTCAATAGTGTAGAAATGGTTTGCGTTCATACGGACTGACAGAATGAAGTAGTAATAATCATAAAGTTTGGCTTGATGTAGCAAACTCTTCACGGCATGGTGAGGAGTGGTGGGAAGTCAAGTTTAGGCGAACTGAGTTGAAGGAAGAATAAGATCAAAGCCGTAATAGGCGGCCAAACGTATGGCAACGCTCGTATGTAGATTGTTGATAGCTAAAACGGCAGAAACACACACGAACACAGAGAGATCCAGATGATAAAAGAGAGAGAGAGAGAGAGAGAGAGAGCGGGGCAGAGTGGAAGAGGCAAGTGTTTGGCTATTGCTTGCCACCACGTTAGCCGCGTACTGTGTTGATGGGGTGGCTGAGGAGGCGTGAATCGCAGCAGAGGAGCAAGCCATGTTAGAGCGACTTATGCCCAGCTGCATCAGTCTGTTCCCCAAACATACAAAGCCCCATCTACTTTCTCGCCTCAGTTGCCTGAAATCTACAATCGACTGCACTGCACCCTGTGTGCCAAGCAGCTACAAATGCACAAATGCGTCATTCGTTCGGTTGCATGCAACGGCGCTTTTCTGTTGCCTGTGTTGCTGCCTGAGCCGCTGCCAAAGTCTGAGCCTGAGCCGATGCCCGCTGTGTTTCGTGTGTGGCAATGACGTCGCTGTAGCCGCCATGATGTCAGCGGAAGCGGAAAAAGCAACACACACATACCCAACAACCAGTCGAACACATACTCACGCTGGCAGAAACTCTAGCAACATGCATTTGCATGCAATGCGGCCAATTCACTACATGTGCGACTGGGTGTGTCTGTCTGAATTTCACGGCGTTTTCCTCCTTCCGCCACCAAAGAAGCTGCGCTGCGTGATTTTCTTGAAGTTACTGCCTTTGCCTTTGCCTTGCCTTGCCACGCCTTGGCTTGTTTTCGATGTAGCCACGGACTGCTTGATGTCTCTCGTAACAGATATATTCGAAATGCCACTAGATGCTACCAGACTTTTTAAACAGTTAAGTAAATTGTATTTAAAAATATTTTCGTTGAATTATTTAATACTATAACAACTACATACTACTGTATGTAATATAAAAGTGTTATCAACTGTTAAAGCTTCACTTTACTCTACTGATTGTTCAATATGTAATTCAATATAGCTCAATATTCTCAATGAGGCCTTAAAAGTTTTCGAAATAAGATATGCATATAATTCAAAATTCCAAAATGTATAATATGTTTAAATAATATTGAGACTATCTTACCTTACCCCTGTGTGTGTCAGTGTTAGATTTGCCAACGAGTAATGGACCAACGAGTAACGCACACGAAACGAAATGCCAGAAACTGAATCAGATTCTGAATCAGCCCCATTGAAACGCATCAGCCCTTAGCCCCTTGTTAACGTAGTGGGCCAACCCCATGCGACGGCCTCAGGCAGCCACATTAATAGCAGAGCAACAACAACAAGACATACACACACACTGGCACACTAGAGAAAGAACCGAGCACAGCAGAAACAGAAAAAGCTAACTGTAAATTTAGACGAGGCCGAGGCAGAATGGAGAAGATGGTGAAATGGAGGAGGGTTGTAAAGAGAGAAGGGGTAGTGAAAGGTGAACATATAATTTCACTTGGGCCACAAAGTGGTGTGTGTGTGTGTGTGTGTGTTTGTGTGTGTGTGGGTGTGTGTGTGTGTGTGTGTGTGTGTGTGTGTGTGTGTGTGTGTGTGTGTGTGTGTGTGTGTGTGTGTGTGTGTGTGTGTGTGTGTGTGTGTGTGTGTGTGTGTGTGTGTGTGTGTGTGTGTGTGTGTGTGTGTGTGTGTGTGTGTGTGTGAGTGTGTGTGTGTGTGTGTCAATTAATCAGTTAGTCATTACATTAGTCTATCAATCAACAATCCATCAATCAATTAGTTAACACACTATTTAATCAATTATTCCATCAGTACAATAAATGATTCAGATGCTTGAAAATTTAAGTTTATTTTTAGCCTTGAAAACCTATCAAGGACGTGTGCCATGGGCATATATTTCCGGTATGAACATTATTCAGCATATGCTAATTTCAATTCGAATTGTATCAGTTTCAATTCCTTGAATGTCGCAATGAACACCGAATTTGGACAGTCAAATATGTGACACATCCCTGGATCCTAGCCCCTAGGGCACGCACTGATAGCAAGTGTTAGCGAAATTAATTAAACGCGGTAGGAGCGAGACTTAGGCTCAAGTACAAGGGGGCACGTAACAGCCGTCCCAAGCCGAGGCGCGGTGGGTGGCACTTCTGGCGTTGACAATAGAGCTGGAGCATCAGGCGTGAACGTGACGCCATGTATGGGATATAAAGCACTTGATCGCCCCACATTTGCTTGCAAATCACTAATCGAATTCTCAAACTCTCTCTTTAACTCTCTGCTCTTCAGTTTGCCGCCACCGTCACCGGCGCACACACCCACCAAGGGATTCGATGGCAACTTCAAACTGGAGCCGAATCTGAGCGTCAAAGATTTTGCGACACCGCCAGAAAATGGCAATGGAAGCCTGGAGTCAGTTGCTAGCGTGGCTGCTCCCATGGCTACGCCGACACCGCCGCAGCGCAAGCGCTACAAGAAGCGGGTCCAGTTTACGACTGATGCCCTCAATGGCAAGAACAAAGCTGGTCCAGCTGCTCTTTACAACAACAACAATAACAACTTTGTCAGCACTGCGAAAACGAAGAAACAAGAAGCGAAAGCTGCTGCAGCTGCTCTAAAAGCAGACGCAGCAGCAGCAGCTGCTGCCGTAGCAGCAGCCGCTTCATCGGCGCTGCCCGAGGTGCTGGACTGTCGCATTGCAGAAAAGATCAAGAGTGAGTTGGAAGCATGTAGCAAGGACTCGCTGCCAAGTGCACTTTGCCTTAAAAAAGCGGCAGCAGCAGCAGCCGCTGCAGCAGCGACAGAACAACACAGTGACGAGGATGAAGATGAAGAGGAGGAGCATCAGCACCAGCATCAACAGAAACAGCAGCTAGCAGCGGCCGCAGCGGCCGCAGCGGCAGCAGCAGCATCAGTCGTTGCCCATCCAACCACGACGGCAGCGACGATGTTGGTCAATGTGGATACGATGGATGTTAGCAGCGCCAGCAACGGGCAACTAGGCAGCTTTCATGTGCGCTCCAGGAGTCAAACCAGCAGCAAAAAGTCTCAGGCCACAAAAGCTGCAGCTACTGCTTCAGCGGCGGCGGTGGCGGCTATGATGCCACCGAATAGCTATGACGAGCCGGAAGATGATTCTGCTGCTGGGCCGGGCGATGACGATGACGAGGAGGATGAGGAGCTGGATGAGGAGGCGCTGGCGCGGGAAATGAAACTGGAGCAGAACTTTGTGGAGGAGGAGGATGAGCATGATATTGCGTTCAGATCACAACAATCATGTCGCGAATGCTCCATCTCCCATGATCACAAGCTGTGCCCGCTTCGCAATGCCTGTGGCAATGTAACCGACGCAGTAGATCTAGCCGAATGGATTGAGCGTCGCAATCTGGAGGCGCTAGCCAAGCTAAAAGCAGATGCCCAGCGGCAGGCGAAGGTGGGCAGGCCGCGTCACGTTGACGACGAGGATGATATGGAGGACATGGATATGGACGAATCGTCGCAACTGTCCGAACTGGAGACTAAGCCACTAATTACCTTCGCCGAGGCTTCAGTGCCCGCCGAATTCGAGCTCCATAACGTCGAGCCGAATGTCACCGGCGTCTTTGCCCGCACCGAAGTCCGAGCCTACACCAAGCTGGGACCACTCATCGGACAACCAGTACAAACCGGAGAGGTGCGCGAGGGCAGTGACATGAAATGGATATTTGAAATGTGCGAGGCCGGCGCTGACAAATCATATCTGCTCTGCTGCGATAATCCTAATGCTTCTAACTGGTTGCGCTTCATTCGCCCAGCACCCAGCTACGAGGAACGCAATGTAAACCTCGTCTCCATCGATCGCCAAGCTTATTTTGTGAGCTGTCGTGATCTACGCAATGGCATCGAGCTGCTCTACTGGAGTGACGACTGCAACACCATGTGGCGCAAGAAACACATCGAGAAGACAAGTAAGACACTGACCCGCCAAAGATATACCTCATAATCATCCAATCATTGTTTGATTCTCTTGAAAATGATTCCCATTGAAAACTAAAAATCATAGTGTACTGGTTTTGTTAAAATGTATAAAACAGGTAGAAGGTGGCGTGCCCGTTCCTATATATGAACGTGTTGATCTCAGAACTTATAAGAGCTAGACACTTGTAATTTTGGAGGTTCCTGTATAGCACACGCAGATCAGGCTTTTCAAAAATTATATAATTATTCCTCGATTAAAAGATTATTCTATTATTGAATTATATCTATTATTAATTATATAGCTAGAGTCCCCAAACATTGTAGTCTGTTATGCAGTCTGTTATGTAGTCTGTTATGCATTTTCTACCTTTTGAAATATTCGAAATTACAGTTATGAATCTACAGTTACTGACTATACTTAAACTACTGACTACACTCAAAATTATTGCATTAGTAAGGTTTCAGTTTTAACCATTTCCAGTTTGACATTTACAACAAGTAAGAAAACTCTAGTCGGGCGTCCCGACTAGGAGATACCCTGAGCCCCGTACGATCTGCATTTTTCAAAATACTTCAAAGTGTGCATTTAGTATAAACGCACACAAAATTCAATGCATTGTGTGTGTGTATTTTTAAACGATCACAATAAAACGGAAGCGGCTATCGTTTTTTATACCCTGAACCCATTGAAAATGGGAAATGTATGTAACAGGCAGAAGGAGGCGTGGCAGACCCATAAAGTATATATATTCTTGATCAGGATGACAAGCCGAGTTGATATAGCCATGTCCGTCTGTCCGTCCGTCTGTCCGTCTGTCCGTATGTATGAACGCGTCATTCTCAGAACCTATAAGAGCTAGAGACTTGAAATTTTTTATGTAGGTCCGTGAATAACACGAAAAGATCGAGTTTGTTAAAAAAAAGTCAATAACTATTTTAGTTTTAATGTTATCGATTAAAAACATTATCGAATGTTCGTTATAAAATTATATATCCCACGTCTTTATAGCTTGAGTCCCCAAATTTTTTTGTAAGTTTTATATTTATTTTATCTAATTTTGATTTTTGTTAAATTTTGGATACCGGCTCCAAATTTCCCCAAATATTTAAATTAAGGTTAGTTGCACTCAAAGCCAGTAAATGAATGGGTTGACATTTTTAAAAATTGGAAAAAAATGTAATAAAATATGATGAACATAAGCTGAGAATTTCATTCAAATCCATTAATTCGCGCAGAAGTTATTAAACAAAAATTTTGGCCAATCGGCCAAACACGTGGCCAGCAACGCAAAACAAATTGTTTTCCTATACATGTGCACACATACACACATACACATCTAGCATCTAGCAAATTCTCAAACCCGCAAGCTTTAGTGTACATATTTCCAATAGATGGCGCTATGATTTGCTAATTATCAGATGTTCAATAAATCGAAACAGGGATGGCACTATTCTATCGAACCATAGATGGCGCTATTAGCTAAACAATTGAAAATGAATTGAATTTAGTTTTCTGTGCGTTTATACGAAATGCTAATTATGCAGTATTTAAAAAAAACGCAGATAGCGCGGGGTTTAGGGTATCTCCTAGTCGGGACCCCCGACTAGAGTTTCCTTACTTGTTTTTAAATAAACTCGATATGCGCGTGCTATACACGAGCCTACATAAAAAATTTCAAGGGTCTAGGTTTATAGGTTTTGAGATCGACGCGTTCATACATACGGACAGACAGGCGGACATGGCTATATCAACTCGGCTTGTTACACTGATCAAGAATATATATACTTTGTGAGGTCTGCCACGCCTCCTTCTCCCTGTTACATATATTTCAACAAAACCATTATACCCTGATTTACCATTTTCAATGGGTTCTGACATGAAGGTGTTAGTCCAAGAGGTGTTGAAATATGAATTGTGTATTTACTTAACGTTCAGTCATAAATTTCCCAATCTTGTTCTCTTCCTAAAATAAAACAGACTGTGGCGGCTGCAATTTGAAGTTTGAGCATCCGCTCTACTACCGTACGCACTGCTCAGTTTTTCACGATCCATTAATGAGCCTCACCATACGGAAATACCACTGCAAAGTGTGCGGCGAGGCGGTTCTGGGTAAGGACAGCATTATGAAGCATGCGACCGAGAAGCACGACGGAAAGGGGGCGTATCAGTGTCAGTTCTGCAACAAATTCTTTCTACGGCTCAACTATCTGGAGATGCATCGGACCTATGGCTGTGCGTTGAATCCGAATCGATCGCGGCCCGTTTGCGATTTCTGTGGTCGCAAATTTTGCCAGCCACAAAAGCTGAAGGCGCATATTAAGCGTATCCACAGTGGTAAGTTGGGCACGTCACGCCGAAAACCCTTCATGCCTTGCCCTGCCTCAACAACCTCCAACCACCCAACCCCACCTCTAATCAATATAGATTGCCTTGTGTAGATGTCTCGTAGGCATATGCAAGACTAGCGGCGTATTTCGTAAATCGTATATCTAAGCTCGTACTATAAATAAAACATACCACAACGTCGCTGTACTGCTTCTTCATACTCCTATAGATAAACTCTCACATAAACAAATATCGTATCATATATACAAATATGGTAAAATAACGTAACCTGCTTTGCCGTAACTACTAACGAAGAATTCAAATGCACTCACACTCATCATTATCAGTCATCAGTGGAACACACACAAACAAAGAGACACACAGACACATCTGTGATCGCTCATCCTCATGTTTTTTCAGTTGAATGCCCAATTGGTCGAACCCTTTTTGTGCTTGGTTTATTTGGTTTACCTTCTTGAGTTGACACACATCATAAATATCATGCTATGTACTTTTTATTTAGTAAAATACAGTTTTATCAAATAACTCATTAGAGTAGGCTTTTATTTTGATTAAATTGGGTAAGTTGTTGTTCTCACGCGCGTAGCATATGGCTGTATAATGATAATTGTCATAAAATACAACTGAATTGAAGTTCTGATGTAAAGATTTCTTGTAGATATGACCTCAGAACTCCTTTTTAAACATCAGACATGTGTACACTTATGAGAGGCACACTAAACATTTAGGTCTGGAATATAGTTAAGCGTAAGACAAGTTTTTGCAAAGTTAAAAGCAAAATATTTTCACAAATACATTTTTAATTAATTCTATTTTGTAATTACATGTATGCAAATAAATTGCTTCATAAGCAAGTTTTCAACATTCAAATTAGATCTTATCATAAAACTACTACTAGTTTTGTAGATGCATAGACAAGATTTAAATTGTAGATAGTCTTCGTATTTTAATATCAGAAAATACTGAAAATTTACTTTAAGTGTCTACCTAACCACCTAGGAAATCATAACATAAACATAGAGCAAAAAAAAAAAATAGATAAGCATTCGTAACCACATCATTGTATAATAGATTTTAATGAATGATTTGCTTTGTGTTTTCATTTAATGTGTGATATTTGGTCTTTGATCTTGAGTTCTTAGCAGTGATTGGACCAATCAACTGACATTCTTATACACGATTTGGTTCGTTCGATCTAGTGACTTATGCTTTCTGTGTATTTATGTAAATGGCTTAGTTTTTGTGATTTGTGTTTCGTGTTTTGGTTAGTTGGGTTTGTCGATTTACATATAAATTATATTTATGTACTCACTAATTTTCTTTCAAAATCACCACAATCCGAAAATTTCATTTTCTTCATACAATTTCATTTTAGATATGGCAGAAGTTTTACGAGATTTTCAGTGTAAATTATGTTCAAAACTTCTAGGATCGCGTGCAGCTCTGCAGCGCCATTCGAAGGAGGTGCACAGCCGCAACTCGACCGTGGTCAGTTGTCCGCGCTGCCAGAAACTCTTCCAGAATCGTAGCAACCTGAAGATACACATGCTCACGCACTCGGGCGTGCGACCTTTCAAGTGAGTATACCAACTATATATTTTCCTGGTATTTTTAAAGAAAACTTCTCTTAATAATATAGTAAGACATTATAGTTAAGATCATATACATAGGTTTTTAAAATATTTTTAACAGGCAAAAGTGGGCGGTTCCGACACTCAAAATATGTAATCTTGAGCAGCAGGAACGCTAGCGCATTATGTATTCAGTTCTCAGTTTGAAAGTTCTAGACGTGCTTTTTTTGTTCTCCGTGTCTTTTATTTTTGATTTAGTGTCACTGTCGATTTTGGTTATTGAGCCATTTGTCATTGTTGTGCATTTGTGCAAGGTGGAATCCGCGGTGATTTTTGTTTTCTGTTAAGAAGTGCTTGTGATTTTGATCTGTGCAGCGTCGGTAATTTTTATTTTTACTTGCATTCTGCATTTCATTTCCATTACTTCTCTTTTAGTTTTTTGTTTTTATTTCTGAGCCCATTGTTATTGTTGGGAGTTTATTCTCTCAACGCGTTAATCCTCTCTTTGCATTGCGCTTGTTCTTTATTTTGATCTAATCTCCCGTTTTGTTGTTGTGAGTCGCTCTTTCAACGAATTAATATTCTGAACCCATTGAGAATGGGAAAATGTATGAAACAGGCAGAAGGAGGCGTGGCAGACCCCATAAAGTATATATATTCTTGATCAGGGAGAGAAGCCGAGTCGATTTTGCCCTGTCCGTCTGTCTGTCTGTCCGTATGTTTGAACGCATCGATCTCAGAAGATATAAGAGCTAGAGACTTTAAATTTTGCATTTAGTGTTATTTGCAATTTCGGTTTTTGTTAAATTTTTGATGCCACGTCCTCAAATTGCTAAATCACGTATTTCAAGTACTAGAGACTTGTGCTTTGGCACATACACACATATGAATGTCATGATCACGCCCAACAAATTTGATCAAAATCGTTCGACTAGAAAAAGTTATTAAACATTTAATATCTCATATTATCGGCGTCTTGCAGCAGCAGCGAAGCTGATGAGTCATAATGCACAGTTAGCAGATTGTGTGCTTGTGCGTGCGTCTGTGTGTGTGTATGTATTGCTTGCTACATACATATGTACATACATATAAAAGTAACGGAGAATGTTAGCGGCTCTTAGAAATCGCAGTTCTTCGCAGGGTTCAGGGGATCTCTTTGTCGAGCAGTCTCGACTAGACCACTCTTACTTGTTTCCTTTTTGTTTCTAATCTTCCGTTTTGGTTTCTTTAATCCCAATTGCCAATATGACCTGTTGTACAAAAACTTACTCTATGCGGCAAACTTCTGATTCTACACAAGTGCAATTTGTAAATTGCTGGTTGTGTGATAATATGATGCACTTACAGGGCGCGACTACGATAAGGTCACGTCCACTGCTAAAGTTGACTGTGGCGGCTTACGTTGGTCTTGTTCAATTTGTTTGGAAAAACAAATAAATTTTTTCAAAATGTATAACTCGGTGCGGGTTCACTTTTTAAACCTTGATAATATATCAAAACAATTGTCTAGTGAACTAGGTGCTGGTGATAAATTATTAAGTAAATATGATTTTGAATCTTCTCAAGCTGAAATGTCGACTGCTTCTCCGTTGGTACCTCCTTCTATACCTGTTTCTTTTAATTTATTAGCATGTTTTACACCTTGTTCTGACTCGCTTGCGATTCCACTCTTTTGCAGTTCGTCAGGGACACCGGGACTAGATATCCCAGAGTCAATAATGATTCCAACTCCTTTATCTCCTTTATCAAAACGTTCGTGGCCTGAATTCTGAACACAGAAAGCTTTTCTTGAGTAGTTTCAGTGTTCGTTTTGATATTATCCCCCTGACTGAAACGTGATTAAGCTCGAATGCTTATAATAGTCAATTTCTCTCGAATGATTTCACTATTTACAGACATGATCGACTGACTCGTAGAGGAGGAGGTGTCTTATTAGGTGCTACATCTAATATCCTCTCCGAACCAATTATGTATATAGCGTCGCATGATGTCAAGATAGTTACTGTTAAACTAACTTTTAAATCCTGCTCCCTTTTTATACCCTGAGCCCATTGAAAATGGGAAATCAGGGTATAATGTTTTTGTTGAAATGTGAATGTATGTAACAGGCAGAAGGAGGCGTGGCTGACCCCATAAAGTATATATATTCTTGATCAGGGTGACAAGCCGAGATGATATAGCCATGTCCGTCTGTTCGTCCGTCCGTCTGTCCGTATGTATGAACGCGTCGTTCTCAGAACCTACAAAAGCTAGAGACTTGAAATTTTTTATGTAGGTTCGTGTATATCACGATTCGATCGAGTTTGTTTCAAATAATCGATAACTATCATCGTTTTAATGCTATCGATTAAAAACCGATATCTTCATTTAGTTATAAAGTTCTATTTAATTCATCTTAATAGCTAGAGTCTTCGAATTTAGCATTTAGTGTTATGTGGCCCTTACGCAATTTCGGTGTTTGTTAAATTTTGGGTGCCACGCCCCCTTCGCCTCAAATTGGTAACTCCCGTATATCAAATACCAGAGACTTGTGCTTTGGCACATACATACATATGGATGTCATGATCACGCCCAACAAGTTTGATCAAAATCGTTGGTCTATAAAAAAAGTTATTAAACATTTAATTTCCCATAGCATTGCCATGCAAATAACAGCCAAATAACAGGACGCAACTACTTGCGCTTGTGTATGCGTGCGCCTGTGTATGTGTGTGTGTATATTTTGCTTGTAATGAACGTACATATGCATGTGTATATAAAAGATATGAAGAATGCTTGGAATAGCGGTTCTTCGCAGGGTTCAGGGTATACCCTAGTCGAGCGGTCTCGACAAGAGTTTTCTTACTTGTTATTACATGTCCATATATGTTAGTTATCAAATTATATCTTCCACGTCTTTAAAGCTAGGGTCCCCAAATTTTTTTGTAAGTTTTATATTTATTGTATTGTATTGTAATGTAATTTTGATTTTTCCTAAATTTTGAATACCGGCTGCAAATTTCTCTAAATATTTAAATTGAGGTTAGTTGCACTCAAAGCCAGTATATGAATGGGTTTACATTTTTAAAAATTGGAAAAAATGTAATAAAATATGTTGAACATAAGCTGAAAACTTCATTCAAACCCATTAATTCGCGCAAAAAATTTGGCCAATCGGCCAAACACGTGACCAGCAACGCAAAGCAAACTGTTTTCCTATATGTACATGTGCACACATTGAGATGCGTGCATGTAACAAATTCTAAGGACCGCAATAATCCTTGGGATTGCTTTTCTACATAATTTGATTGTAGGTAATATTGATTCGTTCTTCTTGTTAATGAAACTTAATTTCTCGGTTCCTTCAAGAACAATTAGACACTTTCGTCCGTTGCATTTGCCACTGTTCACATCGGATTACTCGTTGCACAGTGCATGTTCAGTTCAGTTCATGTATTATGCGTGAATTATAATAAATTATATCACGTTTTTGCCTCTGAACTGTCTCTTCCTCTAATCAAATCCTTGCTTTCAGCTTTTCTTAGGGATATCCCTCAAAGTAATAAATTATGACGGTGGAAAAATTTGTTGTTAAAGATATATATATATATGTATACAGTTAAGCTTCTCTTTAGTTTATTTTTAATGCCCCTATCATCAATTTCTTTAATTCAATAATATCACTGACCATATAGGGCTGTGAACCGGGGCATAGCCGGCCGGACTGGCAAATAAAATACCCCCATCGGGTTGGTGATATTTGGAAATATTTTATCTCTTTGTTTTAGACTGTAAAAAAAATTGTTTAATTTGTATTTATGTTGACACACGTTTGTGTCAATTATATTTTTTTAATAAATAAATAAATACAAGTTGTTCTGTAGAATGAAAAAATACCCATTAATCAGAGAGTTGTGGGCTCGAATTCGGATTATTTTTCTGCTCCTATAATATAATTTCATTGTGAACATTTATGTTTTTCAAAAGCTCTAGGTGAGAATGTTTTACTAGAAAACACCCTAAACCCTGCGAAGAACAGCTATTCCAAACATTCACATACATATGTATGTATGTATATGTATGTACATTAAAAGCAACACATACACACACGCACAATCATACGCTCTGCTAACTGCTCGACTAAGAGATCCCCTGAAGCGCTAACATTCTCCGTTACTTACATATATACATATGTACATACATATGTAGCAAGCAACATATACACACATACAGACGCACGCACAGGCACACAATCTGCTAACTGTGCAATTTGACTCAGCAACTTCGCTTTTGCTGCAAGACTCCGATAATATGAGATATTAAATGTTAAATAACTTTTTTTCTAGACGAACGTTTTTGATCAAACTTGGGCATGATCATGTCATTTATATGTGTGTATGTGGCAAAGCACAAGCCTCTAGTACTTGAAATACTTGAAAATTTAACAAACATCAAAATTGCACAATGCTCAAATAATACTAAAGGCCAAATTTGAAGGCTCTAACTATAGAGATGAATTAGATAGAATTTGATAACTAAACGAAGATATCGGTTTTAATCGATAAAATTAAAACGTTGACAGTTATCGTTCTATACACGAATCTCCAAATAAAAATTTAAGTCCCTAGCTCTTATATGTTCTGAGATGGACGCGTTCAAACATACGGACAGATGGACGACGGACAGACAGACAGACGGACAGGGTGTAATCGACTCGGCTTGTCTCCTTGATCAAGAATATATATACTTTATGGGGTCTGCCACGCCTCCTTCTGCCTGTTACATACATTTTACCAAACTATTATACCCTGATTTCCCATTTTCAATGGGTTTCAGGGTATAAAAATGACATGACCACACCACCGGGAGTCGAACTCACACCTATATTTGTACTCGTATGTACAAAAGGCATCTCTACCAAGCCGCCACATCATTTTTGCACTGCATGGCACTGCTTGGCGGTGTTTGATAATGCCAATTACTTTTGTCAGCAAGAAAAGAAAAACGCACCCACTAACACTGCCACTGTACTTATGTAGTAGCAGGTGGGAAACTTAACTATCAACTAATTATTGATGCAGATTTCTATTATATTTGGCTAAACAAACGATTTGTTAAATAACTTCTGTGCTATTTAATGGATTTTAAATGGAATTTTCTGCATATTGATTATATTTTTAACTGACCTTCAATTTGAAAAAGTTGTTGGTAAATACAAAAAAATCAAAATTGTATAAAATACATAATTCCATAAATACAACCAACGCCCGCTGTACTGCAAAAGTGTATGTATATCTCCTATAGTTTTCGATCTGAAATCTTTCAAATTGGCTAGTTACTGTAGACCTCTATCGATGACCCAAAACTAATTTTTACGGTTCTTTGGGGGCGTGCCAGGGAAAAAATATTCTGTTATTTCCACAATCTTTGAGTGCAAGCTCAAAAATTATATACTGCACTGAGGCATGGAAAACCAAATAAAGTTAAATTGAATTGAATGTTACTGTTTCCCTCCACTCCAAAAAAAAACTTTAAACATATCAATAAGTGGCGAAAATATGCAGGTTGCACTGTTTTGAAGCTGAACTGTGAATGAGCATTCTGCAGTCGGAATCTTACTTGTTTATCCATACTTATATTCAATTGAAAACTAGAATGTTTGAAAAGAGAGTTCATACCTGAGCTCAGTATATCTTCCAGTACAGTATCAGTACTAGTATAAGTTTTTGTAAGGTAAGGTGAAAAGACGAATATAGATCTGTTTAGCCGCGACACTTAAATTAGGATAGAACTGGCTTATTCAAAATTTTTATGTTTTTATTTTTATATTGATCAAATGACTGTCAATTGCAGGTGCGCGGAACCGGAGTGCAATGCCGCCTTCACCACAAAGCAATGCCTGCAGTTCCATTATAAGAAGGTCCACAACTACACGCAGGAGCAGATGCCAAAGATAGAACGAAGTGTGGCCTATACCTTTGATGCCTATTCGGGCGGGATGAAGGTGGACTTTTTGGGTAAGCCAGTGAGGCAAGCGCTGTTGGGTGCACCACAAGCGTCACGCCCTAACGCTGCTGTCTCCTTCACAGAGCAAGCGCCGCGTCGACGACGCAAGAGCCTCGAGGATCTGAACCAAAACTCAATGCTCAGCAGCTCAATGCAGAGCGACACCGAATATAGTGATGACAACATCTTTGAGGCCATCAAGAAGAGTGGCAAATCGATTAAGGATCTTTGCCGAAACGAACCAAATTTGTCTCTGCTTAGCTCCAAGATCTCCAGCATATTTTCCGAAAAGGTGCCGCCTGTGCAACAGGCGGCCCTAGTAGAAGCCGCTGCAACTGGCAGCGGGCGTAAGCGTAAGAGAAAGAAAGATCTGGCCTCATCCCACATTGCCCAGCAGCAGCAGCAGCTACAGCAGCAGCAACAGCAACAACAGCAACAGCAGCAGCAGCAGCATCAACAGGAACAGCAGCAACAGTTGCAGAACCAGCAACATTCGCAGCAATGCCACCAACAGCAGCAACAACAGCAACAGCTGCATGGTCATTTAGATCAGTCGCCCTCGCATTTGTCGCACCACCAGCAGCAGCAGCAACAGCCCCACTATCATGCCCATAGCCACGCACACGCTCAAGCACATACACACAGCCAACAACAACAGCAGGCGACTGCGCATCATCAACAGCAGCAGCTTCACGACGTCGACGTAGAGGAGGAGAGCGCACGGCTGGAGCAGGTGCGTCGCAAGCAAAACGCTCAGCTTAGTCTGGTCGAATCCTTCCTGACCACCACCGCACAGCGTCTGAGTGCCCAGCAGCAGGTGCAGCAAGTGGTTGCTGCGGCAGCTGCCGTTTCCGCTATGGCCGGCGCTGGTGAGGATCCCGCCAAGCTTGGGCACATGATGGGCCATATGGGAAGCGTGAGCGTGGGCCTGGATGAGGACGATGACGATGATGAGGATGACGAGGATGGCACAGCACATCATTTGCACCATCAACAACAGCAGCACCAGCAACAGCATCAGCAACAACATCACTCGCATCACCACAGCCACACTCATCCACACCAGCACGCCCAACAATCGGCACAGCAGCCACACAACGATACGAGCTATCGCCATGCAGCCGCAATGAATGCGGCTCTCGGTCAGAATCTGGTCGTCAGCAAAGGCAGCAAGAAATGGATCGGCGCTGACGATCGCCATTTGAGTGATAGTGGCGATGTGGCCAATGATGCGACTGTCGGTGGTGGTGCTAGTGATGGCGGTGGTGCAGTCTGTGGTCAATTATCAAGTGGCACTGGAGCTGACCAAGATCTTGGGTTCGTAGTGCCGCCCAGCGCTGTGGACGAGCATAGCAAACTATTGGGCCAGAATCGGGACTTTTTAGCGCGACTTATGAGCAGCGCTTCAGCCAGCCATGCGAGTCATGCTAGCCACCAGCATCAGCATAGCGCGCACAGCCGAGAGGAGGACGAGAATAGCTCCTTTCTGGATGTCGTCGAGTCCAATAATAATGCTGCTGCAGCTGCAGCCGCTGCTGCCGCAGCCATGTCCCAATACCATCACAGTGCTGCGGCCAATGGTGGAGCAGGGGGCGGGGGTAGTGCTGCTGGCAGCGGCGGCGGTGCTGGTGCTGGCAGTCATACGCCGACCGGCGCTCCTACAGTGTCCAGCAGCGTAGAACCACATATGCAAATGAATTCGCTCAGCCACTCGCAGTCGTTCATGAGCTCCTTCTACAACAATGCCAACGCAAGACTAAGCAGCGCCGGCGCTGTTGTCGGCGTCGGCGCCAACTCCTCATCGGCCAGCATGTTGGTGGAGGCAGCCCTCAATTCCGTTGGAAATATGATTGACAGCGAGAGCAGTGATTTAAAGGTGCGTCCAGCAAATTAAACTATCCAACGTATTAACAAGTAAGAAAACTCTTTTCGAGACCGCTCGACTAGGGGATACCCTGAATACTGCTAAGAACCGTTATTCCGTGTATTCTCCGATTCTTTTATACATATATATGTGTGAGTATGTATGTACATTGCAAGCAATACATACACACCCAAATGCGCACACACACAAGCTCAAGTCGCTGCGTCAGCTGTGCATTGGCTCCTATTTGTATGCCAATGTTATGGGAAATTAAATGTTTATTTACTTTTTTTCTAGACGAACGATTTTGATCAAATTTGTTGGGCATGATCATGTCATTAATATATATGTGTGTGTGAGCCAAATCATAAGTCTCTAGTACTTGAAATATGTAATTTACCAATTTAAGACGAAGGGGGCGTGGCATGACACAGTGAAAGCTTTTTGCAAAGAGAGAAAGACTGCGAGTGTTTTGTTGCAATCAGCTGTATTTAATGCTGTTATGATCTTTTCATAAACAAACCATTCAATAAACAAGTAAGAAAACTCTAGTCGGGGGTCCCGTCTAGGAGATACCCTAAACCCTGCGCTATCTGCGTTTTTTATACCTTGAACCCATTGAAAATGGGAATTCAGGGTATAATGTTTTTGTTGAAATGTATGTAACAGGCAGAAGGAGGAATTTCTGAAACAAACTCGATATGCGCGCCCTATACAGGGAACTACAAAAAAATTTGAAGTCTCTAGCTATTGAAAGTTCTGAGATCGACGCGTTCATACATACGGAAAGACGGACAGACAGACGGACATGGCTATATCAACTCGACTTGTCTCCCTGATCAAGAATATATATACTTTATGGGGTCTGCCACGCCTCCTTCTGCCTGTTACATACATTCACATTTCAACAAAAACATTATACCCTGAATTCCCATTTTCAATGGGTTCAGGGTATACAAAATGCTTGAAAGGCGAAATTTTATATAATAATTAAAGGCATTTAAAAAACATTTTTTTATTACACCCGAATCTCAATTGTTATTGACCATATTCTTAGGAAAATAATTTTAAAGTTGGAATAATTTTGGACAAATTTTATATTTCACCCCGTAACGCCATGTAGAAAGTTGATAATTACTGTTGGACACATATTTTATAAATATGTATATATAATATTAATACAGATTTATATTTATATTATCTATATTTTCCTCGTTAAATGTTAAAAATCAAATGATTTGAATTTCCGTTCTGCACAGTAGTTTATTTCGCATATCCCTACTTTTCATGTATAGCAGGAGGCTCTAAAAAACCAAGGTCTTCATTGGCCTTGCATTTGCATTTACTTTTTTCTTCCATAATTTTAGTTTGTGTGAAACTGCATAAAAATACGTAGAATTACAAAAACTAAACAGAGTTCATCACAAATAACAGAAATTCAAGCCAATATTCAACAAAAACATACGAATGATCATAGCGATATCAAGCGATAAAGCGATTCAGAATCGCTCTCTCGCAACTCTCATTTTTCGCTTTGACTCGCTTCGCCCGTACTCTGACATGAGATAATCGATTACATGTAAATATGCGTGCAGAGCTTTCTCGCTCATTACCATTATATTATCGCATCGCTTCGCCGGCACTCTGCCGTCAGCCTTAGGCTTACATTATATATCTATTAGAGAAAAATTTTGAGTACCCCATCACAAATTTTTCCTTTTCGAACCATTTACAAAAAAAAATTAGGCAAAAATGTAGTCTATCTTAGAATAGACCAAGAGCAACAGTAAATATATATTGGGATCTCTGCGTGGAGTAAATGAATGTATTTTAAATTTGAAGTCTGTAGTTGCAATAGTTAAACGCAACCGTAACAATAATTTTTGGTAGAGGAGGTCCCCAGTAACTTAGCATCCAACTTTGAAGCTTCTAGCACCAAAACTGTGGGATATATAAGCTGATATTAGTTGCCACACGCCCTGTGGGCGTAGATATATCCGCCATAGCTTTTTGGGATCTCGACGTAAGTGTTCAGTTAAAGTCTCAACTCTCTAGCCCTTCTAGAAGTAGTGTTTCTGAGATATAGAAAATTGCATTTTCCGGTTTGCCACGCCCCTAGTGGGCGTATCGGGAAAATCTTGACACTGTATCTGACGAGGGTATATACGAGTATATATTTCAAATTTCAAGTCTCTACCTTCAATGGCGTGGAAATGGTTTGCGTTCATACGGACAGACTGACAGACGGACGGAAAGCATGACGCACATTGCACAAAACCAATATACTTTTACACTTCGTGAAAAAGTACAAATATGCCAAATTTCATCAAATATTATATGACTATATAAGACTATATTCAAGAAAACAGTTGCGGATTATGAGTAAAAGAGTGGTTCGTCATTCTTATGATATTGTCAACTAATTATACCCTGAACCCATTGAAAATGGGAAATCAGGGTATAATGGTTTTGTTGAAATATCTGTAACAGGCAGAAGGCGTGGCTGACCCCATAAAGTATATATATTCTAGATCAGGGAGACAAGCCGAGTCGATTACACCCTGTCCATCTGTCTGTTTATCCGTATGTATGAACGCGTCGATCTCAGAACCTATAAGAGCTAGATACTTCAAATTTTTTTGGTAGGTCCTTGCATATGGTGCGCTTATCGAGTTTGTTTCAGAAAATCGATAACTATTTTCATTTTATTGATATCGATTAAAAACGAAAGCCTTAATTCAGTTATACATTTCTATCTAATTCATCTTTCTAGCTAGAACCTTCAAATTTTGATTTCAGTGTTATTTGAGCCTTACACCATTTCGATTTTTGTTAAATTTTGGGTGCCTCAAATTTGTAAATCACGTATTTTAAATACTAGAGACTTGTTATTAAACATTTAATTTCCCATAATATTGGCACAAAAATAGGAGCCCAAGCACAGCTGACGCAGCGACTTACGCTTGTGTGTGTGCGTATGTATGTATGTTCAGGGTATCCCCTACTCTAGAATAGAGTTTTCTTACTTGTTTTCATATAAATATAGTTATTATCAAGATGGTATTTACTTGTGCTTAATCCCGTGCCTTTTGTACTTGATCAGGTTCCCACCGAGAACCACATGAATAGCGATAGTCCGATGAGCGCGCATGTGGATGCGGAGGCGCAACGTTTTGGTAGCAGTGGCGGCGGTGGTGGTGGCGTCGGCAGTGGAGCGAATGGTATTGGCTCGACCATGGACAATTTGGAGAATGAATTGAAGATGATGAAGAGCCTGGGCAGCTTTCCCATGCAGATACCTCCATTGCCTATGTTCCAAGGCGCGTGCAACATTTCGCCGAACGCCTCAACGCCCACCAATCCGCAGAGTAACCAGAATCAGAACGATGTAGATGTGGATGCTAGCACCACACCACGTCCCCAGCATCCGGATTCTGATGGCTTCTCATCGTCGCACCACCGGACACCGCCCTCTCCACCCCCTATATCGCCAGGTCGGGATTATGGCGGCATGTTTGGTGCCGCCAACGGTGCCGGTGGACCTGGGTCCAACAGTACGCCAGCGGGCAGCTCTAGCGGA
This sequence comes from Drosophila mercatorum, assembly GCA_961210405.1. Classification (NCBI taxonomy): domain Eukaryota; kingdom Metazoa; phylum Arthropoda; class Insecta; order Diptera; family Drosophilidae; genus Drosophila; species Drosophila mercatorum. The sequence goes on from CAUIUS010000010.1 coordinate 715,546, forward strand.
GGTGGTGGTGCCGCAACCACAGGCAACAATTTGTCTGCATCATCGCCTCTGCCAGCAACGATGCAGCCCCAACGACGTAATGCGTCCAGCGTAGGCAGCACATATCCCGAGCACGAGCTCATTTCGCCCGCCTCCTCGCCAAGTATACCACGCTACAACTTCAACGGCGACATGATGCGCCACAAACGCGCCCTCCAGGAGCACGAGCAGCAGGAGCGACGCCAGAATATCTCACGGCACAACCAAATGTCCAGCGACGAAGAAAACAGCATAATGCCACAGAACAGGTAAGTCCAGTGATGCGAGTTGTCCAATACATGAACTAACTAATCAATTTAATCTTACAGCACTGGACAGGATATGCGCATGAAGTTCCCACAATCCCAAATCGATCTCATGTACTCAAAATATGAGAGCATGGCCAGCAATCTGAAGTACAATAACCAGGAGCTTAACTCACCGGCCGAGTATAGGCAAAGCAGCAATAATAATGTAGCAAGTGTTGCAGCAGCTGCAGCAGCTGCTGCAAACGCTGCGAATGACATGTCCGATCTGCAAGGCCTGGACATGAGCTCTCGCTCGAATGCATCAAGCAACTATCATCACAACTTTCAGCTGCCGAGCAGCCGCTACCACCATCACATCTACGATATACTCTCCGATAGGGAGCAGAATCAACAGCCACAGGCGCAACAGCAGACGCCGGCACCGGTGGTGCATCAGCAGGAGCATGGCAGTCACGGTGGGCACAGCAATCAGCTGGCCATGCAGCAGCATCAGTCGGCAGCTATGCACAACATGCTCAGCGAACAGTTGGGCGAGCAGGAGCACGATCAGACCACATCGGTGGACCTTAGTCGCACCGCGAACTATGTGGTGTCGTCGCCGCCGCAGCTGCCCTACAATCACCCCCATCACGATATGTTGCGCATGGCCTCGCTGGATTTGACGCCTAATACAGCCAATATGGCAGTGGGAAATAATCGTTCGTTTCTGTCCTCGCAGATGCAGCACCAGAGTCGCGAGAGCCTAGAGCATCATCGCCTGCTCTCGACAGTCGAACAACATCGCATATTGGCCGCCTCGAATGCGGCTGCTGATCAGCATCGGTTGCTCGTTGATCCCACCGCCCATCTACTAATGGAGCAAAACAACCGATTGCTGGGCACCGCGGATCAATCACGTCTCCTGGGCGAATCGGCAGCGGCAGCTGCACAGAATCGTCACATGGCCAGAAGCTTTGGTGCCTACCATCAGGTGGCCTCCAGCAATTATCATCCAGGCGTGCGCCCTCCGCCAGTGCTGCCATCAGCGAATCATCATGCTTCCAATCCATCTAATTATCATCCATTTCCCGCCTACTACTAAGAGCCACACTTCATCTATCGGCCGGCCGTAGCGAAATCCAATGAGAAAGAAGATGAAACGCACAATCAAACCTAACCAACCTTAACCCAGCTCAGTTTATATATATATATATATATATATATATATATATATATATATATATATATATATATATATATATATATATATATATATATATATATATATATATATATATGTTTTTGCTCTAATTACATATACATACATATGCTAAATATACGATTGATTGAAAAATATCTTGCGAACTGACAGACGATATGCTAGAAACTAGTTATTAGACATATGAATATGTTTGTATATACATATGTCTGCAGGATCCACTTACAGCTGACTGGGACTATGTGCAGTTTGAATATATGTATGTATATATATATATATATATATATATATATTCCATTAGTTATCGTCAGGTAACTACCTATATGCGTTTACTACCCGTGATTAGTTCAATTTCAAGCCCAAATATATTAATATATTTATGCTGTACGTATTTATGTAAATTTATGTATGTTGCAACAGTAACACTTTTTGGTTCCTCGGTTCTATTTGCATCTATTTATACTTATAAATAATAAATTATTCCTTCATAAGCTGTACAAGAAACCCAATTGAGAGGTATCGCATTATGTTCAGTTTTCCTACTACTATATACATTATACATATGTAAAAACTTATTTAATTCAATGAAATAAAATGATGGAAAAAATAAAAGTAAATAAAAAAATCAACCTTAAAGTGTGCCAATATGTTTAAGTGTATATTCAATTTTTTTCGCTAAAGCTGGCAACCAATATGTATAGTTGTATATTAAAAAATAAATTAAATCAATAAAGAAACAAATACAAATTATAATAAAAATATATATAAGACGATTTGCCGCTGAGTTTGTATAAACTTTATAAAAAAAAGGCATTGCTATTTTTACACTATGCTATATTTTAGACCATGAAAAACTAAAAATAAAAATGGAGTTATAAACGAGTACAAAGTGTTGAGCAGACATTGAGTGAAGGCGCAATTAAATAATAAACAATAAATTAAAAAAAAAAAAATTAAGTAATATATAAATAAATTTGTTTGGCAGCAAAGCCAGGTCCCAAAAACCCACTCAGCAATGTAATAAATAATGGATAATGAACAATGAATATTGTAAGTTACAATTATTTTAAAATATTACTAGATGAAACACTTGATAATTGACGTACACATAAATGTAATGATTCATATTTATATACATATATACATACATATGTATATAATTGTGTGTACGGAACAGATTGACAGATCAGCTAGAGCAACTTTTTTAATTTTTTTGTTTTTGTTTTTTAATTCCAACTAAAAATTTTAAAATACATGATTATATTTAAAAAGATATATATATAATTATATATAGCACGTAAATAAATAAAAACATATAATTTCATGTAAATTATTTAATAAAAAACAGCAAAAAATAATTAAATTTAAAAATACATACATATGTATGAATGTGTATACACACAGATATCCCAATAATTATAAGATGCGCTCCTTAGATGTACATATGTACATATGTATGTATGTATGTACAGTATAAATAAGTAAATAAGTATATATATATATATATATATATATATATATATATATATATATATATATATATATATATATATATATATATATATTGTGTGTGTGTGTGTGTGTGTGTGTGTGTGTGTGTGTGTGTGTGTGTGTGTGTGTGTGTGTGTGTGTGTGTGTGTGTGTGTGTGTGTGTGTGTGTGTGTGTGTGTGTGTGTGTGTGTGTGTGTGTGTGTGTGTGTGTGTGTGTGTGTGTGTGTGTGTGTGTGTGTGTGTGTGTGTGTGTGTGTGTGTGTGTGTGTGTGTGTGTGTGTGTGTGTGTGTGTGTGTGTGTGTGTGTGTGTGTGTGTGTGTGTGTGTGTGTGTGTGTGTGTGTGTGTGTGTGTGTGTGTGTGTGTGTGTGTGTGTGTGTGTGTGTGTGTGTGTGTGTGTGTGTGTGAATGTGTGCATAACATATACGCAAAGCAGATCCAGATTTGCCGAAGAGCACATTGAAAATACTGATAAGAACAAATGATATTTACATGTGAAATAATAAAATTATCGACTATTAATCAAAATTGAATATATTGCAATGAAAGAAAACTCGATAGTTCTCAATTAGTTGGGTCTTTATCGATAACAAAATTAGTTGGGTCTGTATCGATAACAAACGCGACTGATTTTAACAGGGCCACCAAGAAAGATGACATTTCATTTTAAAAAAAAAGAAGTCAATTACATACATACACTAACCATATAACACATACATAGATATAACACGCAGAGCACTGAAATTCAGCGAATTCCCACAGTGACAAGACAGCCCCAGGCGAATTCACCGAATTCGCTTTACTTTTTGCTGCGAGCAGCGGGTACTCTGTGACAAGAAAATCAGTGCTCTGCGAGCGCTCATTCGGTAATGGTCCATTTGTATATAAAGCCTTCTATGCAACCATGTATGCTTATTTTCTGATCTCTTCTCTCTCATATATTTTTATTATCTGCTCTCTTCTCTCTCCAATATATATATGTAAGAACTCACCAGCAGCAGCACACCAAAATTGAAATTTGCTCGCTGAGGCTTCATTTCTTCTCTTGCGACAGTAGAGTATACCAACTTTTGAAAGTGTTTGTCATGCCCATGCAAAATGTTGACATTTGTATTATTATTTATAAAAAGGGTATGGAAGTGTGAGGCTCATACGAAAAATTTGTTTTCGCGACGAGCATGCACACACACTATCAGTACTTACCGTTACAGCTGCTCACATGTATGAGCATTTGTGTGCCTCCATGCGAAACTTTAGCTGCAAGTGGAAATTGTAGAAACCCAATGCGTGTGTGCCTTAGAATTTTGTGAATGACACAAGGATTTGTTCGATCTTGTGAACTTACAAATCCACTTCACACATATACATATGTATGTACGTACATACTTACATCTAGAAATTAATGTAAGTGTATACATAAATGCACATACATATATCGTTTAATATAATTAATTAAATAACAAAGGCCCATCAGCATTAATAAATGGAAAAAAATCATCGTAGAGCACTAACTAATAAGTGTACATAATTCTTTCGAATATGCCTGTCATTGGGCTTTAAGGGACTTATGTGGGTTAGGTGATTCATATCTATTGCCATAATGCACCGATTACTGTAGGTCATAAATGCTCATTTGACAGTCACTCTACAATTTAAACCACACAAAATTAACAAGCTACTGAATCGCACTATATTCCACAATTCTGATCAGACGCACACATGTTCAAATGTGTGTGTGCAGTCCACGGGTCCCAACCAGTGATGCCAGACTTTGGGAAGCAGAATAAGCTTGATTGACCAAAAATAAATAAGCTAGAATAAGCTAAAATTAACAAAAAACAAGTAAGAAAACTCTAGTCGAGACCGCTCGACTAGGGTATACCCTGAACCCTGCGAAGAACCGCTATTCCAAGCATTCTTAATTTCTTTTATATACACATGCATATGTACGTTCATTACAAGCAAAACATACACACACACGCACAGGCGCAGGCACACACAAGCGCAAGTCGGTGCGCCAGCTGTTGTTTGGCTTCTTTGCATGGCAATGCTATAGGAAATTAAATGTTTATTAACTTTTTTTCTAGACCAACGATTTTGAGCAAACTTGTTGGGCGTGATCATGTCATCCATATGTATGTATGTGCCAAAGCACAAGTCTCTAGTATTTGATATACGGGAGTTACAAATTTGAGGTAAAGGGTGCGTGGCACCCAAAATTTAACAAAAACCGAAATTGCGTAAGACCCAAATAACACTAAATGCTAAATTTGAAGAATCTAGAAAGATGAATTAGATAGAATTTTATAGCTGAATTTAGATTTTCGTTTTTAATCGATAACAATAAAACGATAACAGTTATCAAATTTCTGAAACAAACTCGATATGCGCGCCCTATACAGGGACCTACGAAAAAATTTGAAGTCTCTAGCTATTGTAAGTTTTGAGATCGACGCGTTCATACATACGGACAGACGGACGGACGGACAGACAGACAGACGAACATGGCTAAATCGACTCGGCTTGTCTCCCTGATCAAGAATATATATACTTTATGGGGTCTGCCACGCCTCCTTCTGCCTGTTACATACATTTCAACAAAAACATTATACCCTGATTTCCCATTTTCAATGGGTTCAGGGTATAAAAATAAGCTAACCATAAAACATAAACATAAACTAGTAAGAAAACGCTAGTCGGGGGTCCCGACTAGAAGATACCCTAAACCCCGCGCTATGTGCGTTTTTTAAAATACTGCATAATTAGCATTTCGTATAAACGCACAGAAAACTAAATTCAATTTATTTTCAATTGTTTAGCCAATAGCGCCATCTATGGTTCGATAGAATAGCGCCATCCATGTTTCGATTTATTGAACAGCTGATAATTAGCTAATCATAGCGCCATCTACTGGAAATATGTACAATAAAACTTGCTCAATGTGTATGTGTGTATGTGTGCACATGCATAGGAAAACAATTTGTATTGCGCTGCTGGTCTCGTGTTTGGTCGATTGGCCAAATGTTTTGTTTAATAACTTCAGCGCGAATTAATGGATTTGAATGAAATTTTTAGCTTATGTTTATCATATTTTATTACATTTTTATCCAATTTTTAGAAATGCAAACCCATTCATTTACTGGCTTTGAGTGCAACTAACCTCAATTTAAATATTTGGGGAAATTTGGAGCCGGTATCCAAAATTTAACAAAAAAAACAAAATTAGATAAAATAAATATAAAACTTACAAAAAAATTTGGGGACTCTAACTATAAAGACGTGGGAGATATAGTTTTATAACTAACATTCGATAATGTTTTTAATCGATAACATTAAAACTAAAATAGTTATCGACTTTTTTTTAACAAACTCGATCTTTTCGTGCTATTCACGGACCTACATAAAAAATTTCAAGTCTCTAGCTCTTAAAGGTTTTGAGAACGCATTCACATTTGAACAAAAACATTATACCCTGAATTCCCATTTTCAATGGGTTTAGGGTATAAACAGAGTACCCACTGCTCGAAGCAAAAAGTAAAGCGAATTCGGCGAAATCTCCGGCATGGGGCTCTAATGTCACTGTGCGAATTCGCTGAATTTCATTGCTCTGCTTGTTATATCCAGTATGTGTTATATGGTTAGTGCTCAGACTTCTTCTATAAAACAAAATGTATTTATGAAATGCAGTTACTGCACTGCAGTAGTCTGACTATCTGGGATTTCAGGCAACAGAATCCAGTTAAATATTTTTAAAGATAGGTCAGTCGATATATGTATATATATGTATATATATATATATATATATATATATATATATATATATATATATATATATATATATATATATATATATATATATATATATATATATATATATATATATATATATATATATATATATATATATATATATATATATATATGTTTGTAATGATATGATGTTCATAACTTTGGCATTTCCTTCCAAATTTTGTTGAACAAAATGCACAAGTTTTGTTTCCATATGCAGTGCACAGTTAATAGAGAGGCAACATCGCGAATTTACGAAACCATACGAGTCGGCAATTTCAGCAAGCAACCAACGAAGTCAAACGACAAGAACGATAAGAGCTGGAGTCAAAAACGATTACGATAGCAAAGAGCGATAGACCGCAAGCGAACGACATTTTTAAGATACAGAAGAAGAAAGAGTAAAGAAGAGAGGCAACAATAGAGAAAAAGCGCAGAAGAGAGAAAGAATCACAGAGAGGGCACGTGCGAGAGCACTATCATGACGAAATTCCTATCCAATGAATGAAATAGCTAATAGACAATTGTTGAGACCACACCAAGCAAATACATATGACGCCGACCCCGGTGGAGACTGTAGTAGCGACGTCGACGCCGCAAAGAGAATGCAATGACAATGAACATAATGGGGCAGCTGCGACAGCAGCAACAAAAAGAGGCGACACTGACAAGGTTTCGTTTTCGCCGACGCCTCCCGATATTGGCAGCACGAGAGTAGGCAGCGATATGCTGATAATGACGCCAGAGCAAATTGCCGAGGCATACGAAAAAACTGTGCAAGAGGAAGAGAAAAAGAGAGCAAACGCAGAGGAGCGCGGCTGGTTCTTTCGTAATCTCAACATTCGGAATGCGCCTACCGCCTTTCGTGATAGACTCTTGCTGATAGTCGGCAAACTTTTGAGATTCATTTTACATTTAGACATGCATGGGGGCACGACCGGTAACAACATCAACTTCGTCGGGGGTCTTATAGACTTTTTGGCTGGCTCATTGGGTGAGTTCTCAGGCCTCGAGTTAGTCGCACGTACATACATAAATACTTGTAATATAACATTAAATTGAACTCCTTTAGGCGGTGCCGCTCAGGTCTATGTTTCGCAGCCATTAGACACTGTCAAGGTAAAGCTACAAACATTTCCCGAGGCCTACAAAGGCATGCTGGATTGCTTTTTCAGTACCTACAGAAAAGATGGTGTCATGCGGGGTCTGTATGCCGGCTCTTTGCCGGCGGTATTTGCGAATGTGGCAGAAAACTCGGTGCTTTTTGCAGCCTACGGAGGCTGCCAGAAGTTTGTCACCTACGTCGTAGACAAGGAATTGACAAGCGATTTGACCACCACGGAAAATGCATGCGCCGGGTCATTGGCTGCTTGCTTTTCCACGTTAACTCTCTGCCCCACCGAGCTGATCAAGTGCAAGCTACAGGCGCTGCGTGAAATGAAACACTTCGTGGAACCCACCCAGACGGCGGACATTCGTACTCCTTGGACATTAACACGTTACATCTGGCGCACCGAAGGTGAGTGTTAATAATTTATTTTATTATTTGTCAATCTACATACTATGTCGATTAGATTAAGCAAATATCTCGCTGTTGTTATTCTCTGTTTCTTCATAATTCACATTTAATCGCGAGTGCGCAGATACGGTGCCAAAAAAAAAAAACAGCTGCACGCCTGTTTACTTCGCTATGTTCGGCGTTGCCAGACTGCTTCAATTATTTCCAACAATATAGTTTCTATTAGTTTTCTATGCAACAGTTCTTACAATTGCATTGCTATTTTCTGCCATTTTGTCCATATTCAGCTTGACTATATTTTTTTATTTTTTTTTTTTTCTATTTTAAGCTACCATAGACTAGATATTTAATATACTTTTATTAAATGCAAAACATAGGATTTCCTCTCGGTTCATAATTCTTGTTTTTTTTTGTTTTTGCTACTTTTCATGATCTACTGATATTATGATAGTCTTAGTCCATGTACATGATACTGACAGAAAAGTATTTTAAATATGTATGTACATATTTATTAAATAAGTTCATGAAATATGTAAATAATGAGTGAATACTCGTCCCATATCTGACGACAATACATCTTTTGGATAATGCTATTCTACATACATATGTACATATACATATATAATTACATACATATGTATAAGTGTACAGAAGTAACGCTTGTTATCAGCTAAGTGGAAATTTACACAATTATTTTTGATTGACATATGCCTCATGCACACCATAAACGGTTTAGCAAATCCTCAGTGCGGAATTGGATTTCAATATTGCTCTGTTTCGCATACGCATTTGCTCCCGCCTGGCACGCTGCTAGCTATAGATAAGAAACATCACGACTAGGGTTACTCCACATGGGGTTTATATAGAATAGTCTATTATTAGAGCACTAGCCCCACGTGAGAGACGTTGACTATTATTTTCCAAACATCGTCACACCGCATGCGCGTGCTTTCTCTTTCTCGCTTCTAATTCGTATCTCTTTTATTCTGTGTAATGCTCATTCTCTCTCTCTCTATCTCTGCAGGTATACGCGGCTTTTATCGGGGTCTAGGCTCCACATTTGTTCGCGAAATGCCTGGATATTTCTTTTTCTTTGGTAGCTATGAAGGCACTCGCGAACTGTTGCGTGGGTGAGTATGGCATTGATGCACTTTCACATTAGGAAATAACTGTAAAACAAAACAAGTACATATACTTATAATTAACAGTAAGGATCAGACAAAGGATGAAATTGGTCCGGTTCGTACAATGATCGCTGGTGCCGTTGGCGGTGTCTGTCTATGGACATCAACATTCCCAGCTGATGTCATAAAGAGTCGTATTCAAGTAAAAAACCTAAATGAGGGCATGTTTAGTGTCGGTGCAGATATTGTCAAGCGCGAGGGCGTATTGGCATTATATCGTGGACTGTTGCCATCTGTTCTGCGAACCATTCCGGCTACTGCCACCCTGTTCGTTGTCTACGAATATACTAAAAAGGCTTTACATGGGACATTAGCACAGTAACTTGTATCAATCGTAACAGGGGTGGGCGTGACCGCGGGCGGTTATTACAAATTAGCCCTTGTTTCTGGATTTCTATTATAAATCTATTTACTACATAGCTCCCGCGTTTTTTGTTATTATTATTATTAATATTAAAAGCACTGACTATTACTATTGCTAGTGCTATGATTAGAATTAACGATTCACGATGATCAAGCATGTCCACATCCAGCCAGCTCCGCGTGTCGCCAGTCAAATGTTAGCCGCCTGACGCAGACGTCGTTTTAAGAAGTCCTGCCGATCCGCTGATGTTTCCAGTTCCCGCCATTCGTGCCAAAGGATCTGTAAGTGAAGAGGTTGCAGAAATTTTCCAAATAGTTAAGTACTTTATATACGATGTTTTTGTAGGAAAATAAACTAATTTTAATATGAAGGCATATATATAAACTATTCTACTATATATGGTCGATAGGTATTTAGAAGTCATTTAAAAGTACTTACCACGATTGGCTTGTGTCCCAGCTGCTGTAGTTGTTTTAACTTCATGGCAAACTGCCCCGTATAGCGATTCTTTTCGCGTATAACATTATTCCAGCCAGCGACCGTAATTATTAGCGTATCTATATGTGGTGCTTCCTTGGAGCCAAGCAGATGTTGGCGTGTAAGCAAAACTCCACTGTAGTCCTCTGGACACTGGCTGGCACTCAATGGCATAGGGCGCTGTTGTTGTCGATCATAGCATACGATCATATCGCAGCGATCGTAGTGGGGAAGAATGTGCTTCAGACTTACTGGGGTCCGCAGCAGACTACCTACAGCATCGCGAATCTCCAAGAGAATTCGATCAGTGCTGTTGAGCTTTAAGCGGTCGTCTAACCGATCAGGTATATACTGTGTATACAGTTTACCCATTTGTTGACGTTGCCTTTCTGTGAGCCGTGGCCCTTTATACTCAGAGCCCAGTAATTGGGCAAAGCTATCTAGGTGGAAGTATTCGCGACCTGGTAGACCACTACGATAAGCGTGGCGAAGAAAGCGTGGCTCCAATACCACGCCAAGCTGCTCAACATTGCAATTGCCTCGCATGCTGAGGAACTGCATGTAGTTGGTGTAACAACGTGGATAGCGCAAGATCTCATCAATGCGGCCACGCATCAATTCCGGAAAGCGGTGGGCTAGACGGCGTTCAACACCGCTAGCTGTGTTTATATTAAATAGTGCTATGACCAGACAAATCCGCTCTAAATCCTTAAGACGGGCGGCATCCAGTTCGCGTTCAAAACGAAGCAAAATCCGCTCCAAAAGCTCGTCGTTGCAGGTCTGCAGCTCGCAACCGAGCAGCGCCATATGCAAGCAGGTCAGCAGCGATACACGCTCCACTTGCGGCAGCAGTGACACCAAAAGGTGAGTGAGCGAAGCTGCTTGTGGCAATTTGCTGCTGTAGCGCAACACCTTGAGCAAAGAGACTAGTGTGATGTCTTCGACACTATCCAGCTGCGCTTCAAGGCGAGTGTAGAACTGATGCAGCAACTCGGGGCTGCGTATGGGCGTCTGTGTCTTAAAGAATCCCATGGCCATGATGCCCAGCTCCTCAATAGTCATTTGTTGTACGCACTGCGCCAGATTTAGCTCAAAGTCAAACATCTCGAACACAGGTCGACGCAGCAGATTGCACAGAAACATGGACTGCACCAGCTGCTCCGGCGGCATCTTACGTACCTTGCGGCCTAGCCTACGCAAAGCTAGCCACACAAATTCACCAATGCGCGCAAGTCCGAGCTGGTACCAGGCATCGCTCATCAGCAACAATTGAGCAATGGACCAGCGCTCGATGCGGCGACAGCACTCGATATCAAGTGTGTTCCAAAGCTCTATGTAGTTGGCCACCTTTGTGGACGCTGGGATCGGCAGCTTTCGTAGGCAAAGCAACGTACCTAGCAGTTGCTCATCGCAGAGCTTACTTACCTCTTTGCAATAGTGGCCTATGAAGTCAGCGAAACGATCCTCGCTGATTTGTACGCACGCATGTGTACAGTATTGGACCAGCGACTGAAAGTCCGCAAACAATTCAGCTGGTTGCGCATTCTTTACGGGCTCCAGCACTCGGGACGGCATGTCAAAATGAGTACTAGTTGAAGCTGTCTCTAACCAATCGCTGGAGCGCACAATCTGATACTTTCTCAGAGAATCCGATAGAATGCAGTGTGCGTATTTATTCTCAAAATCAACAAAAACCTTAGCAGGCATCGCCGGCATTTTGTGTATATAACGATGCAGTAGCAGGGGTGGCGATCTTTGTGCTCCGACCAAGCTTGGCAGAATGCATCTTATTTTCGACGAAAACATGTTATTTTCTGTTAATTCATCAATTTTAATTATATTTTGGCCTCATGTCAGTGCACAAAAAAAAATAAGAACAGAAAACCAGCAACTGCATTATAAAATCATCAGCTGATTCTGGTGATGCCTGACAATCATGCTTCTGCCTCTTATCGATATTTTGAAAGCGCCATCTACCAACTATTTTTGTAAAATAAGATTTAAATTTCAAATTTATCAAAAACTGTAAAATCTTAAAATATTATAATAATAATCATAAAGAGTATGAATACGTTTATAATGTTCAGTATGCTGATTTATGTGCTGGCTGTACATAATAGACACATGGGGTTTTAACTTAATAAAATTATAAAGAAAACTCATCTTTTTTACCCTAAACCCATTGAAAATGTGAAAAAAGTATGTTTTTGTGATAATGTTTGTAACAGGCAGAAGTATATAGATACTTGATCAGGTAGACATGACACATGTCCGTCTGTCTGTGTGTCCGTATGTTTGAACGCATCGATCTCAGAACATATGTATGTATGTATGGACATACATACATACATATGTATGTATAAGAGCTAGAGACCTAAACTTTTGTTTGGAGGTGTGTATACAGCGCATAAAGATTAAGTCTGTTCCGATAACTGTCATAGTTTTAATGTTGTTGGTTAAAAACCGAAATAGTTATATAGTTATAAAATTCTATCTAATTTTGCTTTTGGTTTTATGTGTGTTTTATACAATTTTGATTTTTCTTAAACTTTGGATTTCCCTCCAAATTTACAAAACACGTATATTTCAAATACTAGAGACTTTGCTTTGGCAAATACACACATGTGAATGTCATGTTCACGCCCTGCAAGTTTGGTTAAGAACGTTTGTCTACAAAAAAAAGTTATTAAACATTTAATTTCTCATATTATCGGCGACTTGCAGCAAGAGCCGAAGTTGCTGAGTCAAAATGCAGACTTTGTGCTTGTGGGTGCGTCTATGTGTGTATGTATTGCTTGCTACATACATATGTACATAAGAAAGTAACGGAGAATGTTAGCGATTCATAGGAATAGCGGTTTTTCGCAGGGTTCAGGTTATCTCCTAGTAGAGCAGTAGCGACAAGATCACTCTTACTTGTTTTTGTATTTTTTTAGACTATGGATGCACATGTAATATTCCGTTATACTTAACTTAAACAATTGACCATAAATAATATGTCTGTTTTTATGCTTTCATAAAACAGCCGTTCAATTTCTTTGTAAATAGTTAAAGCGATTCATATCACAAAATCCAAATTGTTGACCAAACAATTATAAATCTTGTAAATATTACAATAAATATAAATGTAAGATATTATATATATATAAGATATTATATATGAAAACTTCAAGTGTACATACATACATATGTATACGAAAAACAGGTTAAACGCAAAATTGGTTATAATACAGAACACAAACTAGCTTAAAATTATAGGTTTAATAGGATTTTCCTTATGAGTTTTTAAAGAGGCGAATTTGCATTACATTTCGCATATTCATGTATGTATGTATTGCACCAAATTTCAACATATTTACGTAAGTACACACATATGTATGTACGTACCTACCTACCTGCGTTTAAATAATTATGTTTGTAGGTATAAAGAGTGTTGAACGAGATAGCATAATGACAATAATAATGATAATGATAATAATTGATGATGATGTTAGCGTTAAATTTCTTTGCAACTTTCTCAGTGAACGTATTTAACATTTGCATAACAATTAAATGTTTTCTTTTAATAAAATGTTGAATGAAACATAAAAAAAAAAACAAAAACAAAAAAGACCCCCATCAATTAAACCGAACCTGATTTTACAACATTAATTAGAATACGCATCGATACGTTTAATTAGAATCAACATGGGTATTTTCCAATCAACAATGTTTTATATCACCATATCATCAAGCTAGTCCCCTTTCGAGCTTCTGAGGTATCGATATCGAATTCGAATCGACAGACACTTTCATCGTGAACTTTCGTTTGACAAAAGATTTTGTTGCTTTCTGCTAGAGAAACATATGTATGTATATACATATGTGTGTATGGCACATTTAATTTCAATAATAATGAAAACAAAAGTTAAAAACAAACGACGAATATGTAAAAACAAAATATGTATATACACAAAAACAATTTTTATAAATCAACCGCTAGCTGCGCGCAAACGAGAGCGTAGGGCAGATGTCGCTTCTGAGTCAGATGCAGAGAGAAGAGGAGTTTGTGCTAGTTAGAGGGAGACGGCGTAAGTCAGAGGCGTGATTATGAAAAGAAGCAACCCACCTCCCCTTACCATGATGCTAGTAATGACATAGACAGTTTACAGTTGTTTCTTAATACACTACCTTTGGAGAGCATATCAATTTTTAAGCTTTCTTTGTCGAACGAATTAAATGAAGCTGGAATAGTTTTTTTTACGAATGAATTATTAAACATTGATACAAATATTGTCGTTCATCTAAGTAGTCATTTCTAACTATATGGTAGTCGTTTCTTAACAAAATATGCACAAAAGTATATATATTTTGAAAACATATTTCTTAAAATATAACAAACGTAAAAAGATAATTTTAAGTTGAATATTTTAACGTGTTTTATTTTTTAGTTCCTAATTTTGTTTTTTAAGTTACAGCGCATTACATGGCCGCCTGTTAGACGATGTTTCTAAAATTTTCCCGTTTGAGCAGCGCAGTTGTCGATGGTATATAAATTTTGACAATGGAACGACCACGGCTTAAACCAATTTTGGCAATGCGCGCGGCCAACAAGTGACAACGCGAGAGCAGAGCAGAACAGATCACATTGGACCAGACCGGACCAGATCATACATACAAACCTTAAAAAGAGATGGCCAAACGCAGTCTCATGTATTTCACTACAGAGTCAAATGGGAATACAGCGTTGTTGCTGGCAGCGCTTGCGTTGCTACTGACGCCGCTGGTGGCTGCTTTTGGTAACGAATATGTTCACATTAAGGTGCATGTGCCCAAAGACCAGGTGCCGAGCATTGGTGTCGATGCAGAACAGACAACGCAGCACAAGGTCATCCATCATTTTCACCACCATGCTTCGCCACATCAACGATCTCGCGTTCGCTCTCCTGTTAAGCCCAAAGGGAGCCCATTGCTGGAGAGTGTCATACTGTCTGATCTGGATAAACCGTTGCACATGAGCGAGCATGCGGATTATCTGAACCATGCTAAGGAATTGGCCGAGCATCTCAGTGAATCTTATGCGATGAAGAAACCGCCTCCATCAATTCCCAAAAAGAAGGTGAACACATATACAATCATCGAGAAGCATCAACCCAACAGCTATGACTTCGAGTCTCGACCAGAGCATGTCATAGACACGTATCGCGTGCTTGACAGCGGACCGCAACAGCATCATCCACTTCATCACCACAAGCACTCACATCAGCTGCATGACAATGACGACGATGTGGACTATAACTATGTCCCACCAGTGCGGCAGCAGCGGCACAAGACATCTTCCTCCTCATTATACCATAGTGGAGGATACGCGGAGCCGGCGCCGGTCGAGGAGCCACTGGATGTGGAGCAGGGTTATAACTATTCGCCACCTAGTTATGCCCATGAATTGGCTCGTGCGCCTGCTCACACACTGGAGGCGCCTGAGGAGTCTTCCTCGGACAGCCCTTATCCATATAACTTTAGCAGCAACGGCAACTTCCGACCATCTCCTCAACTGCCAGCACAGCTGGATGCATACGATGATGACGTAGATACATATGGTGCTCGAATTCAATCGCGTCGCCGTCGGCCCGGACCGGTGGATTGGGCAAGTCGCACAGGTTATAGGAATGTTGCCGCCGAGACATACAGTGGCGTTGACAGCTACAACGTAGGACATGTCCAGGGCGTTGGAGGCAGCGGATACCAATATACCGGATCCTACCTCTAATCTTAACTTGAGTTAATCACAATCTAATGCTAATTTATTGATTTTTATTTTATTTAACTGGCCTTAACTTAATTAAAAATTTCTTTTAATTTATATGTATGCGTGAAGGAAAGGGAGACCCGAAATATTCCAAACCGGAACCTATGGAGCTACAACTGAAAGTCTCTTTCCTTCTAATATTCAAGTTATAATGTAAAGACAAACTCAAATTATCAAAAAGAATGTGGATGGGGATGAGGACGACTTAGAATTCCCATTTAATTCGATGGTATTTGACTCCGATTTTAATTTAACTTTGGTTCAAAGAATTTTAATAACAAAGATTATATTTTATTATCTATATAAGATATGTTATGAATCGGATTTGCTTGCTATAAAACTAAGTATTATAAAATAGTTATTTTTGGACATAGGTATTTCACTGGAATTATTATATGCATTTGGATGGAAATTATGGAATCCTTCAGTTTCAAATTCACCTTGAAGATGGGAAAAACGAGTTTAATATTGATGCTATTGATGTTACTTGATTTATTACGATCATCGATTTATATGCTACAGTAATTCCAGTTCCAAAACTTAACAGTTAAGTGACTGTTTACTTCCTCTATATATCTAATGTTCAAATAGATATATATTTGTACATACATACATATATGTATATGTTTTTAATAATAACTATTCATTAAGTTATCTGCATAAATGAAGAAGGCAATAAATATTATTGGCGCGTCCCTGCCCTCAGTCATTGTCAGAGCGCATCGATGCATGATGTAAGTTTGTTCGTGTGTTACGTGTCCAAGGGTGATTTGCGAATGGTCAGCTACGATTGGGTCGTCGATGGTGGAGCCGATGTTAAACGATGATGTGCTACCGTATCGACCAAGTGCTGCAGTTTCACCTGCGCTGCTATCAGCTGATAGGCATGCACGGGCTGTCGCTGCCGTGCGATGCGCATCCCAGGCAAAAGGCAAGGCTATTGCGTCTCTGGGCCGGATGTATCCTAACGGGATTTAGTGGAGTGGTCTACCTATGTTTGACCAGCGACGACGACTACCTCTACCAGGGCGACGATTTCAGCTATTTCAATGATGCTATGAAATTTGGCTTTGCCGAAATGGCCATACTCAGTATCTACTGGGAGACACTGTCGTCTCGGCGAGCTCACCTGGCCCGCTTTTGGCAGCTGTACGAAGCTCTGGCAGCGACGCATACGGCAAAGCCATCAACTAGAGCCCTGTCGAAGCAGCTACTAAAACATTGGCACTTCCTTGTTATATTCTATGGCACATTCTTGCTGGAGGTTGTGCTCTTGTGCGTCTATGTGCTAATGCAGGAGTGTTCCCGTCACCTTGTGCTCTTCTGGATCAGCTTTCAGCCGTTTATTTTCGTAGTGCACCTGCGCAACACACAGTTCGTGCTGCATCTTAGTCTGTTGCGCCAGGAGCTGCTCCAGCTGGAGCGCGAGCTGATACAACTTGTTGAATACTCGAGCTTTGCCATTGACTCAGCCAGCTTTGCTGGCTTTGATGAGTACCTAAGGCATCGTGTGCACGAGAAACAAGTGATTTACGAGTGCATTCATGAACTGTGCATCTGCTTCAGAAGAGGCTTCAGCTACTCCATGCTTGCAGTGCTGCTTATGATATACATTCGCATCACAGTCGACTGCTATTTTTTCTTGTATACCACGTTTAGTAACATTATTAACTTGGGTAAGTCTCTTTTCATCTCCTTTTTTTTATACTCTCTCTCTCTCTCTCGTTCATCTCTTTGCAGACTATTACCTATTGCTGCCCGCTGTCCTGCATATACCCGCATTCCTCTACGCCTCTCAGAGCTGTATGCAAATTGGGCCTCGGATTGCCTACCAGCTACATAATATTGCGACCACCTGTCCGCCAGTTTCCCTGCAGGTGGTGAACTGACCTCTATGTTGAGTGATGATATCCTAATTGCCCATTGCCTTCACAGATCCAAAATTTTTCGCTACAAATTTTGCATGAACAGATGCGCATTGATTGTCTGGGTATAGTTCTTTTAGACAATCATCTGCTAACACAGGTGAGTAGAACAGCAGCAACAGCCAAAATTTGATAAACAAATAATCCAAGCCTTGATTTCAGATTGCTTATGCCGTATGCACGTATATGATCTTTACCGTGCAGCTGATGCCCAAATTGAATGGAGCTTATTTATAGTTCGAGTTGGCTATTGTATGTTATATTAAAGTTTTATGCATGTATCGTATATTCAATAAAATTATATCTTAAAACGAATGGTCTGTAAGCATCGATCTCTGTGCTATCTGTCACATTGTGTGTGTGTGTGTGGAACAAAGCTGATGTGAGCGTTGTCTTATATTTACACGTACGTTAAAGTTGGACGGGCACATACATTTATCTAAAGGAACAAGAAGGGGAGGAGGAGGGGGGGTGGTTGCGAGGCCTTGCTACAAGAATACAAAACGAAACATCACTCATCCCATTCATATCAAATATCAATTTTAAACTTTTGGCTGGATTTGGAATTCGCCGTGTTAAAAGTACGATTGGAGTTCAGTGCGTATCTTATATATCCTATACAAATAGAAGTATACACAATCAAAATATATATATATATATATATATATATATATATATATATATATATATATATATATATATATATATATATATATATATATATATATGGGTCTACCTATATGCGTAACTAAGTGTGTGAGTTACCCAAAGATCTAATCGTATTCATGGCTTGATTCCCGCTTTGCAATCAGATTCTCGCGCTCATCATCATTGCCCTCAATAATGGTTATGGTGTTGGATTGGACCGACCGGTTGAGTGGCTTGACACGATGCACCGATGCGGTGATTCCAGATTCAGTAACCACCTCCACATCGTCGTCTTCCTCATTGTCTGGCACTGTGAAATATGGATGTGATGAGACTGGACGGAACTTGTACCCCGTAAGCACAAAGAACACATATGTGGCCATCTCGCGAAACATCTCATCCAGCCAGGCATACTGAAAGACAACCGTCATCTGCAGCAAGTCCACAATAATTCGCGTAAAGTAAATATAACAGACGATCATAATATAGAACTGGCGGAACAGTTTTAGCTTGCGTAAATTAATTGCCGCCTTGCCGTCCGTGGCGGATGCCTCATGCAAATGACGGATAGACCACACAATCGGAAACAGTATTGCGCCGCAGCAAAGCAAGTCCACAAAGAAGAAAATATTGTGCCAGGTGCGAAATTCAGCGTCGCTTTGATCAGATTCGTCCGTAATTATTTGTGCCACATTTGCCAGTACCTAAAGGGCAGTTAAAAATTTAAGCTTTTTAATTATAAAAGAGCCTAAAATAATTGGTAGCCAACCTGGAGGGGAATGACAATCATAAAGATCTTCTTATCCTTATCGGATAGTATATGCTTAATGAATGTCCATCCGGTACCAATAAGCACAATAGTTATAAACAGGACGGCACCCTTCAGTAGATGAGCAATGTAGTATAGTATGGCCCATGTTTCGACATGCTCGCCACGTTTGTCAATAAAATGATAATTGATGGAATGGAACATAAGAGATAGCGACTTTAAGAACACAAGCACAGCCATCAGATAGTGTATTTTGTAGACAGTGTGCCTGCAATGTACATTATAAACAAAATAAAATCCGTCTATGCAATGCACACTCACTTGCTCTTCTTCAGGATGAACACCCAAAATAGGCCGGACAAAAAGAATAACAGACTCATCATAAAATACAAAGCCGGCAGCGGCATTTCTCCTGCCGACAAATAGTTGCCATTGTTGTTTTCCTCAATTTCCACCTAAAACAAAGCATCCATATATATGTATACTTATTGTGACTGGCCGTGGCGAAACGTAACTCACATTAAACGACAGCATCTTGGGGCGATGATAGTTGGGGCAGGCATGGAAATACAAATTATACAATCCCTCATCATGCTGCGTGGCTACAAACATGGAGAACGTAAAGTTGTAGTAGTTGGTACCATCAACTGTTTGTTTGTTGAGTGGTAGAGTGAAATTTCTGCATAGCTCCTCTTGCGTTTGCCTGTAAGAGTTTGAGTCATAAAAGCCAGACGCCAAGCTGTGGGAACTGTCGGCAGGCATTGCTGGCTGCTCTTCATTATCAGCATTATTAGGGATCTTCTTGTTGTTGCTACTAGATGAGGTAGAGGATGCGACAACCTCGGCACCACCATCGACACGGATATCGCCATTAATACCGACGTCAACTTCTGTTTCCACCTTTGCAGCACCTGACGGAACGGCTAAAACAGAGGATACACTTGCTGCTCCCTCCACTTTCGGTTGCCAAATAGAAACTTTTTTGGATTCAAGACCAGCAAACCCTGCTATCGGGTCTTTCAAATTAGCTACGTCAATTTTACCAGCTACAATGGTCGGCGACAACTTTGGCTGCTCGATATTTGCATTAGACTTAGTATCTACTGTATCCATCTCTGGCTTCATGGGTACCTCAACCGAATGATCATCCATGTCATCTACAGCCTCCTCGGAATCGATCGGCATTACAGCACGACGTCGACGATTCTGCATGAACAGGGCCGAGTCGCTGACTTTAGCTATATGTGAGTTACGCTTGTGTCGGTACATCACATCCTTGTAGATGTGTTTATTTGCCCATTCTGGTGAGCATTGTATACGTACTCTGAAAGAATGCAACTGTAAATAAAAGCCTATTCGGTAGTCAGTTGAAGACTTACTTGAGCTCCTTTAGATCGAGTAGGAAAAACAGTATTGGGCCACTTTTTTGTTTGGAAGGCGCTTCTTCTAGTATGCACTTGTTTTGGTGGGAGTCCAGGTACGGGTTGAGCTGATCAATTGTTGTCTTATCCAGCGATAGACCAAACTGAAATCCCATAATATATATACATAAATACGAACATATGCAAGTAATTTTTATATTATGCGCACCAAATCGGTTGCCTGCTCATCATCCACGGTTAGCTGACTAAGCTGGACGTCTAAATGTCCGTTTGTGTAAAAGCCGAAGGTGCTCAACGCAATATACGGACGCATATCATTCTGTAAAGGTACAAGGAAGCATACATACATACAATTACGTATACATGTATATATATTTACATAGATGTATATCAAATGAAGGGTCATATCAGTTAATGGCAGATCGGTTGCAATTACTTACGCGAACTTCCAAGTGATGTTTACGCGATATAACTACATTTGGAGCAATGACTAACACCGCGATTAGCGTAACAAATATTGATTTAATATTTAATATTTGCGCTTTCGTTAACGCACGCATTTTTCTTGCTCTTGTTTATTTTGTCTGCAGAACCCGTGGACTGAGTGGCAATTTTTGCACCTATCGTAATCGATACGGATATGCAATAATGTCGTTGGACATGAATGTGGCGTTGATTGTAATTAATTAGTCTCGATTTTCAGCGCTTTTATCCTTGGCGTTGCCGCTGCTGTTGCAATTACAATTATCCACAGTTAAGCGATACTTTAATCTTCGTGTTTGTCGTCTTGTTGCGCACAATAAAAAAGTTGCAGAAACATATTAGAGCTGCTAGTGATTCCAAAAATACTTATCGATTAATCGATTTTGTTGGAGCGAAACCACCCAAAGTTCAAATTGATTTCGTCGAATGCAATAAATTGTAAGTTCTAGATTACTTGAAGTAAATGCCTAATAAAAATGCCTAAAAGAGTTTCGCTGAAAGTAACTGTCTAGCATTAACAGCTTTAATCTTCCTTGATTTGGAAACAAAACCAATTCATACGTGTTTATTTGAAATATTTCCCTTTTTGTTTTTGACATAAGACAGAAAACTATTATAATTGTAATATATGTGATAAACATAGCATGGATTTTAGTATTTACACATAGAAAAAAGGACAGGCACATAAGAGCACTATAATACCAAAAGCAAACAACTATTAAGAAAACTATATGTATATTTATTCCATATAACCCATGCGAGGCTTCGGTTCGGCTTGGTCACGACGAAAATGTACCCCATAACCGCGAATGCTGGACTTGAACTTTCCACTGTCCAGCGTTATCGTTCCCGCTGCCATCTTTTCACGAAATGTGGCTGCCTCAAATGAAGGTGGTGGTGTCACTTTAGTTGGCTTCTTGGGTTTGGCTTTCATTATCTTGTATATATCTTTATCTTTGCCTTTTGTGCTAAGCCAGGCAAATGTTGTGGGCTCGTTCACGTCCAGCGGCTTAACCTGGGTTACCAGCGCCAAAGATTTTTGTTTTTTCTGATAGTAAATTATCTCAACGACGAGTGTAATCATGGCCAGAATAAGGCCAAACAAGGTGGCTATGAAAACACCGCCCAAGCTCTGAAGGGTTATACCCTCCTGATCATCAGGCAGCGGACAATGACGCAAACTTGATTGATTCCAGTATTTGGCTTTCAGCTCTTCGAAAAAGCGTTCCTTTTGCAGTTCCAAAATCGCATAGCTCAGTTCATCCTTCTCATGAAATTTAGATGACAAAAGTAAAATGTGAAAATTATGTTATACTTACGCCTAGATGGCTGCCTTGCTGCACGGCAACAGCATAAGGTTGTTCGGCAAAAACCTCGCCTACTTCTGTTAGATTGCAGTTTCTTGTCACCTCGTACTTAATCTCAGCTGAGTCGTGTATGAAAGCGTAGTCCGCATTGCCGTGTGCGTCTACCTTTTGAAATCCCTCGGTAGCATTTGCGACTGGCAACGAGCTATTGATGGCAAGCAAAATATGACCGAATTGCTCCTTAATAGGATAATCCCAAATCCTAAACTTTTGAAAATCTTTGGATGCATTCAAGGCCATTTCTTTCCACATCCGATACAAAGTATCCTCGGCAAACTTCATATTTACAAAATACTGATGCGTGTCCGAGTCTTTGACCACGGTATAGTTAATCCGAGATTGTCGCGCCAGCTGCTCCAGCGACTGTACAGGCGTCTGCATGCGTTCTACCGTAAGAAATGCAGCTAAGTTAGCCGTAAACGTAGCCAGCATGAGCACCACGAACAGCCAATATGCAGCGACAAGCAGACGTCCCGAAACGGCTTTCGGTGCCTCGCCGCCGCCTTGCGGCGTGAATGAGGTTAAAGCGAACCAAAAACTTTCACGAAGCGTGAACTCACGGCATTCATATGGATAGGCATCCCGGTTGTTGCGTGAGCTGTACGGTGAGTACTTATCCATGAACCAGATCATTAACGCTGTGCCTACCAAAGCGGCAACAATGCTCACCCACACCTCAAGCCGCAGCACAGTCATGAACTTGAAGAGTGAGGTGCGTTGCATCGGTTTTCGCATTACAATCGAAATGCCAGTCTGCTCATAGTAGGGTGGCAGAAAGTCAACCACCTCCTCGCGTTCTGAGTACATCTTGAGCGCAGCGATGGCTAAGTCCGTCTCGCCACTTACCAAATCACCAATGACGCCATCCCACTCGCCTCGCTCGTTGCGCTCGCCCATGTGACCCTGTGAGGGTGCAACAATTTCATAGTCAAAGTTGAGCTTCTCTGCCAAACGCCTTATGAAATCGATGCAGTAGCCCTCCCAGATGGGAGTACCACTTCTGGTGCGGATGAGCTCACCGGTACTCGGATTGCGACGGTAAAAGCTCCACGGAACGCTCTCAGCTGTGCCAATTCGAAAAAAACGTCTTGTTGGACTAATTGTCTCATTAAGCAGTCGAAGGGTGTCCGATGCCCAAATGGCCAGATCCGTCTTGGCATCATGCTCACTTGAATAGTAACCTGCCGAAATGTTGGCTACAAAGCTCAAATGTGGCACCGACTCCTTATTGCTTGCATCAGTCAGCGCCTCGCTGTTATAGGGTTCCTCGCTGGCTGGCACATCCCCCACAAAGTTGCTCCAGTGTACGTTCTCTATCCAGAGGCTTTTGTCCGCATCTGCGCTATTTGCTTCGGTACTGCTGTTGCACTCCAGGTACACAGGCTCTGGAAACTCTGGACTCAGGTGCGCCGAATCAATCAGACTCATTAACACACTTAACAGCAAAGCGCGATGTATCTACAAAGATTCAGTTGACCAATTTTTTTATACCCTGAACCCATTGAAAATGGGAAATCAGGGTATAATGTTTTTGTTGAAATATATATATATATATTCTTGATCAGGGTGACAACCGAGTTGATATAGCCATGCCCGTCTGTCCGTCCGTCCGTCTGTCCGTATGTACGAACGCATCGATCTCAGAACGTATAAGAGCTAGAGACAATTTGTATGTAAGTCCGTGAATAGCACGAAAAGATCAAATTTGTTTAAAAAATCGATAACTATTTTCATTTTAATGTTATCGATTAAAACGTTATCGAATGTTAGTTATTCAATTATATATCTCACGTCTTTGAAGATAGAGTCCCCAATTTTGTTTGTAAGTTTTATATTTATTTTATGTAATTTTGGTTTTTGTTAAATTTTGGACACCGACTCAAAATTTCCCCAAATATTTAAATTGAGGTTGGTTGCACTCAAAGCCAAGAAATTAATGGGGTTGCTTTTTTAAAAATTTTGAAAATATGTGAAAAAATATGTTGATCACTGCAAATTTCATTCAAATCCATTAGCTCGCGCGGAAGTTATTAAGCAAAACATTTAGGTAATCGGCCAAACACGTGACCAGCAACGCAAAACAAACTGTTTTCCTATACATGTGCACACATACACATTGAGCTGCGTGCATGTAGCAAATTCTAAGAACCGCAAGTTTAAGTGTACATATTTCCAGTAGATGGCGCTATTCTATCGAAACATAGATGGCGCTATTGGCTAAACAATTTAAATTGAACTGAATTTAATTTTCTGGGCGTTTATACTAAATGCTATTTTAAGAAGTAAGAAAACTCAAGTCGGGCGTCCCGCCTATGAGATACTCTGAACCCCGTGCTATCTGCGTTTTTAAAAATACTGCGAAGTTAGCATTTAGTATGAATGCACAGAAAATTAAAGTTAATTCATTTTCAATTGTTTAGCCAGCGAATGGCAATGTTATGGGAAATTAAATGCTTAATAACTTTTTTTCTAGATAAACGATTTTGATCAAACTTGTTGGGCATGATCATGTTATCCATATGTATGTATGTGCCAAAGCACAAGTCTCTAGTATTTGATATACGGGACTTACAAATTTGAGGCGAAGGGGGCGTGGACCCCAAAGTTTATTAAACACCGAAATTGCGTAAGGCCTAAATAACACTAAATGCAAAATTTAAAGACTCTAGCTAGAGAGATAATTTAGAAAGAATTTTATGGCTGAATTAAGATTTTCGTTTTTAATCGATAACAATAAAATGAAAATATGTATTTATCGATTTTCTAAAACAAATTAGATATGCGCGCCCTATTCAAGTCTCTGGCTCTTATAGGTTCTAAATCGACTCGGCTTGTCGGGTCTGCCGGGTCTGCCACGCCTCCTTCTGTCTGTTACATACATTTCCACAGAACCATTATACCCTGACTTCCTATTTTCAATGTGTTCAGGGTATACAAATGTACTACTTTTCAATCACGTTCTACATATGTATGTACATATGTTTATGGCTGTATAGGTTAATCATTTATAAATAATTCTATATATAATCATTTTCAAATATAAGAGTATGTCCGATTGTATTGGTATTTGTAACATACATACATATGTACCGAAGAATGTACACTGAAATTACTCCAATTAATGCTTACTGTGAATCCGCTGCCACAATAAAGGTCTCGCATCTGCATCGATCGACATATCGCGCGTGCGTTCAACGTAAAGCGCGTAGCAAACTCCAGCTGTTGCTTGTATTTGAAAACGCGATCTCTGGTATCGAGAAAAACCAAATGCCATTCGGTGGGCCGCTGGAAAAGTTTTCCCTTATTTACCTGTAATGATCTTTAGTAATTTGGAACTGTTCGCGATTTGTTTTCGATTTTACTTACACGCTCAAAGATTCCATTCATTGCAGCCCCGCGGGCAAACACGGCATAGTAGTTAGGTGCAGGTCGCAGTCGAAGTAGACGGTCAACGAAGTTCTCCGATTGCTTATCGCTGGCGTCTAGAATGAGGGTGCGAAATGGATAACCAGTCTTGAGCTGCTTCATGGCCTCTAGAGTGTCGCGAGAATTTTGAAAAATCATGGCCACATTATTGGCCCGCTTTTGGAGCATAAAGTCGGCAAACATCTTCAGAAAGGGGCGCATTAACCGATCGATATGCAGATAGACAATACCATGCGTACGAGCCACCTCATAGCCCTGAGACCAGCGACTATAGCTCAAATCGATGATCACCGAGCTGCCTACAGTGCCCAGAATGGTGCAAACTGAGGTAGTCCCACGTGGATTTAGTTTAATTGAAAAATGGGGCTTAACTGGTCATATACTCACAGCTGTCCATGTCCTGCTGGTCGTTGTTGTGGCTTAATTGCACCATCGCATCGCTGATCCGTGTATTCAATTGCAACGCTTCCAGCTCTTTCAGGACAGCTGCAATATCTGTTTCAAACTCTGCCCGCTGTACTGGATCTATCCAAAATGCTGCGAAAAAACAAGAGAAGAGATAGAAGTGCTTAGATTGCCTCAATAGAAAACAATATCCCTGCAAGTTTGCATACTTATCTTAAGCTCCCTAGCGCTAGCCAGGCTAATGGCAAAGCACAGCAAGAGCCTTAAAATATTCGAGCGATCCATTCTCAACTATAAGTGCTGACCGATTGACTGAGAGCCAGAGTCCTAGCCAATTGACATGTAACAAGCTCGCGACCCTCGTATAATTACGCATAATATGTGCCCACCGATTGGACAGCCGTCAAGGCATTATGCATTTTTAAGTAGCTCCAAGTCCAATTGTCCACTTGTCAATTCAAAAAATCGCATTTAACTTAAATGATATTGACAATGCAACCAACCACAGACAGCATGCCCACTGTTATTGTATAATGTAAAAATTATATAAAATAAGCGAATAAAAGAGTTTCCAAGTCAAGAATGAATGGATTGATTTTACTCTATATCTATGAAGGACATCTAGAACCTCTTCAGATATTGGTGTATTCCTTCCTCTATTTTTATACCCTGAACCCATTGAAAATGGGAAATCAGGGTATAATCGTTTTGTTGAAATGTACGTAACAGGCAGAAGGAGGCGTGGCAGACCCCATAAAGTATATATATTCCTGATCAGGGAGACAAGCCGAGTCGATTTAGCCCTGTCCACTTATCTGTCCGTGTGTCCGTCTGTCCATCCGTCCGTCCGTCCGTAAGTGTGATCTCAGAACCTACAAGAGCTAGCGACTTGAATAGGGCGCGCATATCTAATTTGTTTCAGAAAATCGATAACTATTTTCATTTAATTGTTATCGATTAAAAATTAAAACCTAAATTTAGTTATAAAATTCTATCTAATTCATCTTCAAATTTTGCATTTAGAGTTATGTGAGTCTTGCAAAATTTCGGTTTTTGTTAAATGTTAGCGATTCTTAGGAATAGTAGTTCTTCGCAGAGCTCAGAGATTTCCTAGTCAAGCAGTCTCGACTAGGTACTTATTATTTAAAGAAGAAATTCAACTTAAATCAACACGAATCCAAACAGTCTGCAGATTAACGATCTCTAGCAATTGGCTCAATTGGCAAGCTTTTGCAGATTACAACCATATCTATACAGTTATTATCAGATAAATTAGTGAGTACAAAGTTGTGAATTGTCTCAATTTTAAACTCGAAAAAAAAAAACAATAATAAAACAATTTATATTTTTTTTACAGCAATTTTGAACATTCCTATTAAACATGGCTTTATTTTTATAAATTAGAGGGGTGCTTACTTAATATAGCCGACAATTTTTTAAACTTAAGCTTTAACGAACATACATACCTAAAAATACAAGATTCCAACACATATTTTAATGCAGTTTTGATGTTAATATTAATAAAGAAAAACCTATAAATAATATTTTTTTAAATATATATGCTCCATATAGAAACCGCTGGTATTATGTTCCATGCAAATGCGAGAGTATAGATTCAATATCCTCGATCTGAACGCCAGCATCGTGCCCCTCCATTTGTTGCTCCTCCCTTGCGTTGGCCTTCAATGGCGTATTTCTTCATAAATAATGGAAGAAAATGATTATGATTAATGCTATGATAGACCAGATTAGCAATAGCTTCTTTATATTATTATTAGTGATCAGAGCGAGAAAGTCTAGCATACGAATGCTCTTCAGCACATTTTTTATCTCGCTTTAACTACTTTTACAAATTATACATTTATTTTTTTTGCCTTTCTTGTTATAAGGAAAATTCCTATGCGATTTGGACTGATAAATCCCTTTACTAATAAACAATAAACAAGGAACATTTGCATGTACACACTCATCGAAATTTCATTAAAGGCAGTTGCATTATGCAGATTCAACTGAACAAAAAATCAAACTTCGAATTTTGGACCTTCTTATTATACACATTAAAAATGTAAAATCGGGGTATAATGGTTTTATTGAAATGTATGTAACAAGGAGAAGGAGTCGTGGCAGATCCCATAAAGTATATATATTCTTGATCGGGGAGACAAGCCGAGTGGATATGTCCGCCTGTCTGTCCGTATGTATGAACGCATCGATCTCAGGACCTATAAGAACTACAGGCTTGAAATTTGTTGCGTAGCACGCGCAGATCAAGTTTGTTAAAAAAAATCGATAACTACTTCCGTTTTAACTTTATCGATTAATAACGTTGTCGAAATTAAAAAAAATATATATTTCCCATGTCTTTGGAGCTTAAGTCCCCAAATTTTGTTTGTTAGTTTAATGTCTGTTTTCGCAATTTTGATTTTTGTTGAATTTTGGGATACCAGCTCCAAATTTTACAAAATGTTAATGTTGAAGGTAGATATAAAAAAAAAAAACAATATATGAATGAGTTTGCATTTTAAATTTTTTTTTAAATGTAATAAAATTTGTAGATCATATGCTGAAAGGATGCATTCAAATCCATTAATTCGCACAGAAGTTAATAAAAACAAGTAAGAACGTTGCTGTCGGACGCAACCGACAGCGAAATACTATTTCACGACCCAGCAGCACACAGGGGCATCTATCACATTATATTTTTTAAAATTTAACCTTAAATCGCCACTTTCGCCGCTCAAATTAGCTGCAGACTAAAACTTTTCATTGGAGGTGGCCAGACAGTTTCAATTAGGATCGAACCCTTACCTTAGCAAACACACGCACCTAAATCGAGAGAGATGGCATCTCTCAAAATGAGAGAGGTGGCAACTCTGAACATGTGATTTAAGTAGCGAGCGTAGAGGTGTGGGCTCGAACCCCGGTGCGGTCATGTTGATATTTTTGTTATATTTTCCTTATTTAGTTATTTTGTATTAATAAAATATTTTTTTCAAACATATATATATAATTTAACAAATCAAAAGACAAGGTCAAAGGTCACAAAGTCATTATTTGGCACGTTATTGGCTCAAAAGCTGCACATTTTTCAGTTTTGATTTGCCACGCCCCCAGTGGCCGTTGACTTATAATTTTTGGCATGTTCATAGAGTGGGCGTTTAGGAATATAACTGTAAAGTTTGAATCCTTACATTAAAAAAATGCGAATATTACAGGGTATTTTTCTTGACCCTTTGGGGGCGTAAGAATAATTTTTGGCGAATCGATAGAGGAGGCCCATAGTAACTTTGCATCCAATTTTGAAGCTTCTAGCACTAAAACTGTGGGAGATATAAGCTGATATTAGTTGCCACGCCCCCTGAAGGCGTAGATATATCCGCCATAGCTTTTCGATTGTGGGATGTTAACCCGAGTATATATACCAAGTCTCAAGTCTCTAGCATCAATAGTGCTCAAAATATAACGAAACTAGTAAAATCACTATATCTTCAGATCCGATTTGACACGCCCCTAGTAGGCGTGGCCGTAAAATTTTTTGGGCGATCCTTATAGAATCGTAACAGTAACCCACGTGCCAAATTTGGGCGTTCTAGCTTTAAAACTGTAGAAGATACAGTTTGACCCGATTTGCCACGCCCCCAATGGGCGTAGATATATCCGCCATAGCTTTTTGATTTTGGGATGTCGACATGAGTGTTCAGTTAAAATCTCAACTCTCTAGCTCTTCTAGAAGTAGTGTTTCTGAGATACAGGAAAATGCATTTTCCGATTTGCCACGCCCCTAGTGGGCGTATCGGGAAAATCTTGACACTTTATCAGACGAGGGTATACACGAGTATATATTTCAAATTTCAAGTCTCTAGCTTCAATAGCGTGGAAATGGTTTGCGTTCATACGGACAGACAAACAGACGGACGGACAGCATGACGGACATTGCACAAACCCAATATACTAGTTCACTACGTGAAATAGTATAATAACGTTTGGCCAACCGGCAAACACATGTGACCAGCAACGCTTAGCATACAAGTATACAAGGACCGCAAGTTTTAGTGCGTGTCTACTAGATGGCGCTATAGTTTGCTAATTATTAACTGCTCTATCGAATCGAAACATAGACGGTGCTACGGTAAAAAAATTTCTAATTGAATATAATTTTGCGTGCGTTTATAAGCAGCTAAGACGGGGTTAAGGGGATCTCCTAGTCGGGACGCCCGACTAAACTTTTCTTACTTGTTTACAATTAAAATTAATAATAATAAAATATATATATATATATATATATATATCCATTCCTTGAATTCTTGATACTACGTCATGTATGGTTCTTATAGTGAAGATTATCGATTCGATTTATAGTAAGTTGTAGAGATAGAATGATTATCTTATTGAATTAAGATTGAACTTACAGGGAAGCCACTTCCATGTCGTTGTCATCGGGCTCCTCGCACTGGGTATTTCTGGTTAAGGGCGTGGATGACGCCATCGGCATGTCTTGAGCCGCAGCAAGCTCCTGGCTGATGCTGCCGCCGCCGCCGCTGGTAAAACGAATGATGCGTTTCTTGGGTATATTGAGTATGACAGTGGGGTTCGCACTGTCCTCGAGGCTGGAGCTCAGTGACTGATAAAGTAGCTGTGGACTCGTTATGCGTACGTTATGCATTTCGCTGTCGACCATGATGCGCATTTGAAAATTTTTGAAAAACGCGGACGGCTGGCGAATCAGAGGATGTGCAGTCTTGTTGCCACTGTCGGCGTATGCAGAGCTATATGTATTGACCACATGACTGGTGCTCAGGCAAATGTCCAGATCGTAGTCGTCACTGGCAACCGAAGCTGTGCTCGCTGCTGGCGGCTGTACCTGGGGCTGCAGCTGTTCCGGTGACTGCTGCGTTGTTTGCGCCTCGGCCACCGTGGCCAGTGGCGGCGCTAAAGTCTCAATGCGTGCCTCTGCGCGTTTTTTAGCTGGTTTTTTTGTTAATTTGGTATTGCTCGATATCTTGACCGGTTTCGCAACCTCGCGACCGCTGGGATGCAGTTCTTCAGGCGCGGGAGCTACGACAGGATATAAGGATAGGATCAATGACTTACTTCAAAAATATAGCTTAATTACTTACTTTTGCTGTCAATAAGTCGCGAGGAGCGTCGCATGCTGCCGCGCAACGGCTCCGTATTTGGTGGCTTCTTGGGTCGACCACGACGCTGACCCGTGGTCACCGAGGGAGCAGGCTGAGCTGCAATTTGTAAAGCCGCACGTCCAACCTTATGTTGCTGCTGCTCTTTCTTAGCGCTCAGATTTAATGCGAAGAGCAGCGCCGGATCGAGATTACTGTTAGACGATTCCGAATTTTCCAAACTGGGTTGGATTACTTCACTTTCCACTAGCTTTGGTTTCACTGGTCTGTTTGGTGGTGGCTTCTGATTCTTCACACTTTCATTGATAACTTTTTTCTCAGATTTTACACTTGGAAACTCCTTTTTAGGAGATTTGTTTGCTTGCTTTAGATTCGGATTCGATAGGTTGGCTGTTTCGCGCATTGTTGTCAGTTTTTTACTGACTTTCTTGGGTCGCTCTTTTGGCGTTGTCTGCTGCTTAAACTTTGCCTTGACACGTTCGCGCACCTCGGCTAAATTCATAATACGCTGCTCAATAGACTCTCCTTTTGAGTTGAATATTGCCGCCGTTTTTACGTTCGGAACTGGAGCAGGTGGAGCCATTTCGCCACTTGTGTCGGCATCGGCTACATTAGTAGCTACCGCAGAAGCTTCCTTGCTTGGCGTCAGCCAACTACGCAGTGGATAACGCACCTCGCCATCCTGGCTAACTAGTTGCGTTGGCTCGCTATCAATGGCCAGAGGTGGAACATCCAATGAGCCACAGGCAGCAGCTACCTTTAGCCACTCCTCATCTTCAGTACTGCTAATATCAGAGAGATTTTCTAATTCCAATAGTTTTATCGTTCGTGCAGGAGTCGCAGCGTTAGTCAAGTGGTTAAACTGTCTTGAAGAGCCGGACGTATTGTTGCTGTCGCTGTTACTGCTGCTGCTGGATGAACTGGAGCTGCTGGATGAGGTTGAACTGCTGCCGCACGAGCTGCTGCTGGAATGATCCACGACAGCATCAGGCAGTCCTGCCACCAGTTTATAGTGCGGAATCTCCACCAACAACGTCGATTCCTCATTACCAAATAAGGCTGCGGCGCTCTCGACGCTGTCCACTGCTTCGCTGCCAAACGATCGCACGCGACGCAGCATCATCGGCTCGACGGGTACCCGCTCAGCGTATAGCTCAAAGCAAGCTGTTGTCTGCTTGGATATCTGCTCTACAAGATCTCTGGGTGGCGTGGATGGCAGGGCGCATTGTGCATTCGTATCCGTATGCTCGGCCTCATCTGGTCGATAATATGAGCTGCCACCCGAGTGGTCCGTTTTCGCAGCGCTGCTGTGCGGCGTGCTCAGTGCATTGGGAAATGGCGTAGTTAAGCGCATGCCCGGCGTAATGGCCGTCAACATGGGTGTATCGAGTATGCTCTTTGTATCGCTGCCAAACAGAAACGATGCAGATGGAAGCAATTTAGTATAGGGCGTATCCATTAATATCGGCCCTGGCGTGGGTGGCAGATCACCATTGGCTTCCGTCAGTGTCACCTTAAATGGCGTCTCTAAAAGAACCGCCATGTTGCCCATATTACCATCTAGTGGATTGTCTTCTATATCCAATTTGACAGTCTCTGTCTGCTGTAGGGGTTGTTGTATTTGCTGCACCGGCTCGTACTTACGCCCCAGATCAGGCTTGACTTCACTTGGCTTATGTTCTTTGACCTTCTTAGACTGATTGGCCTTTTTGATTTCATTCGACTCGTTTACATCGTGACCAATAACTTTGGGTTTTACTGGCGGTTTCTGTGGCGACGTTATCTTTATAATAAACTCCCCTTCGACATTACTACTGCTCAACTGTTGCGGTTTCTTCTGCTTTGGTTTTCTCTTCTTCGCGCCGAGCGGCGTAAGGGGCAATGATAAAGCTACAGTCTTCTTTTTGGTGGGCGCCACAGGTCTTGATCGACGCACACGCGTTTTGTTTTGAAACACCTCCTGGCGCTTGGCATTGATCTCACGTAAACGCAACTCCAAGTCCGTACTAGTGCTACTCATCTGACGCTGCCAAGCTGCCAATAAATCCTCCTTCTCATCATACAATTCGGCCTTACGTTCAGGCAGCTGAGGTTGCTGTGTTGTCGGCAACCTTTGATTCTCCTTGCTATCATCCAATGAACTAGAAATGCCTGTCCCCACCTGCTGTTGGTCGTTCAGGCCGTCCTGTTCTGGAGGCTGCGAAATAATTCGCTTGCACGCTTTGGTCGCAACACGACGCTTTTGCTTGCGTTTGGGTGTAGCCAATACTGGGACAGCCGACTTAGCAGCCTTGAATTGCTTGGATCCGGTGACTGCCTTGATCACCGTCTGGTTGCTGCTTTCCTCCATGGCAAAGAGTGGCGGCACGCAGCCATTGCTTTCATTACCACTCACATCAGCAGTTGTTATTGCTGCAGATGTTGTAATACTTGCTGATGGAACTGCGATAACTGCAGTTGTGGTTGTAGGTGGTGGCACACTGGAAGTAGTGCCAAAACTTGGTAGAACCTCCACATTTTTTATAATTACTGTCTTTTCCAGCTGTATGCATGTTTCTTTCAACTCTTCGGCCTTCTTCTCTTTGAGTGTCTTAAGCTGCGTTCGCCGCTGCGTCATCTGCTTTAAATGTTGACGCCTTGTGGATAGTGGTGTCCCCTGTATATTTGGGATTCCTTTTGGCGAGAAATTGAGCGTTCGTACATGTGAGGTGCGCTTCCGCGGTGTGGATAGACTGCGAAATGCCTTAACATTCACAATGCCGGATGTGGAAGGTGTCACACGTTCCTGCACTAGACGCGATGAGTCTAGCGAGGCGGGAACAGCATTGGCGCAGCACACTTTGCCGATAGAGCGCTCGAGTAGTGTCATATTTCCTGCCATTGTCTTTGCCTGATCCTCATTTAGTGGCGCTGCTTCTCCTAATGGCTCCTCTATTATTTTGAGGGGCGGCGACTGTTTGGCAGCACTATTGATGATTATCGAATTGGGTGGCAATTGATTGGCTGCAACTGTAATTGGTTCGGGCAGTGGTATCTCAATGTGAGAGACATCCATGTTAGTGAATGTATCGGAGCGCAGCTGCTGCGCCAGCCACTCGTTGTTCAGCAAAAATGGCAAATGCGAGAGCAGTCCTTCATTTGACAGAAACATAGGAAAAGTTAGCTGGCCATTGGTTGCGTCCACGCACACCTGGCCGCCCCCAGGTACATTGGCAACAGCATCTGCATCAGTCAAAGCTGAACCACTATCAGCAAAGCTTAAGAGATTCTCGCTGGCAAAGCTGAGATTTTCTGACTGCTGACTCTGTTGCTTTAGTGCGCTTTCATTCGAGTTGAGCACTATGAGCTTGGATATACTGAAATTGGGATCAATTAGAGTGCCAATCGAGCTGTTCGCATTTAGCTGAATAATGGCATTGCTATTGCCACCATTCACCACATTGATATCTCCATTGGCGTTTACAGATGCCGTTGCCGCATTGGCTGATGCCATCGCTGTGCGAATTATGAGCGGTGTTTGCGGCGGCGCAGGCTCCACCTCATCCGATACAGTTGTTTTTACTGTTGGTAGTTTGGGTCCGTCCGCTGATGTATCCATGCCTACCACTTCCTGAATTATGCGATCAAATGACGGATCTTTCTCAGTAGCCTCCAATATATTTCTTACCAGGCCATCTAGCACCGCCTCTGAGTCTACCGACTCCGCTGTAGGTGCATGCACCGTAAACGATTTCAGAGCCATGTTTATATTTTTTAAAAGCTTATTTTGGAATTCGCGATTTGACATAATAGCTTGCGTTATTTCCTAAAATGATGCAAATATGTTGTTATATTATCTACACATTTTCACATATCTTTTGGCTTCCTTACTGGCATTGTCTGTGGCGTTGGCATCGTCAGCTCAGGGTCTTTACTGGTGCCTGTGCGAGGGGTGGAATTATTTTTGGGCCCATGCCCATGTCCATGGCGAAAATGTAGCATATCGTCTGAATGCTCACTCGTAAGGTCGCTGGAAGTGCTGCTGTTCAGCGATACATTCTCCTCCTCCACGTGATCGCTACGACCAACGCTGCAGTACAGATGCGGATCCAGCAAACGTCGACGTTTACAGCTAACATGTTCTGAGGGCGATAGTGAAGCTGTGTTCACCTGCTCCTCATCTAATGGTACTGAATGAACGTGTCTATTGATACAAGCAGTGAGTACTTGAAGAAGTTGGAAATAAATCTTAATGTAAAGTTACTTACACGCGTCGTCTCTTGCGATGTGAATTTGGATTAGCATTTCGCAAGCAAGCGGTGCTATCTTTGCTGCATGTTGAACTTGTTATAGGCTTATTCTGTCTTAATAGTTCGTCAACCCGCTCGGAGAGCTTCAGCTGCTGCAGGCGTTGACGAGTGTCGTTCGGCAGCTTCTTTAACGAATTGGCCACTTGGAAATGGATCTCACTTAAATGGCATTATATATTTTATATTTTGCTTTGATTTACCCAGGCTTGTGATCTTGACGTGCTCTCGTATTATGTCCTCCAGGCCGCCATTTAGAAAGTTGTGCGGCTGCAGACCTTGTCGCAACGCAGTGAACTCCTGATGCAGATGTGGCGAGGTGCGGCACAGGGTGAGCGCCGCACGCCTTAAATTGTTATTTACGAAATAGCCTGGGAATACGGCAATAATTATTGAGTAAAGTATTCGAATTCGACACAGAAGTCTCAGACTCACCCAAAACGAGACGCGCGATATCCGAATGCAACACAATAGATTCCATTTTAATTGATTAATACATACTACATTTATTTTACTTAGTAATATGACTATCGCACATATTTGCATCAACAAAATATTTGTTATATTTGTTTCTTTATGTCAATTTCTTATTTTCTTTTTTTTATACTCTACGCAACGCTTCACTTCTGTTGACTTTTTTGCCGATCCCAATGTTGCTGTCGATAATGTTGATTATCTTTGTTGGGTTTTTTCTTTATATTTTTAATATAATATACTTTTATTTGATTTGTCTCGTTGTATGTGTGTAAGCCAAATTTAATCCGCCACTTGTATATAATGAGGTTTTTATGTATTTTGCCATAGCGCACTGTACAACATACCCAAACAATAGCATCTGTTTGCCGCCAAAATGTTAATCTATAAAGCACTGTTAAAAGATACCATAGGTTATGCAAAGACGAGCTCCGTTACTTTGGCTGTTAACTAACGACGTCTTGTGACGTCACATTTTCCCATTCTGCTCTGTTATCCCAGCTGAAGTTTGGCGCGCACTTAAACTCACACCCATTAAGTGCTCCAAGCCAATCAAAATAAAGCATTTAGTATCCAATTTTATTAATAGGCACCATAAGAATGGTAAATGCATTATTTTATTGAATTAAAGTAAAAAAAACTAAGTAGATAAAGGTATGAACTGAGAGGACATTCGGGAGCAGCAATGATGTGCCCAAAGTGAATACTAAGTCAGAATTAATGGGTTAAAGACGGAATTGAATACATTTTCACCATGAGTAATGCCTATTTATGCCAATATATCAAAATATTGACGTATAATACACAGTGAAGGTATATCTATAAAGCTACTGTTCACACCTGCTGCAGTGTCAGAATCATCCGAATTAAGGGAATAAAACCTGTGTATTAATCATAAAATCGAAGACGATGTATGGTTCTTAGCTTGAAGTCTCAAGAAAGCGATAATCTGCCGCAACCACCTCCAGAAATCTGGGCAGAAGCTAATAATGCTGCTCATCGTAAGTAGTCATCAGCTTTTTAATATATTGACAGAAAGCGACAGATATAATTATGTGGATTGATGGGAAACGACTAATACTTATTAATACTATTTAGTTTTGTTAATTAAAGCCTTGAAATATAAAGTTTCAAGTTATTCAACACGAAAGTGAAAGCGGTCAGAAGATTACCTGAGGAATAACCGCAAAAAAACGGCTTAGAACTAAAAAAAAAAAAACTAATTAATCCCTTATATTGCTAGATTTGGAAATCTTTTCATAACTAGGAACAGGTGACCGTTTAAGTTTTTATTTTGTCTGCTGGCTATAAGATAGATAACAGTGTCAAAACTCGTGAATTTTCTTACAAAGTTCAGCGCGCACTAGCGAATTTGGGAAAGAGTGACGTTTCACTGTTAACTTAACAGACCGCTTTGCATAACCTAGTGTTACTCAATCGTGCTATAAAGGTGCAATTTAACATGTACTATCGATTATTAGATTTAATGCAATCGATGTGACTTTTTGTAGCATGTCAGTAAATATATAATATGGTCATATGTGGTATTATGATTTGAGTGCGCCAGACTATATATAATGAGAGTAACCGAATAATAAAATATTTTAGAGCTGCGAAGTTCAATGGTTAGATCTGGCAACGCTTTACACCATCAATTCCTACTCTGTTATAATTTTGATACAAAAAAATAACCCGAAATGGCCACTAAAGCTGTTATCGCCGAAAAAAAGTATGGCCGTGAGCCTGAAAAGCCAACTTTAACCGTTGCTGAAGGTGAAGGTGGAACGAATGTTGAATGTTTAAAATCGTCAAAAAATTATGGTGGCGGACGTAAACGTAAACGCCACCTTTTTAATGCAATTCGCGGACAAATGGAGTTTTACTTTGGCGACGCTAATCTCAGCAAGGATCGCTTTCTACGTCGCTACGTCGAGCAGGATCCATGTAAGTTATATACAAACTCATAAATATCTTCATTATTGTTCCTGTTTGTAGACGTGCCACTGGAAATATTTCTAACATTCAACAAAATCAAGACACTCACTCAGGATGTGCAGCAAATATCAACAGCTCTATCCAATTCTCTTATACTGGAATTAGACGAAAGTGGGTTCAAGGTTCGGCGCAAGACTGCGCTTCCAGAGCACAGGGACGTCAACAACAAAACGCTATATGTTGAAGCGTTGCCGGCGACTGCAACGCACGATTGGCTAAAAGAAGTTTTTGGGCGCTATGGCCCGGTTAGCTACGTATCGCTGCCGCATTATCCGGGTACGCGAAAGATTAAGGAATTTGCGTTTATCGAATTTGAAAAGAGCAGCTCCGTGGACAAGGCTTTGAAGGCCTATTCGCAAATTCAGGGCGTTCTGTCCATGGAGCATACAGACCCCAGTGATTTGGCCAGCATCCGGTCCTTCCAGCAGCAGCACCAAAAGAATAACATAAGCTTGGATGGACAAGAAGGCGCAACTGAAGCAAAACAAAGAAAACGTGAAGCCGATAAAGGGGTTGTGGAGGAGTCTGCGGCAGTCAAACGTACGAAACTTGATACATCGCATGAGCAATGCGAAGCATCTGCTACGAAATTAAGTGCAGCAGAAAGTTCACAGCAAAGTGAAAATTACAATAGAAACGAGGAACAGAGCGACGCTGCGAAACCGAAGCGTAGTCGTAAGCAAAAGAAACGAATTCTTGGGGACAAATTTAAGCCGAACATTGAACCCAGCGCACTGGAATTAAAGATATTGCCAAAGACCAGCTGGTGCAGCCTTCGCAATAAGTATCTCAATTTGCAGCGTCGCCTAGTTAGTGAAGCGAAAAGCAAGCTCTGGCGCAGCTCGCAGGTTCAGCAACCAATGCATAAGAGCACACAAATGCAATTGCAAACACAACAACAGCAATTGGTAGAACCGAAAGGGGTCGGCAAGAGCGGTGCCAGCAATGGACATGAAAAGCCAGAACCTCTTAGCGATGCTGGGAATGTGACGGAAGTGCCGGTGCCGCCTAAGCGCCGAAAGCGCAACAAACACGCTGGCGTTCACAAAATGAATATGAATTTCTATGGTGCGGGTGGTAACGAGGCGGACGATACAAAAGTGGCGGGCAGAACTGAGGATGTCGCGCAGGAACGTTCTCCGCTCTTTAAGTACGAGCCAGGTCTCATTGTCGAATGCTCACTACACGAGCCGTGCGTCAACGTAAAAGACTTCAAGGCCGACATGCGTCAATACACAGACATCAAGTATGTGGACATCAAAGAAGGCGAACAGGTGGCATATGTACGCGTGGTCACACCCAATGCCGCCGAAGACTTGGCGCGTCAACTCAGCTGTGCCGAGATGCAATTCAAAGTGTTGCGCGGCCAACCGGAAATGCAATACTGGCGTAAAATCGAACAGGATCGCGAGGCTAAGTTGTCGAAAAAGGTTCGTGTACAGCAGAAACGCGGACGTGAAAAGGTTACCAAGATGCTGGTTAAGCACATCAAATTTGATTATGCGGACGACGAGGTAATCAACGATCCGACCACAAGCGTCAGCATTCCATCAGATAATTAATGTTACTCCTAAGACTTACACAATGTACAATGAACTGAATTCTATAAATACAGATGCAAAATGAATCTGCTAAAAGTAGTCTTACGCACTGGGCCTACATATACATATATTTATATATTTACATTTTGTTGTATGACAATCTCCTTTTATACATAGAGTAAAATGCTTATAAACGGTGTATGAAGGTATTTCCACATATAAATTATTCGCGAACTATTTGAAATGTTAAAGAAGTTTATCTAAATCATAACTCGAAGTTAGTTTAACACTTAAAATTAATTTGTATACAGTTTACATTAGTATGTTTATATTATATTAGCTAAAATGTTCGTCAGTTGTCTTAATTAAGCTTTATAAACTTGAAAATGTTGAATTTAATATGATACGCATCTTAAGTAATTACTCCAGAACCTCTTCCACTGCCCTCTACATACGGGCACAGACAAAGCTGGGATTGATAACTGGATTAAATGTAGAGCGAACCGTCGGCAGGTCCCAAATAATGCATAGATATGAGGAGTACATCGATAATTGTCCAGACGCCGAGACCCCCAAAGCTGAACAACTTGCCAATGCCCTCCTGCCAGTGACCCAAATAGAAGCGGTCGGCGCCAAAGCCGCCCAACGTGAGGCTGATGAGCAAGGCGGTGTTCCAACGGTATCCCTGTGTCCAGTTGCAACGCAAATTGCGAGTAAACGATCGACTGCCCAAACAGAGCACATCCTGGTGCACAGTGCAATTGGTGCGATAGTATTTCTCTGCTGCCGAATTACAATTGGCATGCTGTTCACAGTTTTGCTGCCACATTTCGGTTTGGTAGCAATAGCGACAATTCATTTGACGCTGAAACGAGCGCTCTCCGCTGCACGGCACATTGTTGGCCGCCTCGCAAGTGATGTCTATATCGCGGCCGTATAGGCAATTGAAATTGTAGGTGCAGCGAATGCATGGGAATTGCAAGCGTTCGCAGGGTATTTCCTTATTAAAGGGGCACAGCATGTTCGTGGTATTGTTGTTAATGTTGTTGTTCTCGCTAGCAACTGGTGATTTGCTGCC
Organism: Drosophila mercatorum; assembly: GCA_961210405.1. Taxonomy (NCBI): domain Eukaryota; kingdom Metazoa; phylum Arthropoda; class Insecta; order Diptera; family Drosophilidae; genus Drosophila; species Drosophila mercatorum. The sequence goes on from CAUIUS010000010.1 coordinate 756,556, forward strand.
TATGTTAGCCAAAGCTGGGACAAATACAACATTATCATTGTTATTGTTTCCTGAATTGCTGTTGTCCTTGCGCTGATCGCTTTTGATGTCCGTTAGATCCATTTGGTTGCCACCACTAGCAGTTTCGCTATTTCTTATACCGGTCAGTACGAATATGATGATCAGCACTATTGCCGAACGCATATTGACTACAATGCACTCCTGCTGTTGTCTCATTTTTGGTTGAGTCTGTCGAATTACCTATGAGACGAAGTATCTCGGTTGATTGTAAAGCGATAACACTCATTTCAATATTATCGATACTGTGGTAAATGCATCGATATATTGCGTTTGAGCCAGCCATAAAGTGTACATATGTCAATACAAGAATACATATAAATGGATGTAAATTTATTACCTTTCATGAAATCAAAAGCATGTAAGATATTTTAAATATTTTAGAATAAGTATATTGTTATCGACTAGATTTGGTATTTTTAGTATTTAAGATCTGCTGCACATGTGTGGGCTTTCGAGAAAAATGAGGGCGGACACACTGGGATCGTTTTGCCGTAGTGATGTAGTGATCCATGTCGATGCCCATCGATGTTTTCGTAATCAAACATCGATGTTGGTTTTATACATCGGTTCAAAACTTCGATGCATCGATGTATTTACCCATTTTATTAAGAAACGTTTTTTAGGGTTTTAAAGCTTCTTCATATGTACTTTCATAGCGTTATAATTCCACTTAAATTATTTTAAACTTAAAAAATAAAAAACTTATAGCCATCTTTTTATATTCATGAGACTTATCTTAAAAATTATTAAACATAAACAACAACAAAATCCGTAATATTTTGGAAGCTTGCAGCTATTGAAGCTTGCCGTGGCGTCCCGCTGTTAGACACAGGTGTTTGATCTTCTTCCTTTATTTTATGCACATTGCGTAGATGATCTTTAATATTAGTAGTGTTCCCTACAGTTTTGATTGTTTTTGCCACAAAACATTGCAGTTCGCACTATTGCCATTAATTTTGGTGAAATGCTTCCAGCAAAAACTCGTCTTTGATGTTACTCTTAAAACAATTGATTTTATAGTATAAATATATGTACATATGTACATACATAAATAAATACATTTAAGCAATGTTAATATATTTACTTCGGCATTGAAAAATTTGCTGCTTAATTTTGTATAAGTGCACTTTTAGGCAACAGACCCAATATACGCAAATTGTAAAATCAAACTAGCGATGCTTTCGAAAACATCGACGCATCGCTTAACACCGGTATCAATAAAAACATCGGTAAACATCGCCAAAAAACATCGATTGTCGATGCATCGATGTTTTTTCACATCACTATTTTGCCGCCTCTTTTATGACCGACGCGAACCTAATTGGATGTCTAAGAGAGAATAATCATAAAAATATATCGGCATCATGTACACTTGCTGCCATAAATACAAGCAATATATTTGTATTGTATGTCCTATTCCTACAGTATAGCGAATCATTATTCAAAACTGTATATATCGATATATCGATGATAACTCAACCCAAATTTCTAAAATAGTTGGGCAACTGCTTCATATTTTAGGTTTGCCTTGGAATTCAATAATCAAAATGTCTTACTCTGGCAGAAATGACACTCAGACATTCCGTGTCAATGTGCGCCTGCATAGATTGGGGGCAAACTTTTCGGGCGCCTTTCCAGACTTTAGTCGTCCAGAGCCAATTGGATTTTATAGCGTTAACGAATCACGAGAGTTTCAAGACAATGCCAAGAATTCTAGCTTCCTTCGACTGCCATGTCGTAACGAAATGCCACTGGATCTCAATGCTGGGATTGAGAACGTACAGCGTAAAAACATTGATCCTGACTACCTTGACATATGCCACATCTGTCAATACATATTGCACCATCAGGAGCACCTGCGCACCTCATCCACGGGGCGAATGGAGTTGACCGCTGATTTCGTCACATTGCGCGGTGTTCTTCGCCAAATTATGTGTACGCCCTATCAAAGGAACCATGAATATCGACTAATGGCAACGTGCCTGAACGGTACCACTTACATATCAAAGGTGGAAACTACTGAGCAGCGCATAGAAGCCGAGCAGATGTCACGCCATCAACTGAACATGTGCTCGTGGGGCTTTAAATTCGAGCAGTATTGCACAACGCCACATCCAGATATAGCACCTATCACAAATACTCCAGTCAATGAATCCAAAGAGTTTGCCTGTGTCTATCGTAGCAAACTAAATGGGCTACGTCTAATCTACAGCGCCGAGATGGACTGCATTAAAAGTGACTTTTATGTGTATGTTTTTCTCTGTATACCATACCCAAATCTTAACACAAATTCAATTATTTCTTAGCGACCTAAACGATCCGGAGCAGCTTCGGTTAGCGGAATTTGTGGAGCTTAAAACATCTGCCTATAGTATGACACAGAGACAACAACACACCTTCGATAATTACAAGAGTGTCAACTGGTGGAGTCAATCGTTTTTGGTTGGCATTGACAGGATTATAGCTGGCCTGCGGGATGACGCTGGACTGGTTCATGATATTAAAGAATATAGCTTGCGCGAACTTTACCGCCACAAGCCTTGGAGTCCGGCAGCCATGGTCACATTCCTGTCAAATTTTCTGCATGAGCTCAAAACAATAATGTATCGTGTTAACGACTCTTACGCTGTTGTCATGATCGACTACAAAGCGGCTCGAAATAAGATACAGTACTCCGTCCTGCAGGGCCCGGATGTGAAGCCAATATTACCTGAATGGTATCGCCAAATGATGCAGGGCATTTAGATTTGGTTGCGGGTTCAGTATAAAAGTGTATATGTTTTTATAAAATACAGTTTCTTAAATGTCAACTTTTCGGCCGTAATCTCTGCAGATGTTATGTTATTTTAGATCGTTCGTTTCCAGCAGGGGCACGAAGGACTCTGTGGATAGTTTGCTCTCATATAGAGAGAACTCAGGACTGGTGGGCTGCACGTTAGCGAATCGGCGTCTGTCTGTTGCATTGGGACCCACTAGATGAGCGCCAGAACAGCCATTATTTTCGCGCTTCTCGATGACACAGTCGAAGAAACGGGATAACTTAATCGAATCAGTTGTACCGGCAGCTAAGCTGCGTGTGTCCCGACAGTTAAGCCATATTTCCTCGGCGCCACATTTGTCGGCTACAAAGCGAATACATAGGTTACTTGAGACTACAACTGCGTCTAATGACGAGCTATCAATACTGACCTATCCCTCCGGCTTTTTTAACAGCTGTTTTGGGTTGACGTTTCTCATCGATTAAATCAAGTTTGGCGCCCATAACTAGAATGGGTATTTGTGTAGCGCCTAAGAACTCCTCAAGATCAAAACGCATGCTGGACTCCGTTCCATAGCCGTGCAATGGGGGCAATGAGGAGCTGCGGCATTTGTACGTATCTTTGCCATCTTTATTTACAATCTCGTAGAGCCAATCCAGTAGCTGTTCTTGTGACTTGCCATTCGTTAGATCATGCACTAAGATAACACCATGAATGCCACTGTAAAAGACGCTGCGAGTATTTTTGTGACTTAATGAACCGCCAATGTCAAACAATTCTACAAAATACGGACACTGACGGGCCGTACCTTCCTTAAACTCGTGAATTTTAACTTGAATGTTACAGCCAACAGTCCATCCCGGGCGTATTAACGACTCATTGTGTGCAACCAAATGGGTTAGGCATGTTTTTCCTACGCCTAAAAACATTGTTATCAATTGGTATTCAAAGAGCATCAACGCATATGACTATTACCTGAATCGCCCACCACGACGATGCGCACACGATTATTCATTACCAAGCCGTGACATTAACTCAACTCAATTAAATTATTGTTTTATTGCGCTTTATCTTAGTTACGTCCACGTGTGAGTAACACTAGGTTGCGCAAAGCGGTCTGTTAAGTTAACAGTGAAACGTCACTCGTTCACAAATTGAGTAACACTAGGTTATGCAAAGCGGTCTGTTAAGTTAACAGTGAAACGTCACTCTTTCCCAAATTCGCTAGTGCGCGCTGAACTTTGTAAGAAAATTCACGAGTTTTGACACTGTTATCTATCTTATAGCCAGCAGACAAAATAAAAACTTAAACGGTCACCTGTTCCTAGTTATGAAAAGATTTCCAAATCTAGCAATATAAGGGTTTAATTAGTTTTTTTTTTTTTAGTTCTAAGCCGTTTTTTTGCGGTTATTCCTCAGGTAATCTTCTGACCGCTTTCACTTTCGTGTTGAATAACTTGAAACTTTATATTTCAAGGCTTTAATTAACAAAACAAAATAGTATTAATAAGTATTAGTCGTTTCCCATCAATCCACATAATTATATCTGTCGCTTTCTGTCAATATATTAAAAAGCTGATGACTACTTACGATGAGCAGCATTATTAGCTTCTGCCCAGATTTCTGGAGGTGGTTGCGGCAGATTATCGCTTTCTTGAGACTTCAAGCTAAGAACCATACATAGTCTTCGATTTCATGATTAATACACAGGTTTTATTCCCTTAATTCGGATGATTCTGACACTGCAGCAGGTGTGAACAGTAGCTTTATAGATATACCTTCACTGTGTATTATACGTCAATATTTTGATATATTGGCATAAATAGGCATTACTCATGGTGAAAATGTATTCAATTCCGTCTTTTAACCATTTACTCTTAGTATCCACTTTGGGCACATCATTGCTGCTCCCGAATGTCCTCTCAGTTCATACCTTTATCTACTTAGTTTTTTTTACTTTAATTCAATAAAATGATGCATTTACCATTCTTATGGTGCCTATTAATAAAATTGGATACTAAATGCTTTATTTTGATTGGCTTGGAGCACTTAATGGGTGTGAGTTTAGGTGCGCGCCAAACTTCAGCTGGGATAACAGAGCAGAATGGGAAAATGTGACGTCACAAGACGTCGTTAGTTAACAGCCAAAGTAACGGAACTTGTCTTTGCATAACCTATGGTATATTTAACAGTGGTTCTTATCACCGATATTAACGATATAAGTATGCTGTTATGGGAAATGTTAACATAAGAACAACAATTATCGATAACATTGTTATTTCGATATTTTGAAACAGGTTGTTGTGCCGCCCTGTCAAATCATTAGCATAGTTTCCCTATATCATTTTGACTCTGTATATGGCAGCACGGTGCTCGTACATACGTACCACTTGATACTTAAAGTAATTAAAAATACATACGCCTGACAATTGTAGTTAGATTCGGTTTCCTTACAAGTTGCCAACGAATTGAAAAGTGCCAATCCATACATAACGTGCAGTCAATTAATATAAAAGGAACCATATAACTCGTATCTGACATATCTTAAGCTAAAGATACACAAACACATCTACATAAGTATGTATATACATCTGTACATGTACATAAAACATTTTTATGTATACTGAAAATAAAATCCGTATTAAGTATATATGCGAGAAAGAATGAGAGAGAGATATATATAGAAATTTATAGCATGCAACCAACTGTTGATATCAAGGCCTTACATTAGAAAAATAAATATCAAAGTGAATATTAGGTTTAAAATCAATTAGTTGACAAAGCTCGATATATATATATATATATATATATATATATATATATATATATATATATATATATATATATATATATATATATGTATATGAATATGAAACATTTGGGTGGGATGTAAGATTAATCAGTTACCAGATGATATACATACATATTTTAAATACATTTCTTGATTTCTTCTTTGTATATTTTTTTTTTATTTATTTTTCGTATATTTTTTAGAATGCGTAACGATGAACCTGAAATGAGAAATTCTTAGATTTGTATACCTATGTCGTCATATGAAACGCAAACAAGAAATAGTCAAAGGGCCAAGTATAACGTGGCTATGTGACTCATCCATAAACCAGACTCTAAACTGTGTGATGCCCACATAAGCGCACATACATATTCTTATTTAGAGAAAGCTAGTTCTTTGAATGTACAAAATTTGCCCAACACGAATAAATCACGTACGAATCATTAGATTGTTACCGCAAATTGCTATTAGTTTGCGTGGAAAGCTGTGGCAAAAAGGCAAATAAAAAAGGGTCCTCGTTTTAATCATAAGTAGCTCGATTAATGGATACATTGCTTATAAACATTAGTATAAATTGTAATGAATTATTTTTCAAAATATATTTTGTAGATTTATATTAACTTTCAAAATAATTATTTTATCTTTTTTTTCTCTTAGTATTGAATCTCACAGGAATATCCTTACCCAGTAATCTCATTTAAAAAAAGAACAAGTAATCAACATGTATCCATACGTAAGTAGCCTTTTAATAATCTTTTACATTGTTGTTCGACAAAATATGAGCAATTACAGCAGTCACGTACTTTGAATAGAGTGAAAAGTGCGAGAAATTCAAAAATACATATAAATAAACTACGTCAGTCACAATTAGTCATATTCAAACCTGTTAATATAAATAACTGATGTTATTGTCGCGAAGCACCCTAATCTGGTGCGACTATAGCTCTATTAAATCCAGTTTTTAAAACATTTCAGTCTAAAGTAAAAAGGACAGATTTAGGGTCGTGTTACGTCACGATCATACATTTTTTCTTTCTTAGTCGACAATATTTTAAAAATTATATATTGTCTTCTGAAAATTCAACGATCCGAAACACGACAAATGGCTTGGCAGTGAAGATTAGATAGATTTTAGACAATTTAATACGATATTTGAAAAAATATGTTTTAATATATGTAAAGTTTCCAGAAAAATAAGGCGCTAAATCATCATTTATTTTGCTGCAAGCTGGAAATGCTCATATAAACATACTAAGCCCCTTTGATAACAATATGAAAAAGTTTATTTTTTATTATTACATACATTCCCACAAGTAAATCATGTAGAGTTCTTTGGAAACATTTATATTTCAAAATTCGCGTTAAAAATTTTGTGTTCTCTCTAAGCAGAGGATATATTCTCTGATAAAGTGAATTATGTTGTACAGTGTCCATTTCGCCCGTTCCACTAAAACTTGGAGGAATGGTAGCAAATTCTTAGTTTAACCGATGCACAATGAATGTGAATATTTTGACTTTTATAGGGTTATGGAATGCCACACTCATCGCATCCATCCACTAATGAGCAACCTAAGGTGCCGTTTGGAGTTGGTTGGGTTTCTGCACCAGTGCAGCAGAACGTTCCACATTCCTCGCCATACCCACCGCCCGTCACACAACTTTATCAGAAGCAACAACAACAACAGTTCCAACAATATACAAATATCCAGCATGCCGTCAGCGGTGCTAGATGCCCTTATCCCTCCACATCAGCACCATTAACACCACCATATCCGACCAATCATACACAGAGTGTGACGCCCCATCAAAATAGCCAAAGCCAATTTAATCAGCATCCAGCTGGATACTCGCCAGCCATGACATCATCATATGGAAATGATTCAGCTTTTCATCATGTACAACAGCAGGGCCATGGTTATGGACAAAGTTTAGGGTGTGAATTTGGGTATGAACAAGGGCATGGGCTTGGGTATGGGTATGGTCATCAGCACGTGCAGCAGTTACTCAATCAACACTTTACGGCCTATAAAGAGGTTTGTTCCTCCGTGTGCCAAATCTCTCATTAATCAATCTAGACTAAGTATAAAGATATATGATAAGTGTATTGCCATAAAAATATACCGTTTTATTAATTTATTATAGGGAACTCCCACTTTGTTGCCGGCTCAAGGATTTGATCCGGTCAAAGATGCGCACGAATTGCGTAAAGCGATGAAAGGTTTTGGCACAGATGAGGATAAACTCATCGAGATTGTTTGTCGTCGCAACAACGAGCAGCGCCAGGAGATCCAGCGCCAATATAAAACCCATTTCGGCAAGGATCTAATTGAGGACATTAAATCGGAGACGAGCGGCAATTTCCAAAAGCTACTCGTTGGACTCTTACGCCCAATTGTGGACTACTATTGTTCCGAATTGAACGATGCCATGGCCGGTCTAGGCACCGATGAGGAGGTGCTCATTGAAATTCTGTGCACGTTGTCCAATGTTGAAATTCATACCATCAAAAATCAATATTTGCGTTGTAAGTTTTACTTGATTTGGCATGCCTGTTAGTGTTTGGTATTGCTATATGAATACTCAACATTTTTTTAGTATTTGGCGCCCACTTGGAGTCTGAGCTTAAATCTGAGACTTCTGGAAACTTTAAACGTTTGCTCACTTCGCTTTGCGCTGCGGCGCGGGATGAGAGCGGCCGCGTGGATCCCAACAAGGCCAAAGGTGATGCGCGGGAGCTGCTCAAGGCAGGTGAACTGCGTGTGGGTACCGATGAAAGCATGTTCAACATGATACTTTGCCAAAGGAACTATCAGCAACTAAAACTTGTGAGCCATGTACCATATTATGCTCTGAATCAATCAAAATTTAATTTGCATTCATTTCAGATATTTCAAGAGTACGAGAGTATAACTGGACACTCTCTTGAGAAGGCGCTCAAAAAAGAATTCTCTGGCGATATTATGGAAGGTTTAATCGCCATCTACAAGTGTGTAACAAACAAGGCAGACTATTTTGCCTCGCGCTTACACAAGTCCATGGCTGGCATTGGCACCAATGACAAACAGTTGATTCGCGTCATCATAACACGCTGCGAGGTACATGTGAACTATACATATATCATGTGACAAATTCAGGTTAATCAAATTATTTAATTATATATTTCAGATTGATTTGGCTGACATTAAAGTGGCCTTCGAGCGTTTGTATGGAAAGTCATTGAAGAGCTGGATAAAGGTCAGAAAATATTCATTCATAATTTACTCAGAATTTAAGATATTAAATCATAATTTATACACCTTTATAGGGTGACACTTCTGGACATTACAAACACGCTCTCTATGCGTTAGTAGGAGAACAACGCTCATCTTAAAATTTAAATTTATGAATAGTTCTATATGACTATTTTATATATATATATATATATATATATATATATATGTATATATATATATATATATATATATATATATATATATATATATATATATATATATATATATATATATATGTATATATATATGTATTGTTGACTACGAAGAATCTATTTTTATTTAAATAATTAAATAAGACCTAATGGAATTGCCATTCAAAACATCCCAGTGCAAAATAGTACCTAACTTTTATAAACTGTGTCTCGGCAACCAATAACCCTTAAGCATTTAAATTTACACTTTATGAAGCAACGAACTATGTTAAATATTAAACTGGAAATTTTCGATTTATACGCTGCAGAAGCAGATTAAAATCTAATGTCAATTTCGTAAAATTTGAATTTAATCTCGCCTGCTTTATAGACACGTATTTTTAACATATATAGATTTTAAATGTTATTAAATTCAGAAAATCCTTAACTTACAGCTATATTTAATAATTATTGGGCTCGGCAGAGAAATATGTGAATACGAAATGATTGATTTTTTTTTATATTTTATTATTTTTATTGGAAGCATAGTTGATGGCCGAAAATTTGTTTTTGGTAATGAATTCGTGGTGATCTACCTTTCAGCACTCTACACTTATTTGAGAACTCGCACCTCGACGAAGAGCGAATCGTTGCGTAAGTAGTTTCGACTGGTAATGACCTTATGTGGTATATGGAAGTACTGATTGGTCTGTATGTAATCGTCGTTCTTTTTTCGCACATAAATCGTCTTGACATAGTCCTGTGCTTCCAGGGTTGTTCCACTTTGATCGCGTATAGTAATTTCGGCCTGCAGACGACATGGCCAATTGAGAAGTGGATCATATTCGCCAGATAGTACATTTAAGCATGCAATCAGATTGCGGCCTTTCCAAGTGCCCTTGCCATTCAAGTAGATATCCAACTGCAATCAATATGTGCTTATTGATTTATGTCAAATCTATATAAAGTATACATAAAGTATACTTACACGCAAGGCGTATCCAAATGCCTTATTGGAGAACATGGCACTATGTAGAATCGTATCATACTGCTTGGCCTCCTCCAATTTCTTTGAGTAGTCCTTAATGCGCCAAATCAAATGACCTGAAATTATCCAGAAATGTAAACTTAAACAAAGTTACTTCTATCTCTTGTTTGTAAAACGACAGATATAAAGATTGATTTAGTTTTGATCAACAAATTCAGTTTGTTCACTCTTTTTCCACCTCCCGTTTTATTTTCTGTTCTTGTCATCCATTTTTTATCCGTTTTTATACCCTGAACCCATTGAAAATGGGAAATCAGGGTATAATGTTTTTGTTGAAATGTATGTAACAGGCAGAAGAAGGCGTGGCAGACCCCATAAAGTATATATATTCTTGATCAGGGAGAGAAGCCGAGTCGATTTACCCTGTCCGTCTGTCCGTCCGTCTGTCTGTCCGTATGTATGAACGCGTCGATCTCAGAACCTATAAGAGCTAGAGACTTGAAAAAAGCTCATTTTTGTGGGTCCCGACAAATTTTACGGGACCCGCAGATATTTCCGGATAATAGAATTCTGTTACATCCAAAACCGATCAACTGGGAAAATATGAACACGATGCGCATTCAGAAAAAAGGACAGATTTCCGGATAGGGGATGTTTGATATAAATATTTCGGGAAATTTCGGGACCCGCGGGATGAACTGAAAAATTGTCGGAAAAAAAATAATCTGGACGGGAAAAGCAAATTTGATTTCGGGACGGGATGGGACGGGAGGCAATTTCCTTCCCGATCCCATCTCTACTTTAAACTATCGGCCCTTTGCAGGGTTCAGAGTATTTCATATTCGAGCAGTCTCGACTAGAGCACTCTTACTTATTTTATCCTGATAATTAACTTACGTTGTTGCTAATATCTAATATTCATTTGTTCACCTCTTTTTAGTTTTTCAGGACCGTTACTCCATATATTATCGGAATCATCTCTTACATTTTGAACAGTTTTTAATTTGTTTCTGCTTTGCTTATCTCCTACATGTACATATATTGTGTTTAGCAGCTAAATTATCTGTGTTGTTCAACCCTCATATTCGAAGTGATTTTGTACTGTCTTCGCTACTTGTATAGTACATAATGCATATAAAGATTCGTATATTATTTTGTTGAAATAACAAATATGAGTCATATCTCACCTCTTATACTCTGAACACTAGCTATGCGCTGCTGCATGGCCAGCTGGTTCTCGATATCTGCGATGCTTTGGATTGTTTTATGGAATGATCTTTCCAAGTCTTGAACAATGCTTTGCAGCTTATCGCAGCGCTCCTCTGTTTCGCAAATAATGCTCTTGACATTCTTAACTTCATAGTCCAATGTAGCTTGCTTTAAGGTGGAATGATCCGTAGAGCTCAACTTATTTTTAATATCTTCGTTAATCTCCTGCAAAAAATGCTCGATCTGCACAAACTTATCCCTGAAAAGTGATGTATAAAATAGCCAGAACTAGCAATAAAAAGTGAATCACTTACCGATGGATTCTCTCGTTTTCAAAAACAATTTCCTCTAATTTCATAATATTATCGTTCAGCTGATTCTGATGGAAGCTCACGTCCGAGGACAATTGATTAATATGCTGCTGAAGGCTATTCATTTTTATTTCCACTTGCTCCTTTAGGGACTTTATAGGATATTAGCTATATACATATACATTATATATATGTGATTTCGAGTGCTCTGTTTACCTGGGTTATGCTGAAACGATATTGAAAATCCACTTGTTTTTGCTCTATGGCAAGTTCGCGCTGAGCCCTTTCTTCGTCTAGCTGTTGTCGTAGCTCGGTGATAGAGTCATCTGTCTCCCGGGTCCAGTCCTCCACCACCTGATTATGTTTCCTTATGTTGCCAACGTCCGTAATGAGATGCAGGCGTTGTCGTATTTCCTCATTTAGCACGGAACGTATAGTCGATATGTCCTGTTCGAGAACGAGGACACGGTGATCGGCATGATGATCCAAGCGTTCCATGCTGACACTGAGACGCTGCATATTCTGCTGGTGCTTACCGCGCGGACACTCCTTCAGATGGGATCGCATTCGAATGCGTGGTATGAACACGTTACAGCTATTCGGGCACTCTTCTAATACCTGACCGCAGTGTATGAGGTGTTCCTATATAATAGTCAATTTAAAAAAAATTAATTTCTTGAATCTATTCTGAATATTTTTTGACATACCGTAAAAGTTTGGGCATCGAACCACTCGTTACAAAAGAGACACGACGATTTCTCATACTTCACGATGGTCGTCGATTTGGGCTGCTGGATTAATTGATCGTTCACAGACTTGTTAAGTGACATCATTCAAAAGATTTCCCACACGCGAGTTGACTTAAAACAAACCTATTTTGCCGTTACGTCCACTGTCTCTAAACATACTAAATTCAGCAAAAAAAATATCTATGTGTACATGTATATACATTCAAACATTCATATATACATGATTAAGAATTGCCTTCGACATTGTCACACACACAATTATATAGATATGCGTTTACATGTGTATGTGTGGAATTCATGACTACTCTTCTGTGCTGTGGGAGGTTCCCAGATAAAGCTGCGCCAACTGGCTGGATAGTAAACTTGATTCAATGAAAGTCTCTTAACCTATTGTCGCCATTTACTCTGCTCTAGTTTGGATAGTTTCAATTATTTGTTTCAGTCTCGTTTGAACAAGGATAGGTCTATGGCATACACCTGTGCCGACAATATTAAAACCTACAAGCATACGCACACATCGAATCCGAGATATCATTATCAATGGAAAATAACTGTACAATCAAATATTTTAGCATTGGAACAGAAAGCACAATATCACAACAGGTCAACACAACGAAAGATAACACAAAAAATGCGAGCTGCTAAACACGAATTATAGTTGCCCTGCACATCATAGTTTTCAACTTGTTTTTGAATTGTTCATTCTGTCAATATTGTTTATCAGCTAGTTTGGCTTTAAGATGTTTATTCCCTGAACCCATTGAAAATGGGAAATCAGGGTATAATGTTTTTGTTGAAATGTATGTAACAGGGAGAAGGAGGCGTGGCAGACCCCATGAAGTATATATATTCTTGATCAGGGAGACAAGCCGAGTCGATTTATCCCTGTCCGACTGTCTGTCTGTCTGTCCGTCTGTCCGTATGTATGAACGCGTCGATCTCAGAACCTACAATAGCTAGAGACTTCAAATTTTTTTGTAGGTCCCTGTATAGAACGCGCACAAGTTTGGTCAAAATCGTTGGTCTAGAAAAAAAGTTATTAAACATTTAATTTCCCGTAACATTGCCATGCAAATAGCAGCAAAAGCACAGCTGACGCAGCGACTACCGCTTGTGTGTGCATGCGCCTGTGCGTGTGTGTGTTTTGCTTGTAATGAACATACATATGCATATGTATATAAAAGAAACGGAGAATGCACGGAATAGCGGTTCTTCGCAGGGTTCAGGGTATAACCTAGTCGAGCGGTCTCGACTAGAGTTTTCTTACTTGTTAACATTGATTCATTCATATTTGGATAGAGGAAACTCGACTTAACTGACTTGAGCTCTGTACATAAAATAAAGTTTCGTATCTAAAACCTATTTTAGAAACTAATTGGTAACAGTAAAATAGTTAATTAAATATTTTTTATAGATTTCGGAAAACTTAATTCAAAACAAGTAAGAAAACTCTAGTCGGGGGTCCCGACTAGGAGATACCCTGAACCCCGCGCTATCTGCGTTTTTTAAAATACTGCATAATTAGCATTTCGGATAAACGTACAGAAAATTAAATTCAATTCATTTTCAATTGTTTAGCCAATAGCGCCATCTATGGTTCGATAGAATAGCGCCATCCATGTTTCGATTTATTGAACTGCTGATAATTAGCAAATCATAGCGCCATCTATTGGAAATATGTACACTAAAACTTGAGGGTTTTAGAATTCGCTAGATGCACGCAGCTCAATGTGTATGTGTGTATGTGTGCACATGTATAAGAAAACAATTTGTTTTGCGTTGCTGGTCACGTGTTTGGCCGATTGGCCAAATGTTTTGTTTAATAACTTCTGCGCGATTTAATGGATTTGAATGAAATTTTCAGCTTATGTTCAACATATTTTATTACATTTGTTCCAATTTTTAAAAACGTAAACTTATTAATTTACTGGCTTTGAGTGCAACTAGTCTCAATTTAAATATAAATAAATTTGGAGCCGGTATCCAAAATATAACAAAAATCAAAATTACATAAAATAAATATAAAACTTACAAAATTTGGGGACTCTTGCTATAAAGACGTGGGAGATATACATAATTTTATAACTAACATTCGATAATGTTTTTAATCGATAACATAAAAATTAAAATAGTTATTAATTTCAAGTCTTATAGGTTCTGAGATCGACGCGTTCATACATACGCACAGACGGACATGGCTATATCAACTCGGCTTGTCGCCCTGATCAAGAATATATATATGTACTTTATGGCGTCTGCCACACCTCCTTCTGCCTGTTATATACATACACATTTCAACAAAAACGCTATACCCTGATTTCCCATTTTCAATGGGTTCAGAGTATAATAAAGCCAACTCATAATGCAAAACTCATTTGACTTCCGGAGCTCGTAAAAGTCAATTGTTGTACTTCAAAGCACTCCAAACTATTTATGTTGTAAACAAAGCCGTACCAGCCCCATCAACTGCTATATATCCTATAAATTTGATGTCGCCAAAGTTACACAATTAGCTGAGCCCTCGAATTGCAGAGTATTCTTATCATAAGTATGTGCTAAATAAACAATTATATGAGTGAGTGTATGGGCTATTCATGTACATATCTGAATTTCTGATTTCCAGTACCGCCCCATGGTTAGCTTAAAGTGTGATTTTCTGTTTATCTGCGGTGTGCTGTCAGGCCAGGCCAATTTTTATTATCATTTGTTTTCGATGACTAGGTATTTAGAGTTTACGTAAAGACTCTTCCATAAAAACACAAATAAAAACAGAGTATATCTAATATTTTAAGAAACATGCAATTTTACTTAATAAAACAAAAAATTTATATATATGTTAATAATATATAAAATAAATAAGTTAAGCGTAAAATAAAAAAAAAAACGTTGACTTATTCTAAATATTATAAGTAGGTCGACTCGAATTTCTTGCGCATTTCAAGCTTTCGTTGTTTGCCAGGGAATATGCTGAATCTCTTGATCTTAAGAGCTCTCTGGAGCATTCTTAGCGTGAAGTCAGGCAACAGAGCGGCAATGACAACCAAAATGACATATAGCCAAACTGGCAGGGAGGCTAACAGATTGTTATACGCCCAGTAAATATCCGTATCGTAGTCCCTGACAATAAATATATATATATATATATATATCAATTTTAAATCTAAAATTTGTTATCACATTTAAATTGAAATTGAACTTACAAATTGATAACGTTGTAGATGACTGTCGTAACCATAAAAGCAAGTATTGACAATACCATTGTCGCAATGTACCAGTAGGAGAGATACATAGACTCCAGCCAGAGCTTCAAGTTCACTATGATCACCACAGCCCAGATTAGTAGCGTCCCAAAGCAGGAGAAGGCTGCCGTCTGGCCCCAACTCAGAATGACATTGTTGATGGAGAAGATACAGTACGCAAAATAGAATATGATCACCGAGTGGTAAATCGCAAACACGGTCCACATCAGGAAATATGGCCAATGCAGCTGCTTATTATCTGTGTTTTTCCTATACAGTTTCGGATTTCTGCAGAAGCAAACAAAAAAAACCATTTATTAAGTCAGGCAGGATAACTTTAATAAAATATTTTCAGTCTAATGTAATGAACAAGTAAGAAAACTCTAGTCGAGACCGCTCGACTAGGGTATACCCTGAACCCTGCGAAGAACCGTTATTTCATGCATTTTCCGTTTCTTTTATATACATACACATATGTATGTTCATTACAAGTAACACATACACATACACGCACAGGCGCACGCACACATAAGCGCAAATCGCTGCGTCAGCTGTTCTTTGGCTGCTATTTGCATGCCAATGTTATGGAAAATGAAATGTTTAATAACTTTTTTTCTAGACGAACGATTTTGATAAGCGTGATCATGTCATCCATATGTATGTATGTGCCAAAGCACAAGTCTCTAGTATTTGATATACGGGACTTACAAATTTGAGGCGAAGGGGGCGTGGCACCCAAAATTAAACAAAGCCCGAAATTGCGTAAGGCTTACATAACACTAAATGCAAAATTTGAAGACTCTAGCTAGAAAGATGAATTAGATAAAATTTTATAGCTGAATTTAGATTCTCGTTTTTAATCGATAACAATAAAACGATAACAGTTATCGAATTTCTGAAATAAACTTGACATGTGCGCCCTATACAGGGACCTACAACAAAATTTTCTCTAGCTATTGTAAGTTCTGACATCGACGCGTTCATACATACGGACAGACAGACAGACAGATAGACGGACAGGGCTAAATCGACTCGGCTTGCCTCCCTGATCAAGAATATATATACTTTATGGGGTCTGCCACGCCTCCTTCTCCCTGTTACATACATTTCAACAAAAACATTATACCCTGATTTCCCATTTTTAATGGGTTCAGGGTATAACTACTATCCAGAATAAGTCGGAAAATTAACAAGTAAGAAAACTCTAGTCGATACCGCTCAACTGGGGGATACCCTGAACCCTGTGAAGAACCGATATTCCGTGTATTCTCCGTTACTTTTATATACATATGTATATGTATGTACAGTACAAGCAACACACACATACATAGAAGCACGCACACACAAGCGCAAGTCGCTGCTTCAGCTGTGCTTGGGCAGCTATTTGTATACCAATGTTATGGGAAATTAAATTTTTATTAACTTTTTTTCTAGACGAACGTTATTGATCAAACTTGCAGTGCGTATTCATGTCATATATATGAATATGTATGTGAATTAAGTAATCTATAATATTTTCTCGGTTTCTAGACATATTATTTACATATTTTTAATTGACAATTTCGATAAGCAGAATGAAAATTTATTTATCAATCGTTTCTAGGCTTAATCCGTGGGTATTAGATAGGTGTTAAAACCTAACTTTTGTGATGGATCTAACAATATAACTAACAATAACTATATGCCATTGCACATGCAATTTAATACTAATACTTACTGCATAAGCTTCTCCTCGGTGTAGGGCTTCTCGGTTAGAGATATGAACAGAATGGGCAGCGAGGTGTATATTACATTGTAGAGGGTCAGGAACAGAGAATCGTAGACGGACGACGACGAAAACAGAGTGTGAAATTGGAAGAGAAACATAATGCCCATGAACACGATGTTCTTGTAGAAGAAATAGAGCACTAGGAACGACAGTCGCACGCTATGATAATGCCCATGGACCAGAAGCAGGCGCTTTAGCATACAAAACTTGGCAAAGGCGAAGTCAGCACAGCGAGCCGCCTGCCTGCCCTCGCGGCCCATGATGCCAATACCGACATGGGCCTCTTGGATCATGGACACGTCATTGGCTCCATCACCAATGGAGGCTGTATTATAATTCTCATTAGATGACTTTATAAGTCCCACTACTTCGCTCTTCTGCAGCGGACTAAGGCGACAACAGAGCACAGCCGTGCACTTGACGGCCACATCCCGGAACTCCTTGGGCGCCTCAGCCAAAGCGACGCCTAAGCTCTTACCATCTATGAGCAGAGCGCACTCCTGCCCAATTCCGAATACAATCTCACGCTCGAGCACATTCAAGTGAACCAGCAGATCGTCACGACTCTTGCACTCAAGTATAATATATTTCTTGGCGTCGGGGGGTATGTGACCGCAGGACAAGGCAATGTTTAGAGCCGTCTCCACTTTGTCGCCAGTGAGTACCCAAATCTTGATCCCAGCTGCTTGCAGAGACACTAGCGTATCTGCCACATCATCCTGCAATGCATCCTCGACAGCTGTTGCGCCGAGTAAGTCTAGGTCTGTAAAAATGTATATATATAGATAGGTATTTCGATTGCTAGATGACATTGTCAGCTTACTGCTTTCAATCTTAGAATAGCATTCCTCGCAAAGCTGCTTGCGATTCTCCAGTGAGCTATTAGCCTGAGCCAGGGAACTAACGAACTGCTCATACTCTGATTCAGGAATCTCTCGCCTGGCTATGGCCAGGGTGCGCAGACCCAAGCGTGCAAAGTCGCTGATATGATTGTCCGTCTTGGATACCATGTTCGCTGAGCTATTCGCACATAGTGGAAACACATAGCTCTCAGCACCTTTGGTATAGATCCACTTCTTTCCTGCATCATCGCGCACAATTACGCTCATACGTTTGCGATCGGAGGTAAACTCTAACACATGCAGGCGATAGAAGCAATCCTCCCTATTTTTGTTGTAGTTGATGGGACGCTTATAATCCAGATGTGGTGGAACAATGCGCACACGCAACACTTCATCGTCGTCGCCAGTGTAGACCAGGCCCAAGTAGGCGCACGCCTCCACCAGCGCCTTCTCATCCGGACTGGATGCCTGATAGTCCAGCAAACTGAATACAAAAAGAAGGAAACAGATAATACATGTACAAGTGATCAAGAGCATTTGCAGAAACCGAAGGAGAAGTATGATCGAGGATCCATAGTTACCACAATGTTTTCTGAATTTCATTCTTGCGGCGCTGGGACTCAGCACGTATGAGTATTGTGGGCTGACGTGTGAATATGGGTGCTGCATAGGACTCGCGTGATGTGGTGCTGGCGGTCCGAAAGAGTCCGCTGCCAACCGATGGCGTCAAATTACCAACGGGATTAGAGAGGTACGCATTGGGAGCGCCATATGAGTGAGCACGTCTGTGGCCCAAGCCGGAGGCATTGTTCGCTTCCGCATATTGTGGCAGATCTCGTTCGGAAGTAGAACGTTGGAACTGCAGTGATATGGGACGTATCAGATGCGGACTTTGCGCTGGCGTGCTAGCCATCGTTTGACCATTCTGCTTTTCTGTTTTGTCACCAGTGTCCTCGGCAGCTATGTGCACCTTGTTAGCTCGGGCGAAATTCGGGCTGCGCTTGATCACCTGTGGCCGCTTGCGTCGCTCCACTTGATAGCTGTCATCGCCAATAAGCAAAGGATTCACATCTGATGAGGTGACCGTAGAATTAACACCATTCGGATGAGCTGAAACGGATGCTTCGATAGTGTTGCTAACATTGAGTTCACTGTGCTGGCTGGAATTGTGACTCTCCTCGGTGATGTCGGTCATGGAGTACATTTCTGCTGGTCCGGATTTGGTTTCATTCCTATCGCTCACTTGATCATCTGGTGGCGTGCTCGTTGCCACCTGGACTGTGTGACATAGGGCCAACGCTTGGAAGAACACCTTTTGTTCTTTCTGTTAGGAAATTTTAAAAATCCATTTATATACTGATTTTTATCCTAATTCCATTTAAAACTTAAAATTGAAGGAATATAGCTTTTGTGGATATTTATGTAAAAAATATAAGTTTTTATCCCGGACGACGATCTGAGCCTATATGTTTAGCCGTCTGTGTATCTGCCTGTCTGTCGATCTATCTGTCTGCCCGTCCGTAATTCCATCTGTTCATTATACCCTGAACCCATTGAAAACGTGAGTTCAGGGTATAATGGTTTTGTTGAAATGTATGTAACAGGCAGAAGGAGGCGTGGCAGACCCCATAAAATATATATATTCTTGATCAGGTAGACAAGATGAGTTGATATGATATCGTTATGTCCATCTGTCCGTATGTGTGAACGCGTCGATCTCAGAATCTGTAAAAGCTAGAGACTTGAAATTTTTTATGTAGGTTCCTGTATAGCACCAAAAGTTCGAAGTAGTTAAAAAATCGATAAATGTCACCTTTTTAATGTTATCGATTTAAAACGTTATCACAAGTTAGTTATTAAATTATATGTATTTCCCACGCCTTTAGAGGTAGAATCCCCAATTTTTTTTTGTTAGTTATATGTTTATTTTATGCAATTTCGGTTATTGTAAATTTTGGATGCCGACTCCAGATTTCCTCAAATACATATTTAAATCAAGTAAGAAAACTCTAGTCGAGACTGCTCGGCTAGGGGATACCCTGAACCCTGCGAAGAACCGCTATTCCGAGCATTCTGTATATATATATATATATATATATATGGCGGGGAAGACCGCCACCTCACATTTCCGGTTATAATTTTTAGTTAGTCGATTAAGTTGTTGAGTTAGTTATTGGAATTGTTATTGAATTATTAGTTGTTAGAATTATTAGTTATTAGAATTTTGAGCTTAAGTGTCAACGATAGGATTCTTAGTTTAAGCGCAATGGAGCGCGGTTAGTCGTAAGTTTATTATTATTTGTATTATATTTTAGTCGTAAGTTTATTATTATTTTTATTATATTTTAGTCGTAAGTTTATTATTATTTGTATTATATTTTTAGTCATAAGTAGCTGTAAGTAGGGTATCGGGTTAGAATAAGCGCAATGAAGCGAAGTTGAGTTAGGCGCCGCGTCGCCGACAGGTGCAGCGATCGCGGCGAATTTGTCGCATCGCGACGAAGCGCGCGATAGGCCGAAGGGCAGGCGAGGAGTTGAGACCGAGACTTGAAAGCGAACGGTTGTGCGGAAGAGTGACAGGAGAGAAGTGAAAAGTGAAGTGAAATAGAGGGAAGCAACAGCAGGAGACAGGCGAATAAATATAGAAAACGTAAGTGAGGGGAATTAGGCTAGGACTCAAATAAAAGAAAAGCTGAAGCGGCCTCTTGCGTTTTGTGATTGTCTGACGGGTGGATGCTAGAAATAGCAAGACCCCCCCCCCCTTTCCATCTTTGTCCGCGAATTAATCGCCGCGGTGCAGCAATCGCTGTCGCGCTACTCCCAGGCGAGAGCAGCTCCGCCAGCGGCCGTAAGTTTCCGTATTTCCCGTCCCCTACCCCAGTGCGTCCCAGCATCCAATAAATTGTCTTGTAGGTAACCCTGGGCCAGGCTGAGTCTGCCCCAGCTGTGAAAAATGTACCTTTACAAGTGGCGCCCGAGCAGGGACCCTGGGACGTAGGGGAGTGTGGTACACGGGCGGCATAAAGCCCCGCATCGTGCGCCCAAATAAATACGCGCATACATGCGACCCAAAACTCTAACATATCTTGGATGCAGTTTGACCGAATTGGCGCGCCAATTGCGAGTGTAGGCGTCAGGGACGCAAGCAAAACGGGCGGGGGAAAGGGGTCGCAAGTCTCGAGAATTTGAGTTTGCGGACATACGCAAAGCATAGGGAAGAGAAAAGAGAAAAGGGCTGCGTGCATAATACTTAGAAAAAAAGAACGGCACAAGCGAGCAAAGAGGAGAGTGAAATAGCGGTTGGTATATGTGAACGCACTCGAGCCTAGCAACGGCGGGCGAGCGCGAGAAAAGAGAGCGAGAGAGCGAAGGTGCGTGGCCAAGCGAGCGATGGCAGCCAGACGCACACACGCACACAAAGGCGAAGCGACAAGCGAAGGTAGGCTTGTGATCGGCGTGCGGGGGGAAGCATTGTCGGTGCCGTTGGCTGATAGCGGTGCGTGTGTCGGAGAGCGAGAGGCTGACCGTGGGTCGAGACCACGCAAACAAGTGGGCAAATTTCGGTGCGCGGTGGCTCGAAGTTTGCGCAGTAAATATGGGGAACAGTGGTCCAAGGGCCGTGATAAAGTGAGCAAAATTTTAAATAAATAAAATGCAAATAAATAAAATTAAATAAAATAAATAAAATTAAATTAAATTAAAATACAAAATAATAAATTAAAATTAGAATGCATTTAATAAATAGAAATTTAAATAAATAAAATTAAATTAAATAAATAAAATAAAAATAAAATTTAAATAAAAAAATTTAAATAAAAAAAAAATAAAAATAAATAAATATATAAATAAAAAAAAGGGATTTTTGTTTTGTTTTAAAGGACGACCTCACGAAATTATCATGGATCCGAGTGAATGTCAGAATCCGGGGGTGGGTGTCCGTTGGGTGTATCTGCGTCGTAAGGAGGAGTTGATGTCTGTGGCCCAAGAGTTCGAGCTAGAGAAAGACGGCCGGTTGGTGGAGCTGCGCAGGCGCTTAGCTAGCTTTATCCAAGGCGGTGGGCATTCCGCAGAGGTCTGGGCTCGGCTAGCCGAGTTAGAGTCTCAAGATGCCAAGGCGCTGGAGCCCAGTCTAGGAAGCGCCGTGTCGGGATTTGGGCACCAATCTTGCCGCAAGTCCGAACCCGACTTAAGAAAATCTCAGCTGTATGGACATATCCCGGCCTCGACATTCGGTCCGAGGGCCCCGGGGGGCAACGATGTGCCCGAGATTCGAGTTAACGATGCGCGAGGGGAGCCCGAGGTCGCGACCAACGACCGGGGGCTACGCGCTGACTCGGAGGTAGGATCGCGAGGGCCGATGGCCTACGTAGAGCACGAAGGTCGGCCGCATCGGTGCGAAGCCGATCAGGTCCGAAGGTGGGGCAGGTGCTACGACGGCCAGTCGGACCCGTTGGGCTTCCTCGAGATTTTGGTGGAGAGAGCCATCACATATGGCATCGAGCTCGATCACCTACCTAGGGTGGTAAGCGAGGTGCTGGTAGATAAGGCCGCGAAATGGTTCCTGACCAGCGGGCTGAGGAGTGTGTCTTGGGGCAGATTCCGGACCGAATTGCTGGATTTCTTTATGCCCCCACAATATTTCGAGCGCCTCGAGGATCAGATTAGGGGGCGAAGGCAGCGGAGAGGCGAAGCATTCAAGGACTACCTGGTAGAGATCAGGTTATTGATGCGCCATGCCAACTACAGTCCGGCTCAGGAGTTGTATCGAGTGTATGAGAATACGGTTCCTGAGTATCGGATGTATGTGCGGCGCCAAGATTTCTCGTCTCTGTCCCAGCTGACGCAGTTGGCTGCGGAATATGAATGCGTAAAGGAGCAGAGGGCAGAATTCGGGGAAGAGACGTGAAGAGTGGGCCAGAAGTCAGGCTCGACTCGAGCAGGTGTCGATAGGGTCAATCCGCCGGAAACGCGACCGAACAACCCGTTCCGGTCTCAGTCCGTGGAGGTCTCAGTCGATGTCGATCAGCGCGAGGACTGGCTCTGACGCGCGGCGAGTATGTTTCCGATGTTCGCAGCCAGGTCATTTTGTGCGGGAATGCCCTAACGAGCGGGTGGTCTTCGGCCAAAAATGCGGGGAGGCAGGGGTCGACACGCAATACCGCTGCTGCCGAACAGACGCGGGAAACAGAGAAGGGCGTCCCCCCACAGGGAAAAGGCGATGCCAACCGATCTTAAAAGGGGGCGTGAGTCTCCGTTAGTTGTAAGGGAAGGCCGGATCGTCGCACGAGTCAGGATCGCCGGTCGCGAGATGGACGCTACAGTCGACAAAGGGGCCAGCCGTAGCTTCATAAGCGAGGACTGCGTGCGGAGGAAGGCGATCACGGGAAAGGTCGAGGAGGTGCGGTCGCGCATTAGGCTGGCGGACGGGTCGTCGGTGGAAGTGAGGAAGCTGATGAGGGTGCAGGTGGATCTTGCCGCGCAGATAGCACTACTCATCATGCCTACCATGTTGGACCAGGTCATCCTGGGGATGGATTCCCTGGCCGCCGTAGGGACGACCGTGCGCTGTGGATGCGCCGAGCTAATTAGGAGGACTGAGGCCGCGCCATCGGGGAAGGAGTTGCCATCCATCTCCAAGGATACGTCGTTAGAGGTTGCCCCGAGAGAAAGACGGGAGACGCCTGCACGACGACCGAGGAGGAGGAAGCCGAGTCCCAGGATGACACCGCCAAAGGGTGAATGTAGCGGTGCGGAGACGACAAACGGAAAAGAGACCGCAACAGAGCAAGCGTTTGGTGAGCGCTCGCCGGAGGCAGGGAGGATCGTATGCGGGGACGAGGACGAGGTGGAGACGAACGCAGAGGATGCGGGGCGGCCGGCTGATCTAGGAAGCGGAATAAAGAGATTCCTCGAGGACGAGCTGGCACTGTCCGAGCACCTCGAAGGGGTGCCCCACGTCGGCGAGCATAGCATCTGGATGAGGGAGGATAAACCTCTGAAGCAGAGGGATAATCTCAAGAATCCCGCTATGCAGAAGGTGATTGACGAGCAGGTGGAGGAGCTGCTTCGAATTGGAGCGATCGAGCCGTCTAGGAGTCCGCACGGTGCGCGAATAGTCTTGGTGGAGAAAGAGACAGCGCGGCGTTCACTGTGCCAGGGCGGGGTTTGTTTCAATGGCGGGTGATGCCATTTGGGTTGCACTCGACTGGGGCAACGTCTCAGAGGGCGATCGACAAGGTTACAGGGCCGGAGATGGAGCCGCACACGTTCGCGTATCTCGATGATATTGTGTTGATAGGCGCCGATAAGGATTAGCATATGGCTAACTTGAAGGAGGTGTTTCTGAGGCTAAGAACACCCAACCTCTGAGTTTATCTATCTGGGGCATGTAGTGACGGGGGAGGGAATCAGTACGGATCCGCCCAAGGTTGAGGCGATCCGGAAACTCCCAGCTCCCTCGAATCACAAAGAGCTGCGGCAATGTTTAGGGATGGCGTCGTACAGGTGTTTCGTACCTGAAGAAAGGCGTCAAGTGGAAGAAGGACCAAGGGCGTTATTATAATCTTCGCAGGCGCGAGTGGAGGCCCACGATCGGGTCTCTAGTCCTGCTGCATCAGCACCAGCTGTCCAACGCAGCTGAAGGCTTTGCAGCGAAGCTGGCCCCGAAGTTTGACGGCCCCTACCGGGTTGTTAAATTTATTTACCCTAATATCGTGCGACTCGCAAGGGAGGGCGAGCGCAAGAGAAGGGTGGCCAGTGTGGCGCAACCGAAGCCATTTTTCCGAGTCTGGAGTGAAGACGACGCGGGACTTGCTGGAGGAGGCGGGCGTAGAAAGTTGCTCGAAGAAAGGGGGGGGGGGGTGTAAGGCGGCGATAAATCTGAAGAGTTAGATAAGTGGAAAGTAAAAGTTAAGTTTAAACAAGGAAAGGAGACACTGGAAAAGGGTAAAAGAATCGTGAGTCATATATACATACATATAAATGAAATAAAGAAGAGACCGAAATCTTTGTGTTTTAATTTTTGGAAAACTAACTCATAAATACTAACGAACGCTAGATCCCCTACGTTTGTGTTTTGTCCGTCAGAGCGTAAGACCAGCGGGCCAGTTCGAGCCTGCTTGCTCAGCCGAAATTGATCGGCGCGGTGCAGCAACCGCTGTCGCGCTACTCCCAGGCTAGAGCAGCTTCGCCAGCGGCCGTGAGTTTCCGTATTTCCCGTCCCCTACCCCAGTGCGTCCCAGCATCCTATAAATTGTCTTGTAGGTGACCCTGGGCCAGGGTGAGTCTGCCCAGGTTGGAAAAACGTACCTTTACAGGGTTCAGGGTATAACTAAGTTATTTGCATACAAGGTCAATATATGAATGAGTTTCAATGTTTTACCCATTTTTACGCAATTTCGGTTTTTGTTACATTTTGGATGCCACGTCCCTTCCCCTCAAATTGCTAAATCACGTATTTCAAGTACTAGAGACTTGTGCTTTGGCACATACACACATATGAATGACAGGATCACGCCTAACAAATTTTATCAAAATCGTTCGTCTAGAAAAAGTTATTAAACATTTAATATCTCATATTATCGCACAGTTAGCAGATTGTGTGCTTAGGCGTGCGGCTGTGTGTGTTCTGGTGCTCGCGTCTGTGTGTGTGTATGTATTGCTTGCTACATACATATAAAATTAACGGAGAATGTTAGCGGTGCTTAGGAATCGCGGCTCTTCGCAGGGTTCAGGGGATCTTTTAGTTGAGCAGTCTCGACTAGAGCACTCTTACTTGTTTAAAATTGGAACAAATATAAAAAAAAATGTAGATTATATGTCGAAAATTCAAATCCATTAAGTTGCACAGAAGTTATTAAACAAAACGTTTGGTCAATTTGCCATCACACGTGACCTGCAGCGCTAAGCATACAGTTTTCATACACGTGTGCACACATACACACACACACAGACAAGAGCTGGATTTGATATAGCGGCCCACAAAACGGAGGTCGTCCTAGTCATCAGTCGCAAGAAAGTGCAGTCGGCCCATTGGCAACATCAGTATTGCGTCAAAGAGGGGGATTAAGTATCTTGGGTCATGATCGACATAAGATTGACTTTCCGTGAGCACTTGGAATACGTGCATAAAAAAGAAGCCGATTCGTGTAGAGCACTCTCCCGAATCATGCTGAACACACGGGGACCAAAGCAACAACGACGCCTTCTTCTTATGAGCGTCTTGAGGTCCATCATCAGCAATGGACACTCCCAGCTACATTAGAGGTATTCGAGCCACCTATCGATTAAACACAATCCGAGTCAGCTGTTCATTACGAACAGTCTCAGACGACGCTGCGCTTGTCATAGCCGAAATGCTTCCACTGGAGGATATGGTCGCCGAAGTCGTGGAGCACAGTACAAGCGACCCTGTACGCGGCGCACGTAATGCATCCAGGGCGAACAGTATTTCTCGATGGCAAAGAAGATGGGATTATTCGACGAAAGAACGATAGACGAACTCGTTCATTCCGGAGCTGGAACCATGGGTCAATCGTAAGCATGGCAAGATTAATTTCTATCTTTCACAGATTCTTTCTGGACACGGATGCTTCCGCAGCTATTTGAAGCGGTTTGGCCACGACGACTCAGCTGAGTGTAACTGGTGCGGACAAGGAGTAGTGGAAGACGCTAACCACGCAATATTCGAGTGTGTGCGCTTCTTCGAGGAAAAGAGTGCTCTAGAAGCAACAGTGGGCCGCTCCATTAGACGGGACAACTTAGTCGCGATCATGCTGGAGTCTGAGGCAGCTTGGAACAAAATCAGTTCCTTCGCTGCTTTAATTATGGTGGAGCTTCGCAGAGTTGAACGAAACCGACGAGTAACTACTTCTCTCTAAAATACCGTAAAGCGCTTGCGAAGCAATGCTTTACGGCAGTCGCGCAAGCATCGAGCGTTATTTTATACCTAATTTTATATAAACGTGTATTTTAAGAGACAATAAATGAATACAAAAAAAAAAACACACACACACACACTTTAAACTGCGCGCATCTAGCAAATTCTAAGAACCGCAAGTTTTAGTTTACACATTTCTAGTAGATGGCGCTATGATGTGCGAATTATCAGCAGCTCAATTGTATCGAAACATGGATGGCGCCGACTAGAGTTTTATCACTTGTTCTAATTTGAAATATGTATTTCTTTCTTAAATTTGATTTGGTATTTGAGCTACACCTCTACAATACCTTAAATATAATTAAGTTTTTACTAGTTAATTAAGTTGATTGCATCCTTTGGAAATATTTTTAGCGAATTATACGTTGACTTACACTGAATTTGTTGATGTCAATCAATACTTTAGTCTCATTATCTTCCAGTCGCGTTTTTTTGTAGGTAAACTTTTGACCAGCTATGGAGCACTGTTGGAAGTTCATTTCATTTTTGGTGAGCGTGCCCGTCTTATCAGAGAAGAGTATATTAATCTGGCCGAGCTCTTCATTCAAGTTCGATGTGTTTACAACGCACTGTTGATCGGTCTCCATCTCATATAGCTCCGTATCCCATTCCATGAAAAAGCCGCCAATGACGCGCTGTAGCTCGATGGTTACATAGAGCGAAATGGGTATCAAATAGTTGAACAGTATGAGAAAGGACAGATAGTCCTGTAGAAACTGCTTAACGCTATACCCATCCGCCGCAGGTCCCAGATAGGTCAGCTTTGGTATCACAAAAAGCTCATTGTAACTAAAGGAATTGACATTATGAAGCAAAAGATTAGCAACAGATGCACCTAAGCCAGCCTCATATGTAGGTCCATTAAAAGGATCAATATAAGGAATTAGAATTGTGTAAAAGAAAACTAAACTTGAAAGCAATAAATAATTGAATAGGTAAATGTATACTTACCGTTTTAAGAAATAGAGCAAGGTAACTATGGCTATTAAAGCTACAAGTATAAATATTAAAAATCTGTTCACATAGATTTCACTTGAGGCTGTCTTATTGCGGGTCAGTCGACTGTTCAGCTGCAGCTTGGTGGTCATTCCCGTATAGATAGCACATCCAATTACGCACTCTGTGTTCTTCACACGAGATCCACGAAGCAGCACATTTTCAGCCGAGAGGGGAAGGACGCGTCCCTCGCCGCTAGCTAGCTCGATTTTTCCATTAAAGCTGTATAGATCAGTGCCGGGACTTTCACACTCGATAACGCCAAGTTTATGCATCTCCTCAATGGGAACTGTTGGCAGATCTCTGGGTACTAGCAGAGTTTTCAGATTCGACTCGCCATCTAAATTGGCTGTTGTGATAAAGCACTTGCCATGCGGGTCAGTTGATCGCAACAATACTAAATCGCAGGGCACATCACAATCCCGTTCCACAACTATCAGATCTCCCGGGCCCACATTCTGCGACTGTATTATAGCCTCTGCGCCATTCTTAATGATCGTTACTGTGGATCAGACTTTACGCATTAAACACTATCATATGCATATATATTGTATCACATGTTCTATACCTACCCGGGGATCGGTTAACCACATTATCGGTTCTATATCGGAGTATATCTTCATAGCCCTGTTTTGCTGCTGTGACGGCGATCACGAACACTAAAGGCAGCAACGATGTCATAGGCGAAACAGGACTATCTATAATGTATATATATATATATATATATATATATATATATAACATTTAGGTGAAGTATATATATATTATATATTGACTTAGTCTTACCAATTAGAAGCGATATTATTGTCATAACTAGAAAATAAAAATTGGCAATCCGGCGAAACTGTTCCAATAAATTCTGCGGCAGGAATGTAAGCAATGTGTATTTCGTGGACTTAATACGATTCTGATTCGTTGGCTTTTTCTTTTTAACATCCTCAGATCCGCCAATTTGTATTTGGAGCCAGTCATTTATTGTACTTACTCTCGAGCCCTACAGCATATAAAAAAGAAAATACTTTATTTTGTCAAAAAAAAAAATTCCATATACGATATATTTTAAATGTTGTATTTCTTATTGAAAATGGGAAATCAGGGTATACTGGTTTTCTTAAAATGTATGTATAAGACAGAAGGAGGAGTGGCACGCGCAGATCGAGATTACAAATGAAGTCGATATACAGTTATAACATTCTATCTAAGTCGTCTTTCTAGCTAAAGTCTTCAAATTTTGGAAGCCACTTCACTTCAAATTTGCAAAACACGTATATATTTGAAATTCTGGAGATTTGCGTTTTGACAAACACAAGCGCTGTCGCTGCGGCAACTGTGCAGTTTGCAGAGCGTGTTCTTGTGCGGACGTCTGTGTATATGTATGTGTGCCTGTGGTTCTTTTCAGGGTTCAAGCTATCTGCTAGTCGAGCGATCTCGACTAGAGTTTTCTTACTTGTTGTATAACACAGACATTCTATATACGGGCAAGTAAGGCACTGCCCAACAATCTGATTATTTAATACTTTTTTTTGATTGCGAAAAGGTTAATGGGGTTAATAAATACACAAAAATGTCCATATGTATGTATGTGAACGTATATGAACAGTTTCATGGCAGTTTTATTTTTCATATTTTTCATATTGAAGAGGGTGCCACTATTTATCAATGACATGTGCGCTTATTAACAAGTATCTACATGTCGAGTATCAATTATTATAGAAAATTTATCTCAGGA
The DNA here is from genome assembly GCA_961210405.1 of Drosophila mercatorum. Lineage (NCBI taxonomy): Eukaryota > Metazoa > Arthropoda > Insecta > Diptera > Drosophilidae > Drosophila > Drosophila mercatorum. The sequence goes on from CAUIUS010000010.1 coordinate 786,338, forward strand.
ATTAATATATCCTAACCAGCATTAGTTGGCGATGTTTTGATCCATATTTAGGCGATATTACATGTATCAGGTAGAACAAGGAAGTCTTGGGAAATTAAGAGTATACAATCTTCGGTGTGCCAAAGGTTATTCACAAGAGTTAAATTAGTATATTGGTTTTGTGCAATGTTCGCCTTGCCCTCTGTCCGTCTGCCCTTTTGAACACATTTTGCCGCTTTTGATGCTAGAGACATGAAATTGAAATTTTATATGTACTCGTGTATACCTCGTCAGATAATGCTATTTTAGGTATCTGTTATTTAATATATATATATATTGAAATGTATGGAATTTGGAATGTATTCTCGAGCTAAAGTTCATTTCTTCCAAATTTTTGAAAGCTAGAATTTTTATACTCCATTGAAAATGGGAAAAAGGATATAATGAAAATGTATTTAACAGGCAGAAGGAGGCGTGGCAGACACCATAAAGTATATATATATTCTTGAACAGGGAGGGAATCCGAGTCGATTTAGCCCTGTCCTTTTGTCTTTGTCTGTCCGTCTGTCCGTATGTTTGAACTTAAAATTTTTTTGGAGGCTCGTGTATATCACGAAAAGATCGAGTTTGTTTCAATTAATCGATAACTGTCATAATTTTAATGTAAGCGATTAAAAATCGATATCGTTATTTAGTTATATCTAATACATCTTTACATCTAGAGTCTTCAAACTTTGCATTTAGTGTTATGTAAGCCTTACACAATTTCGGGTTTTTTAATTTTTGGATGCCACACCTCAATTTGTAAATCACGTATTTCAAATACTAGAGACTTGTGCTTTGGCACATACATACATATGAATAACATGATTACGCCCTGCTAGTTTGATCAAAACCGTTAGTTTACGAAAAAAGTTATTAAACATTTAATATCTCATACATATAAAAGTAACAGAGAATTTTACCAGTTCTTAGGAATCGCGGGGCTCAAGGGATCTCCTAGTCAAGCAGTCTCGACTGGAGCACTCTTGTTAAAATTGAAAAGCTGAGTTACTGTTTACCTTCTATTGATGACCAAAAATAATTTTAATACCATATTGTTTTGCTTTGGAAACTGGCAGAGTTTTGACCGGGCATGAGTATTCTGCAGTCGATTCTACCCGATTGCAATTTTCTCACTTGTGTTCATACCCTAAACCCATTAAAAATGAGAAATCAGGGTTTAATGGTTTTGTTGAACTTTATATAACAGGGAAAATGAGGCGTGGCAGATCCCATAATGTATGTATGTATATTCATGATCAGGGAATACGTCTGTACGTCCATCCGCCCGTATGTGTGAACGCGTCGATCTCAGCACGATCTAACACGTGCAGATCGAGTCTGTTTTAAAAAAAACGATAACTATTCCCGACTTAATGTTATCGATTAAAACGAAAATTGAAATGCAATTATAAAATTCTATCTAATTCATCTTTGTAGCTAAAGTCTTCAAATTTTGCTTTCAGTTTTATATTAGTTTTATACAATTTATATTTGTAATAAATTTTGTATGCCACGCCTCCTTTGCCTCAAATTTGCAAAACACGTATTTTAAGTACTAGAGACTAGTCCTTTGGCAAATACACACATATGAATGACACAATCACGCTCTGAAAATTTGATCAAAAACGTTCGTCAACGAAAACTCAGTCTGTTACAAGAGCGTTACAAGCAGTACAAGCAGTACGTGCGTCTGTGTGTGTATATATGTTTATTATAATGTACATACATACATACATATATATTTATATTTCAAGGTATTCCCTAGTCGAGCTGTCTCGACTAAAGTTTTCTTACTTGTTTGTATTATTTTTGTACCTTGCGTTGTTTCCATACAAATGTTTTCTTTAAATAGTATTGCGGTTCCTGTTCAGTCCAGGTGGGTGGATGATATGCACCGATATGATTACTGCGCCTAAGTCCGCTTAGATAGTCATGGCCAAAGAAATTCATTGTCTAGCACCTGGCTGACATTCATTAACCGATCAACCGTCTTAATCATATACAAATTGTGCATGTGCATTTTTCTCTATGGAAGCTGTATGCTCCTTCCAAAGAGATTTTGAAAGAGGGAGCCAGAGAGCGACAGCGAGAAAATGAGGGAGAGAACAAGACAGCGAGATCACAAATTGTTCATTAAATTTGATAATATTGTAACGGTACAAACTTTAATTGCACTTTTGAGCACACTTTATATTTTTTACTTTGTTGATGCTTAAAAGGCATTTGCTTTTGATATATTTCATGTGCATGTTTCTCAGATTGCATCTGTATAGCCGTAAAATAATCTTAAGTGGGTAATTTTAACACTTCAATTGAACAGTATACATATAAGTTGTATGTATAAATTTGAAAGATATTGTTATTATATCTCTCTTTCTCACTATGTGTGTTCATATACATATATCAGTGAGTGGTATTTGTTTTTCACATTTACATGATTTTTTTTTGTTAGATCTTTAAGATTTCAATGGGCAGTTTTACACGCTCATGGCTTTGAGAATCACGTAATAAAAGTTATATATATATATATATATATATATATATACATATATATATATATATATATATATTGCATTGTACACTGCCACAATAAATCAGTTAAAGATTGAACGTAAGTCAATTGGCGATCGTGCAACTGTTTGTTCCACAAATTCCCATGCTGCGATAAACTATCAAAAACATATATACGTTGTGCAATAACACATATATATACATATACACACACACACACACACACACACACACATATATATATATATATATATATATATATATATATATATATATATATATATATATATATATATATATATATATATATATATATACATGAAATCAAATTAATTAATTGCTGCCCGAATGCGATGTGCACAACTTAAAAGCCGTTCTCACACTGAGAATTAGATCTGCATTGCCACTGGGCACTTCTCATACCCATACCCGTTTGCCCAATGCTCATCCCCCTTACCAACTTCACGCTCGTATATCTCACGAGCCAATATTCATAAAAAAAAGCTGAACTGAGTGGCGCTAGCTACCGAGTGCTACTTTCGGGACGCCGGAGACCTACTGTTCGTATACTCTACTTATGAGTTCAAAGTGCAAGATTAATTTGCCAGCTCGTCAAATTCGTCGATATTTTTTTTATTGACTGGAAATATTCAGATACACGCTAACACGGAAAGATTGTCAGTAAGAATACATATGGAGTAGCCATTTTACATACATTGCCATGCACTTGAATACGGACAGCTATCTGAAATCGAATATACAAGTATTTGACTCAAATAAGCTTATTAAGCCGACATACCACTACTTTTTATGTGTATGTATGTAACAGGCAAAAGGAGGCGTGGCAGACCCCATAAAGTATATATATTCTTGATCATGGAGAGAAGCCGAGTCGATTTAGCCCTGTCCTGTTTGAACGCGTCGATCTCAGAAGATATAAAAGCTAGAGCCTCCAATTTTTTTTTTTGGAAGTTCGTGTATATCACGATTCGATCGAGCTTGTTTTAAATATTCGATAACTATCATCGTTTTAATGTTATCGATTAAAAACCGATATCTTCATTTAGCTATAAAATTCTATTTAATTCATCTTAATAGTTAGAGTCTTCAAATTTTGCATTTAGTGTTATTTGAGCCTTCTGCAATTTCGGTTTTTGTTAAATTTTCGATGCCACGCCCTCAAATTGCCAAATCACGTATTTCAAGTACTAGAGACTTGTACTTTGGCACATACACACATATGAATGTCATAATCACGCCCAACAAATTTGATCAAAATCGTTGGTCTAGAAAAGTTTTTAAACATTTAAAATCTCATATTATCGGCGACTTGCAGCAGCAGCGAAGCTGATGAGTCATAATGTACAGTTAGCAGATTGTGTGCTTGTACGTGCGTCTGTGTGTGTGTGTATGTTTTACTTGCTACATATGTACATACATATAAAAGTAACGGAGAATGTTAGCGGCTCTTAGGAATCGCAGTTCTTCGCAGGGTTCAGGGGTCTCTTAGTCGAGCAGTCTCGACTAGAGCACTCTTACTTGTTTTCAATTCAGAATTTTATCCTTATTAATGTAACAAAACAGAATCTTCTTCAAAATAACCATATTTAAACAAAAACAAGTAAGAAAACTCTAGTCGAGACCGCTCGACTAGGGTATACCCTGAACCCTGCGAAGAACCGCTATTCCAAGCATTCTTCGTTTCTTTTATATACACATGCATATGTACGTTCATTACAAGCAAAACATACACACACACATACACAGGCGCAAGCACACACAAGCGCATGTCGGTGCGTCAGCTGTTCTTTGGCTGCTTTGCATGGCAATGCTATGGGAAATTAAATGTTTAATAACTTTTTTTCTAGACCAACGATTTTGATCAAACTTGTTGGGCGTGATCATGACATCCATATGTATGTATGTGCCAAAGCACAAGTCTCTAGTATTTGATATACGAGAGTTACAAATTTGAGGCGAAGGGGGCGTGGCACCCAAAATTTAACAAAAACCGAAATTGCGTAAGGCTTACATAACACTAAATGCAAAATTTGAAGACTCTAGCTAAAAAGATGATTTAGATAGAATTTTATAACTTAATTTAGATTTTCGTTTTTAATCGATAACAATAAAACGATAACAGTTATCGAATTTTGAAACAAACTCGATCTTTTCGTGCTATACAGGAACCTACATAAAAAATTTCAAGTCTCTAGCTCTTGTAGGTTCTGAGAACGACGCGTTCATACATAGGACAGACGGACATGGCTATATCAACTCGGCTTGTCATCCTGATCAAGAATATATATACTTTATGGGGTCTGCCACGCCTCCTTCTGCCTGTTACATACATTTCAACAAAAACATTATACCCTGATTTCCCATTTTCAATGGGTTCAGGGTATAAATATTCTGTGAGTTCTTCAAAAATTGCATACTTTTTTACGTGCACTTAAATAGGGACAAGAGCTCAAAATTGATGTTTAACAAAATATTATTACATTTTTATTCATTTTGAAGGCTTTTGAATAAATTAAGTTCAATTATTATACCCTGAACCCATTGAACATGGGAAATCAGGGTATAATGGTTTTGTTGAAATGTTTGTAACAGGCAGAAGGAGGCGTGGTAGATAAAGTATTTATATTCTTGATCAGGGAGTCAAGTCGCGTCGATTTAGCCCTGTCCGTCCGTCCGTCAGTTCGTAAGTGTGATCTCAGAACCTATAAGAGCTAGAGACTTGAAATTTTTATGTGGATCCCTATGCGAAGATCAAGTTTGTTTTAAAAAAATCGATAACTATCTTAATTTTAATGTTATCGATTAAAAACGAAATCGATAATCAGTTATATAATTCTATATATATCTTCTTTATAGCTAGAGTCTTAAAAATTTGTGTTTAGTGTTATGTGAGCCTTATACAGTTTCGGTTTTCGTTAAATTTTAGGTGCCACGCACCCTTCGCCTCAAATTTGCAAAATACGTATTTCAAGTACTAGAGACTAGAGGCATATGAATGATATGATCACGCTCAACAAGTTTGATCAAAGACGTTCGTCCAGAAAAAAAGTTTTTAAACATTTAATTTCCCATAACATTGGCATACAAATATCAGCCCAACCACAGAGGACGCAGCGTCTTGCGCTTGTTGTGCGTGCGCTTATGTGTGTGTGTGTTGCTTGTATTGTACATACATATACATATGTATATAAACTTTATAAACTTTATATTATAAAGTAATCGGAGAATTTTGTAATAGCGGTTCTTCGCAGGGTTCAGGGTATACCCTAGTCGAGCGGTCCCGACTAGAGTTTTCTTACTTGTTTTAATAGGGGTTAATAGTGTTTGCAGACATTTTTATACCCTGAACCCATTAAAAATGGGAAATCAGGGTATAATGTTTTTGTTGAAATGTATGTAACAGGCAGAAGGAGGCGTGGCAGACCCCATAAAGTATATATATTCTTGATCAGGATGACAAGCCGAGTTGATATAGCCATGTCCGTCTGTCCGTCTGTCCGTCTGTCCGTCCGTCCGTCTGTCCGTCTGTCCGTCCGTCTGTCCGTCTGTCCGTATGTATGAACGCGTCGTTCTCAGAACCTACAAGAGCTAGAGACTTGAAATTTTTATGTAGGTTCCTGTATAGCACGAAAAGATCGAGTTTGTTAAAAAAAATCGATAACTTTCTTAATTTTAATGTTATCGATTAAAAACGAAATCGATGCTCAGTTATATAAATCTATATAATTCATCTTTATAGCTAGAGTCTTCAAATTTTGCACTTAGTGTTATGTGAGCCTTATACAATTTCGGTTTTTGTTAAATTTTGGATGCCACGCCCCTTCGCCTCAAATTTGTAAGTCCCGTATTTCAAATACTAGAGACTTGTGCTTTGGCACACACATACATATGGATGACATGATCACGCCCAACAAGTTTGATCAAAATCGTTCGTCTAGAAAAAAAGTTATTAAACATTTAATTTCCCATAGCATTGCCATGCAAACAGCAGCCAAAGAACAGCTGACGCTCCGACTTGCGCTTGTGTGTTCTTGCGCCTGTGTATGTGTGTGTATGTTTTGTTTGTAATGAACGTACAAGTGCATGTGTATATAAAAGAAACGAAGAATGCAGGGTTCAGGGTATACCCTAGTCGAGCGGCCTCGACTAGAGTTTTTACTTGTTATACCCTGAACCCATTAAAAATGGGAAATCAGGGTATAATGTTTTTGTTGAAATGTATGTAACAGGCAGAAGGAGGCGTGGCAGACCCCATAAAGTATATATATTCTTGATCAGGATGACAAGCCGAGTTGATATAGCCATGTCCGTCTGTCCGTCTGTCCGTCTGTCCGTCTGTCTGTCCGTATGTATGAACGCGTCGTTCTCAGAACCTATAAGAGCTAGAGACTTGAAATTTTTTATGTAGGTTCCTGTATAGCACGAAAAGATCGAGTTTGTTAAAAAAAATCGATAACTGTCTTAATTTTAATGTTATCGATTAAAAACGAAATCGATGCTCTGTTATATAAATCTATATAATTCATCTTTATAGCTAGAGTCTCCAAATTTTGCACTTAGTGTTATGTGAGCCTTATACAATTTCGGTTTTTGTTAAATTTTGGATGCCACGCCCCCTTCGCCTCAAATTTGTAAGTCCCGTATTTCAAATACTAGAGACTTGTGCTTTGGCACATACACACATATGGATGACATGATCACGCCCAGCAAGTTTGATCAAAATCGTTGCGCTAGAAAAAAAGTTATTAAACATTTAATTTCCCATAGCATTGCTATGCAAAGCAGCCAAACAACAGCTGACGCACCGACTTGCGCTTGTGTGTGCGTGCGCCTGTGTATGTGTGTGTGTATGTTTTGCTTGTAATGAACGTACAAGTGCATGTGTATATAAAAGAAACGAAGAATGCAGGGTTCAGGGTATACCCTAGTCGAGCGGCCTCGACTAGAGTTTTCTTACTTGTTTAGAAATAAATCCCATTACGAAGAGAGTCATATAGAGCCTTTACGTAATTTAAGGATATTTCACTCCCGACTATGTCGATGGCATCTGTTAATGCGCCTGTATGTCTTCGAATTGCCAACCAGAATCGTAAATTTTTGTTGTCATCCATCTCCATACGTTGTGAACAAAATTGAGATTCGCAGAATATGGAGGACACTGTAACACAACCACGTTTTGCGGCAGGATTCATATTTTAGCCACTCGAACAGTATGAATTTTGGCATTATGGTGTTGGAAATTCCATGTAGATAGTCTACAGATATTATTTATTACAAGGCTTTGTAATTCGTTACATTCATTTTTGGTAAAACTACTTGGAGCTAGCATAGTCCATATTATAAGATGGCCCCCATACCATAGGGCTGACGGCAGAGTGCCGGCGAGAAGCGATGCGATGCGAGAAGCGATGAAATGCGAGAAGCGATAAAAAAAAAGCTTTTTGCAAAGAGCGAAAGACTGCGAGTGTTCTGTTGCAATCAGCTGTATTTAATGCTGTTATGATCATTTCATAACCAAACCATTCAATAAAAAAATGTTTAAAGGCGAAACTATATATAATAATTAAAGGCATTATAAAATATTTTTGTATTACACCCGAATCTCAATTGTTATTGACCATATTCTTAGGAAAATAATTTTAATGTTGGAAAAATTTTATATTTCACCCCGTAACGCCATGTAGAAAGTTGAAATTACTGTTGGACACATATTTTATAAATATGTATATATAATTTTAATACAGATTTATATTTATATTATCTATATTTTCCTTGTTAAATAGTAAAAATCAAATAATTTGAGTTTCCGTTCTGCACAGTAGTTTATTTCGCATATCCCTACTTTTCATGTATAGCAGGAGGCTCTAAATAACCAAGGTCTTCATTGGCCTTGTATTTGCATTTAATTTTTATACCCTGAACCCATTGAAAATGGGAAATCAGGGTATAATGTTTTTGTTGAAATGTATGTAACAGGCAGAAGGAGGCGTGGCAGACCCCATAAAGTATATATATTCTTTATCAGGATGACAAGCCGAGTTGATATAGCCATGTCCGTCTGTCCGTATGTATGAACGCGTCGTTCTCAGAACCTACAAGAGCTAGAGACTTAAAATTTTTTATGTTGGTTCCTGTATAGCACGAAAAGATCGAGTTTGTTTCAGAAATTCGATAACTGTTATCGTTTTATTGTTATCGATTAAAAACGAAAATCTAAATTAAGTTATAAAATTCTATCTAAATCATCTTTCTAGCTAGAGTCTTCAAATTTTGCATTTAGTGTTATGTGAGCCTTATACAATTTCGGTTTTTGTTAAATTTTGGGTGCCACGCCCCCTTCGCCTCAAATTTGTAACTCCCGTATATCAAATACTAGAGACTTGTGCTTTGGCACATACATACATATGGATGACATTATTACGCCCAACAAGTTTGATCAAAATCGTTCGTCTAGAAAAAAAGTTATTAAACATTTAATTTCCCATAGCATTGCTATGCAAAGCAACCAAAGAACAGCTGACGCAACGACTTGCGCTTGTGTATGCGTGCGCCTGTGTATGTGTGTGTGTATGTTTTGCTTGTAATGAACGTACATATGTATGTGTATATTAAAGAAATGAAGAATGCTTGGAATAGCGGATCTTCGCAGGGTTCAGGGTATACCCTAGTCGAGCGGTCTCGACTAGAGTTTTCTTACTTGTTTCTTCTTTAATTGTAGTTTGTATGAAAATGCATAAAAATATGTAGAATTGCAAAAACTAAACAGACTTCATCACAAATAACAGATATTCAAGCCAATATCCAACAAAAACATACGAATGACCCAAGCGATATCAAGTGATAAAGCGATTTAGAATCGTCAGCCTTTCTCCCGGCTATGGTGGCGAGACAGAAAGTGTTCTTCTACCGTGAAAATAATATGGAAAGCAATCAGGTTCATCTAAGTTAACCCGTTTTTCTTTTGAAAACACCACGGAATGGCATTCCTTCTGCCAAGTCATATGATCACGATCCAAAATTTGACGAGATTCCTTGCGTTGGGTATTATGTGGTGGGTTTTTTTGTAGTTTCAATATTTTTAGATGTTCAGCTTAACTCATCTTACAATATCGACAGTAGCACATAGTTGTTTGTTTGAATGGATTTTCGAAGCTGAACTATGTTAAGTTAATGCTCCTCGAAGATCTTATGTCCACTTTTAACACGACTTTCATTCTCCATGTAAAAAGTCGATGCTCTTCTTAGTCTTACAAAAAACATACATTTTTCAGTTTTCGATTAACTGGTTAGTGAAAAATATTAAAACGAAAGGGCATATCTTTAGAGGAAATCTCTGCTGAAAAAATGGAGCTTACGGCGAGTAGCATTACAGAGAGATTGGAATTTGGCGAAAATTCCTCAATTATTTTGTAAACAATGATAGCAAAATGGAGCGCGCTCTAGCTTTTGAACGGTCCGATGGCTATTTATGGGGCGGTCCTTAAAGATATCGACAAGAAGCGCAAACAGTCGCTGATGACTGACTTTTTTAAAAATCTGTGATTTATCATAAGAAAAATATTGAAGAATTATTTTAATTTTTTGTTTAAAGCCAAAAAGAGTCAATTTAAACTAATAAATATTTTTATTTTAGTACATTTTCACTTAGTACTGTTTTTCCATACAAAATATTTTTTTCGCTTAACACGGTTTTTCCAGGAACGTATCTACCGTGTAAGTCGGGGGATACGTGTTTTTCAAATAATAGAGACTTGTGCTTTGAAAAATACACACATATGAATGACATGATCACGCCCAACAAATTTGATCAAACAAGTTATTAAACATTAATTTTTTTCATAACATTGGCTTACAAATAGGAGCCAAAGCACAGCTGACGCAACGACTTGCGCTTGTGTGTATGCGCACCTGTATGTGTGTGTATGTATGTGTATGTATTGCTTGTAATGTGCATACATACTTATAAATATATATGTATAAAAGAGTCGGAGAATCGGAATAGCGGTTCTTCGCAGGGTTTAGAGTATCCCCTAGTCGAGCGGTATCGACTAGAGTTTTTAGACTTTTTCACGAAGTGTAAATGTATATTGGTTTTGCGCAATGTGAGTCATGCTTTCCGTCTGTCAGTCTTTCCGTCTGTCAGTCTGTCCGTCTGTCCGTATGAACGCAAACCATTTCCACGCTATTGAAGGTAGAGACTTAAAAATTGGAACATATACTCGTATATACCCTCATCAGATAAAGAGTCAAGATTTTCCCGATACGCCCACTAGGGGCGTGGCAAATCGGAAAATGCATTTTCCTGTATCTCAGAAACACTACTTTTAGAAGGGCTAGAGAGTTGAGATTTTAACTGAACACTCACGTCGACATCCCATAACCAAAAAGCCATGGCGGATATATCTACGCCCATTGGGGGCGTGGAAAATCGGGTCAAACTGTATCTTCTACAGTTTTAAAGCTGGAACGCCCAAATTTGGCACGTGAGTTACTGTTACGATACTATTTTATGGCCACGCCTACTAGGGGCGTGGCAAATCGGATCTGAATATATAGTGATTTTACTACTTCTGTTATATTTTGAGCACTATTGATGCTAGAGACTTGGTACATATACTCGGGCTAACATCCCACAATCGAAAAGCTATGGCAGATATATCTACGCCCACATGGGGCGTGGCAACTAATATCAGCTTATATCTCACAGTTTTAGTGCTAGAAGCTTTAAAATTGGATGCTAAGTTCTACCGATTCCCCAAAAATTATTGTTACGCTGCAAAAGGGGCGTGACTCAAAGACAAATACCCTGCGAATTTCGCATTTTTATACCCTGAACCCATTAAAAATGGGAAATCAGGGTATAATGTTTTTGTTGAAATGTATGTAACAGGCAGAAGGAGGCGTGGCAGACCCCATAAAGTATATATATTCTTGATCAGGATGACAAGCCGAGTTGATATAGCCATGTCCGTCTGTCCGTCTGTCCGTCTGTCCGTCCGTCCGTCTGTCCGTCCGTCTGTCCGTCTGTCCGTATGTATGAACGCGTCGTTCTCAGAACCTACAAGAGCTAGAGACTTGAAATTTTTTATGTAGGTTCCTGTATAGCACGAAAAGATCGAGTTTGTTAAAAAAAATCGATAACTGTCTTAATTTTAATGTTATCGATTAAAAACGAAATCGATGCTCAGTTATATAAATCTATATAATTCATCTTTATAGCTAGAGTCTTCAAATTTTGCACTTAGTGTTATGTGAGCCTTATACAATTTCGGTTTTTGTTAAATTTTGGATGCCACGCCCCCTTCGCCTCAAATTTGTAAGTCCCGTATTTCAAATACTAGAGACTTGTGCTTTGGCACACACATACATATGGATGACATGATCACGCCCAACAAGTTTGATCAAAATCGTTCGTCTAGAAAAAAAGTTATTAAACATTTAATTTCTCATAGCATTGCCATGCAAACAGCAGCCAAAGAACAGCTGACGCTCCGACTTGCGCTTGTGTGTTCTTGCGCCTGTGTATGTGTGTGTATGTTTTGTTTGTAATGAACGTACAAGTGCATGTGTATATAAAAGAAACGAAGAATGCAGGGTTCAGGGTATACCCTAGTCGAGCGGCCTCGACTAGAGTTTTCTTACTTGTTTGAATGTAAGCATCCAAACTTTACAGTTATATTTCCGAACACCCACTCTATGCACATGCCAAAAATTATAGGTCTACGGCCACTGGGGCGTGGCAAGTCAAAACTGAAAAATCTACAGCTTCTGAGCCAATAACTTGCCACATAATGACATTGTGACCTTTAACCTTGTCTTTCGATTTGCCAAATTTTATATATGTATTGAAAAGAATATTTTATTAACACAAAATAACTTAATAAAGAAAATATAACAAAAATATCAACATGACCGCACCGGGGTTCGAGCCCACACCTCTACGTTTGCCAACTTCTATCTCATTTTCAGAGTTGCCACCTCTCTCAATTTGATAGATGACTTCTCTCTCGATTTAGGTGCGTGTTTTTTCTAAGGTAAGGGTTCTAAGCTTCTATCCAAATTGAAACTGTCTGGCCACCTCCGATGAAAATTTTTAATCGGCAGCTAATTTGAGCGGTGACAGTGGGGATTTAAGATTAATTTAAAAATATGTTATAGATGCCCCTATGGGGTGCTGGGACGTGAAAAAGAATTTCGCTGTCGGCTGCGTCTGACTGCAACGTTCTTACTTGTCTTACTTATTATACCATGAACCCATTTAAAATGGGAAATCAGGGTATAATGTTTTTGTTGAAATGTATGTAACAGGCAGAAGGAGGCGTGGCAGACCCCATGAAGTATATATATATTCTTGATCAGGGAGCGAAGCCGAGTCGATTTAGCCCTGCCCGTCTGTCTGTCTGTCCGTATGTTTGAACGCGGCGATCTCAGCAGATATAAAAGCTAGAGACTTCAATTTTTTTGGAAGTTCGTGAATATCACGATTCGATCGAGCTTGTTTCAAATAATCGATAACTATAATCGTTTTAATTTTATCGATTAAAAACCGATATCTTCATTTAGATATAAAATTCTAGCTAATTCATCTTTATAGCTAGAGTCAAAATTTGCATTTAGTGTTATTCGAGCCTTCTGCAATTTCGGTTTTTGTTAAATTTTGGATGCCACGCCCTCAAATTGCCCCTTCGCCTCAAATTGTTAAATCACGTATTTCAAGTACTAGAGACTTGTACTTTGGCACATACACACATATGAATGTCATAATCACGCCCAACAAATTTAATCAAAATCGTTGGTCTAGAAAAAAAGTTTTTAAACATTTAATTATCGGCGTCTTGCAGCAGCAGCGAAGCTGATGAGTCATAATGTACAGTTAGCAGATTGTGTGCTTGTGCGTGCCTCTGTGTGTATGTATGTATTGCTTTCTACATACGTATGTACATATAAAAGTAACGGAGAATGTTAGTGGTTCTTAGGAATCGCAGTTCTTCGCAGGGTTCAGGGGATCTCTTAGTCGAGCAGTCTCGACTAGAGCACTCTTACTTGTTATACCCTGAACCCATTGAAAATGGGAAATCAGGGTATAATGTTTTTGTTGAAATGTATGTAACAGGCAGAAGGAGGCGTGGCAGACCCCATAAAGTATATATATTCTTGATCAGGATGACAAGCCGAGTTGATATAGCCATGTCCGTCTGTCCGTCTGTCCGTCTGTCTGTCCGTATGTATGAACGCGTCGTTCTCAGAACCTATAAGAGCTAGAGACTTGAAATTTTTTATGTAGGTTCCTGTATAGCACGAAAAGATCGAGTTTGTTAAAAAAAATCGATAACTGTCTTAATTTTAATGTTATCGATTAAAAACGAAATCGATGCTCTGTTATATAAATCTATATAATTCATCTTTATAGCTAGAGTCTCCAAATTTTGCACTTAGTGTTATGTGAGGCTTATACAATTTCGGTTTTTGTTAAATTTTGGATGCCAAGCCCCCTTCGCCTCAAATTTGTAAGTCCCGTATTTCAAATACTAGAGACTTGTGCTTTGGCACATACACACATATGGATGACATGATCACGCCCAACAAGTTTGATCAAAATCGTTGCGCTAGAAAAAAAAGTTATTAAACATTTAATTTCCCATAGCATTGCCATGCAAATAGCAGCCAAACAACAGCTGACGCACCGACTTGCGCTTGTGTGTGCTTGCGCCTGTGTATGTGTGTGTGTATGTTTTGCTTGTAATGAACGTACAAGTGCATGTGTATATAAAAGAAACGAAGAATGCAGGGTTCAGGGTATACCCTAGTCGAGCGGCCTCGACTAGAGTTTTCTTACTTGTTTTTTATAGCAATTTGGGTTAACCACTGTGTAGCACTGCCCATCATAGCCTCGCTTAACGCCGTGATCAGCTTGATTCCTTCTATAGATAGGCTGCTCCGTTAAGATTGTGTCTAGTAGTACACCATTTCAAGGCATCGGCGTCTGCGTGGTCAGAAAAAATTTTTGGCAAAGTGACGTCACGTGTTTGCTGCTATTCGCGTGTTGATGCTTGCATGGTTTTCACAAGCTTCAACAGTTTTTGATTTTGCATCTCAATAATGCGCCATTGATCCTCTGAGAGTGCAGGGGATGGTGCCGATCCCACTTCTGATGTCGGAACGTTGATAATTTTCTCCATAACGATTTACTATTAACGGAGCGAGTTTCGTTGCTCATGCTGCTGCCCCTTTGCATACAATTAATTCTTTTTAGCATAGCCACGAACCACACTCGGCGACAGCGACACACACACTGTCGTCCCGCTAATACGGTACTTTTAGAAACTACAAAATACAGACTCACTGCTGATGCAACATTACCATTATGATGAAATACTTCTGGTGAAATACCCGAAAACACACAGACACACACATGCGCTACTCAGTATATATATATATGTATATATAGCTATATATATGAATATGTACATATCATAAATTTCTAAAATACAGACAATTTCGATTAAAATTTCGACCTAAAATCATATCTCATTCAATCAACATAATAGAATAATAGAACATTATTTCTAATATCATGATCATAAGTTTCATATTGCTGAATATACACTCATGATGAAAATAATAAGTACACCAAAATAAAGCAGGCTCTTTTCAAGCAGGCTCTTTTGGCATGCATCGCATTGCCAGATTGCGTTCTTGAAGTTACCATCCAGTTTTTTTTTCCAAAAATACAAAAAATTAATTGGTTATGACAAAATATCCAAAATTATTTTTTCATCATGTGTATGTACTCTTCTAACAATCAATCTTATGCTAATCGTATTAATTAATATTAATGATAATGATATTATGATGAATTTTCCTTTTTTCTTAATTTAATAAATTTGTTATTTGTATATAGAGTATTGCGAGTTTATTTTTCTCTCCCGTCTAATTTTCACAATAGAAACAAGTAAGAAACCTCTAGTCAAGGGCGCTTGACTAGGAGAAACTTGGATCTTAGATCTTTATTAAACTTTTAGAGCATGATTATGCCATTCACTTGCTTAAGCACAATTCTCTAGTATAACTGTAGTAGAATGATGTGTTACATGTACACAGCAACGTGTGTTTAAAGCGAAGGGGGCGTGGCATTCGAAACTTAACAAAAACCTAAATTGAGTTTAACACACATGAAACTAGATGATTTAGATAGAGTTTTTATAACAGAGTATCGATTTCACGAATCGATATACACGAACACGTTCATACATACGGAGAGATTGACGGACGGACAGACGGACAGAGCTAAGCCGACTGGGGACTGCCACGCCCCCTTCTGACTGATACATATGTAAATACATACAATACTGCACCGAAATGTGTATATTTGTGCCGGAAATATCCAACAACTCGTATATTTGTCGCTTTGATGGCGAGTCTGGTCCTTAACAACTTAAAATCATCTTGATCGGCAGATGTAAAGATCCTAATTATTATAGATACTGAGATCTAAGCTGCCATATCTACTGATATCTATATATATATATATATATATATATATATATATATATATATATATATATATATATATATATATATATATATATATATATATATATATATATATATATATATATATATATATATATGTATATATTAATTATTATTAAGACAGAAGAATTATATAAAAACAACATATAATTCTTCTATCTAATTAAAATAAAAACCTCCCATATATTGTAGACTTCCCATTAATAAAAATTCCATTTAAATAAAAATCGTATTCAGTAATATCCAAAGCAACCAAAGTAAAAAACTTGTAAGCAAATGCTTGTCAAATTTAAAGGCATGTGGGGTTCATGCCCAACTCTAGGGGAAGGGACATATGCTCTATCACATAGGAAGTCTTCAAGAATAAGAGCTTATAGAGCTGACTGTAAGGTGTGCGAAATAAGTCTCTGGGATAAACACTAACCACATTGTATTTTCCACAAAAATTAAAATTTTCGCTTAATTCTTTTTTTTTATATTTCGGTTAAAAAGTTCTTAAAGTTCTGTAAAGATCCTAATTATTATAGATACTGAGATCTAAGCTGCCATATCTACTGATATCTATATATATATATATATATATATATATATATATATATATATATATATATATATATATATATATATATATATATATATATATATATATATATATATATATATATATATATATATGTATATATTAATTATTATTAAGACAGAAGAATTATATAAAAACAACATATAATTCTTCTATCTAATTAAAATAAAAACCTCCCATATATTGTAGACTTCCCATTAATAAAAATTCCATTTAAATAAAAATCGTATTCAGTAATATCCAAAGCAACCAAAGTAAAAAACTTGTAAGCAAATGCTTGTCAAATTTAAAGGCATGTGGGGTTCATGCCCAACTCTAGGGGAAGGGACATATGCTCTATCACATAGGAAGTCTTCAAGAATAAGAGCTTATAGAGCTGACTGTAAGGTGTGCGAAATAAGTCTCTGGGATAAACACTAACCACATTGTATTTTCCACAAAAATTAAAATTTTCGCTTAATTCTTTTTTTTTATATTTCGGTTAAAAAGTTCTTAAAAGCTATGCAAAAATTTAAGAATAAGTATCGTAAGGTTTTCCAGTTATGTTATTTTTATACTATTTCACGTAGTGATATAGTATATTGGTTTTGTGCAATGTCCGTCATGCTGTCCGTCCGTCTGTCCGTCTGTCCGTCTGTCCGTCCGTCCGTCTGTCCGTCTGTCCGTATGAACGCAAACCATTTCCACGCTATTGAAGCTAGAGACTTGAAATTTGAAATATATACTCGTGTATACCCTCGTCTGATAAAGTGTCAAGATTTTCCCGATACGCCCACTAGGGGCGTGGCAAATCGGAAAATGCATTTTCCTGTATCTCAGAAACACTACTTCTAGAAGAGCTAGAGAGTTGAGATTTTAACTGAACACTCATGTCGACATCCCAAAATCAAAAAGCTATGGCGGATATATCTACGCCCATTGGGGGCGTGGCAAATCGGGTCAAACTGTATCTTCTACAGTTTTAAAGCTAGAACGCCCAAATTTGGCACGTGGGTTACTGTTACGATTCTATAAGGATCGCCCACAAAATTTTACGGCCACGCCTACTAGGGGCGTGGCAAATCGGATCTGAAGATATAGTGATTTTACTAGTTTCGTTATATTTTGAGCACTATTGATGCTAGAGACTTGAGACTTGGTATATATACTCGGGTTAACATCCCACAATCGAAAAGCTATGGCGGATATATCTACGCCTTCAGGAGGCGTGGCAACTAATATCAGCTTATATCTCCCACAGTTTTAGTGCTAGAAGCTTCAAAATTGAATGTTAAGTTACTGGGGGCCTCCTCTATCGATGCCCCAAAAATTATTGTTACATCCCAAAAGGGGCGTGACATACAGAAAAATACCCTGTAATTTTCGCATTTTTCGAATGTAAGCATCCAAACTTTACAGTTATATTCCTGAACGCCCACTCTATGCACATGCCAAAAATTATTTGTTTACGGCCACTGGGGGCGTGGCAAATCAAAACTGAAACATCTGCAGCTTCTGAGCCAATAACGCGCCAAATAATGACTTTGTGACCTTTGACCTTGTCTTTTGACTTTTTAAATTATATATATATGTTTGAAAAGAATATTTTATTAATACAAAATAACTAAATAAAGAAAATATAACA
The DNA here is from genome assembly GCA_961210405.1 of Drosophila mercatorum. Taxonomy (NCBI): domain Eukaryota; kingdom Metazoa; phylum Arthropoda; class Insecta; order Diptera; family Drosophilidae; genus Drosophila; species Drosophila mercatorum. Next base: position 804,631 of record CAUIUS010000010.1, read on the forward strand.
AATATATCAATATGACCGCACCGGGGTTCGAGCTCACACCTCTACGCTCGCTACTTAAATCACATGTTCAGAGTTGCCACCTCTCTCATTTTGAGAGATGCCATCTCTCTCGATTTAGGTGCGTGTTTTTGCTAAGGTAAGGGTTCGATCCTAATTGAAACTATCTGGCCACCTCCAATGAAAAGTTTTAGTCTGCAGCTAATTTGAGCGGCGAAAGTGGGGATTTAAGGTTAAATTTTAAAAAATATAATGTGATAGATGCCCCTGTGTGCTGCTGGGACGTGAAATAGTATTTCGCTGTCGGTTGCGTCCGACAGCAACGTTCTTACTTGTTATAACCTAAAGTTGAGTTTTACGAACGAAATAAGTTTCTGGGACAAACTACTTTTCTGTCATTTGTGGCTGGAAAACATCGTAATATTTGAACTTTTAGGATGGAATTTTGTTTAAACTAATAAAGTAAATTAAAAAACATGAGTTTTAATAAAAATTAATCTATTATGAAGTTCGAATTAATTTTTATTACAAATTAATATCGAATTTCGTCCGTTTAACTGTTTATGGAGCGTGGCAGAACTATGAAGCTGCTTGATATTAAGATGTAAATTACCAAAATTACATTAATTTAACATAGAAATAATAATACTGTAGAAAATAAGACCCAAAAAAATTATGAAAAAATCCTAGCTCTGGTCGGCCACCATTAATTGACAACCGGGTCAAAAGACAGAAAAAAATCTAAAGGTCAAAAAACTATTAGTGCATCTCAGGTATGGATTAATTTCCCTCTGCCAACATCCAAGAGATGCGTGCAAATCTTGAAAAAATCGGAAAATGTTTCATATGAAAAAAAAAAAATTCCTTAAACAGGAGCTGCTGCCCCGACATAAAGTTGCAAAATTCAAATACCAGCAAATACCAAATTCAATACCAGCACGAGCAATGAAAGTATTGAGCAATTATTGGTGGTGTATTTAAAATTAATTAAGGTTTTAAAAAAATTCTATTAAGTTTTGTCAATTTTTTCAAGTTTTAAGTTAGAAATTATGAAACTGTCCCAGAGACTTATTTCGTTTGAAAATTTTTTATTAAAATTTTTTTTATTATATTTACGAAGCTTTTTTTTTTGGGTTGACTTAAGTTGAAGTAGATTGGTATTTTTATTAAGTTTAAATAGCAATTTAGCTTTTTTAAATACATCCATCGGTTCAGTTTTTATAGTACTTAACAGAGTGTCCCAGAGACTTTTTTCGCGCACTTTAGTAGAGACAGCATGGGTATTCACCTGCTGACTTTTTGGGTGTGTCACCGTCATATCAATGCGCAGCGAGAGATAATACAAAGATAATAGGGTAGAGATTACACACCTTTTGATGTCACAACTGTCTCGTAACTTTCGACAACAGAAGAGGCAAATGCCAAATGCAATTGCAGAATAATTTTTAATTATATTTAATTTACTTTGAAATTAATTCCGGGTTTAGCTAATTGGAAAATATAAATTAGAAAATAACAAAAAATTGAGTTTACCTTTGAGTGTTAATTATGACTAGGATTAAGTGCAATAGTGCAACACTTTGGATGCCTACGCATACAAATTAAAGTAGCACTCACCCGCTTCACAAATATTTTGGAAAACATCTGATCCATATTTTCTCCAATCCAGTCAAAGTCTAATAAAATTCGCTGTTTCTTAAGTACAATGTGGCTCGGAGTCGCAACAATCGCATACTACCGAACGGCTTGTATATGTCAACCAAAAGCTGCTCGATTTGGGGCTTATCGCTATTGTGGCTAGTAGGTAGTGGGTAATAGGTAGTTTAGAAACCAAATACCGGAAAACAGACAGTCGCCGTTAATATTAAATATCACACCAAGACAATCGATCTTAGTGAGCGTAAACTGAATGTGTATATACGATTTCATGAGCATGTATTGTCAAATGAGCACATAGATTCCATGAGCGACCACGAATCGACTGCCTTGTGAGTTTGAGCGAAACACACAAATTGGTATCGAATGATTACAGGGTGTGCGTCCTTCATCAATCGAAAATCAACCGAATTACTTTTAGGCTTATAGTTATAACTCTTATTCCATGTGTCACAATTGACGCACAGACATTCAATTTGTTCGCATCTCTTAGTCGCTCGCAATACGACGGACCTCAATTAATCCAACATAGTCGGTTGTGCACTATGGCAAAACTGTGCTCGCTCTATGCAACAATTATTCTCTTTAGGGTCAAATGGGGCGCTCTTGACTAGAGACTTTCCCATATCAGCACACAAGCACGATAAGATTATAGCCATGTTTTACCTGCCTGAACTGACGAACACACATTTGAAGCACTTCAATGAGAATGTTACTTCTAGGAAATATATTATTATGTATTCTTATATATATATATGTATATATATATATATTATTTAATACATCATACCCAAACATCGAACACATTTCGTTGGAGTTGTCTATTCCATAATTCAGTTCCAAGTGCCATGTTTTATTGGTATTATAGCACCTATTGTTGAGCTGCTTATTGTCTATGGAATAAGTACATCTGAATCCAAAATTTTCACATTTCAGTTTGTGGATACGCTTTGATAAAATTCATTGCTTATGAATTTGACAATTCGCACTGCTCTTGACGATTACATCCTCGATGACGTAAAGATTTTAGGATGCTTAGGCTTAAGAATTGATAGTTGCAGTCTTTTGTCTTTACTTACTATTATAGCATACTTTATAGATAGGAACAAAAAGAACTCATCGTGCACATCGGCTTTGTTTGTACTACACATATTTGAATATCTCATAAGTGGCAATAGACTTTTAAGTTCAGCATTATTCCATTTATAAACATTGAAATGGGAAATTAGAACTCGGGGCTCCTACTAAAAGCATAGGTACGCCAGACGGACTCTTCTTGGTCAGAATTAAAAAACCAGTCAATCTAACCTTGCATGTCTGTCCGTTTATCGAATTACGTTAATTTCAGCTTTTACTGAGGCTAGATAAAGAAGGTTAGAAGAATGTTAGGATAGTTTTAAATGAACATTTAACAACAAAAGCGTTATCGAACCTTCGAATTTTCAGGAGATCTCATATTATATTATATCCTAAGTATGTAATACTTTAAATATAACCTCACCAAATTTACCATTTATACAAATTTGATTAGTTTCAGCTAGAAATATACCCAATATTTATTGGGAATGCTCAATATTATTTTCAATAGCAGTAATCAAATTTGTTTTAAAACAACGACACTATAGATAACAATCATATATAATTTCCATAAATTTGGTACCTCAAGGATACATCTCTAATACTTTTGTGTAACTTAATATATCACTCACTCATCATTCTCAGTTTACGTTGTAATAGATGTGTCTTTAGTACATTCCCAGAATCAACACAATAAATTAATTGATGAATTTACATAAAAAATATATATTGAATATGTGTCATATTGACTATATTTGAAATTTATCTTTAATTTAAAACATTTGGTCAAATTTTGGCTCTGTTTCCAAAATTTAACGAATCACAATAGAATTAAATACACATGAAACTAAATGCATAATTTGGAAACTCAATCTTCAAAAGCATACGAGATATAATTTAATATAACTGAATTTCGATTCTGCTTTAGTGTTTAAAAGAAAATGCAAAACTTTGTTTTTTTTTATATTTCACTTGTCCCAAAGAAATAGAAAATATTTCACATTAGCTCAGAAATTTAAAAGTTTAAAAATTACACGTTTGTAAATGTAGGTAAATGTACATATGCACTGATACCCTCTCTATCTACACAAATTACTGTTACCAATCTGTCAACATACCATTCTGTGGATAATGCAATTAATTGATCGAGTTGTGATTGTTTGATGGAGAGCGAGATGCTAGTCCTTAAAAAATATATAAGTAATAGGAGAACTTAAAACCAAAGCAAGTCAAGTAAATATATGTAAATAGATTTATAGAGAGATGTATATATATTATATATATGTGCACGAGTATACACAGGAAGGGGAAGCCTTCTACGCGCAAACTGATCTATCGGCAAACTGTCGAAGAATTGCGATAGTACTCGCAATGATAGGTGGCTTACATATATATATATATATATATATATATATATATATATATATATATATATATATATATATATATATATATATATATATATATATATATATACAAATGGGCTTACCGAATCACATATAATAAACATATATATAAAGAATTATATATATACACATATGTGTGTGTGCCGAGCGGTACATATTCATTCTCATATTTACTTATATGTATATAATAACAAATGCTTGCAAATAAATGACTGTATACAAATGAATTACATTACGGCAATTTCATACTGTGGTTCATCAATCTAAGAGGGTTATACGAACAGACGCATTAACAGAAACACATATAAGCAGGCATATACATATGTCTATATATAAATTTACTTGTATTTATGTGCAAATCGAAGTAACTTTTGTTGATAATAGTTGAAACATTTGAGATTCGGCCAGTTTTTGTCTAACCCACTCATATGGCTCTCCTAAATAACGCTCACAATTATTTCTACTTTTTTTTCTCTCTTAACCAGCTACAGTCACTGAACCAAAGAGATAAAACTGATAACAGTATCTTATCTTAAAGCATTGAATCATGCACACACACTCACACACACACACACACACATATATATATATATATATATATATATATATATATATATATATATATATATATATATATATATATATATATATATACATATATATATATACATATATGTATATGTTCATGTATAGCCTTGACTAACAGCCATTGGTGATATCGTCAGGAAGCTCATACGAGGGGTTGAATTATTTCGATGAGCTTACCCATTCGCAGAGTTTGTACAAGAAATATCAAGCTTTTTATATATACGAGCACATAGGGTATACATACTCTATATGAAAAGTGACAACAGCAACACATTATATAGATATGCATTCACAATTCGTATTTGCTAAGTTGCTAATATTGGTACTCTTTCACGAAGTGAAATAAGAATATTGGTTTTGTACAATGTCCGTCATGCAAACCGTTTCCACGCTATTGAAGGTAGAGACTTGCAATTTGGAACATATACTCGTGTATACTCTCGTCTGATAAAGTGACAAGATTTTCCCGATACGCCCACTAGGGGCGTGGCAAATCGAAAAATGTATTTTCCTGTATTTTAGAAACACTAGTGGGCTAGAGAGTTGAGATTTGAAATGAACACTCAAGTCGACATCCCAAAAGCAAAAAGCTATGGCGGATATATCTACGCCCATTGGGGGCGTGGAAAATCGGGTAAAACTGTATCTTCTACAGTTTTTTAAGCTAGAACGCCCAAATTCGGCACGTGGGTTACTGTTACGATCCTACAAAGATCGCTCAAAAAATTATTTGGCCACTTTAATTGGGGCGTGGCAAATCGGATCGGAATATATAGTGATTTTACTAATTCTGTTATATTTTGAGCACTATTGATGCTACTTGAGACTTGGTATGTATACGCGGGTTAACATCCCACAATCGATAAGCTATGGCAGATATATCTACGCCTTCAGGAGGCGTGGCAACTAATATCAGCTTATATCTCCCACAGTTTTAGTGCTAGAAGCTTCAAAATTGGATGCAAAGTTACTATGGGCCTCCTCTATCGATTCGCCAAAAATTTTCTTACGCCCCCAAAGGGTCAAGAAAAATACCCTGTAATATTCGCATTTTTTTAATGTAAGGATTCAAACTTTACAGTTATATTCCTAAACGCCCACTCTATGAACATGCCAAAAATTATAAGTCAACGGCCACTGGGGGCGTGGCAAGTCAAATCTGAAAAATCTGCAGGTTCTGAGCCAATAACTCGCCACATAATCACGTTGTGACCTTTGAGCTTGTCTTTTGATTTGCCACATTATATATGTGCATTTAAAAGAATATTTTATTAACTCAAAATAACTAAATAAAGCAGTAATAACAAAAATATCAACATTACCGCACCAGTGTTCGAGGTCACACTTCGACACTCGCCAACGAACTTCTATCTTATTTTTAGAGTTGCCACCTCTCTCATTTTGAGATGTGCCATCTCTCTCAATTTTGCTAAAGTAAGGGTTCTAAACTTCGATTGAAACTGTCTAGCCACCTCCAATGAAAAATTTAATCGGCAGCTAATTTGAGCGGCGACAGTTGGGATTTAATATTAATTAAAAAAAAATATAATGTGATAGATGCCCCTATGGGCTGCTGGGACGTGAATAAGTATTTCGCAGTCTAACTGCAACGTTCTTACTTGTTAAATATTTAATTACTTATAACATTGGCATACAAATATATAAAAAAAAACGGAGAATGCACGGAATAGCGGTTCTTCGCAGGGTTCAGGGTATTCCCTAATGGAGCGGTCTTGACTAGTATTTTCTTACTTGTTAGAGTTCTATTCGGTTGGGCGCCAGTTATTTAGTTTCGCAGATTAATACTTAGGTATCTGTTAATGAGAAGAATGAGAAGACTTGAATAATTCCGTGGTGATGACCGACGTTCTTTATTTCCCAAAAATCAACTAACTCTAACTGATATAAATTCCTATAATCGAAGCTAGCCCTAAGCCCTGAATGCGAGGAATCCTATTTCGCTAGGCATCAACACCGTGGAAGATTCTGTCGCTGTTGTGTAATATCCGTTCGCAATGACTAGTGTCGTAAACATTCATGATGACGATGCATTATCAGCTTTACGTTCTGCTGGTCAGTTGTGTTAACTTATACATATACATACAAGGAACAGAATGTTTGGACTAGCAGCTCTTCGCTGGGCTCAGTGTATCTCTTAGTCGAACACTCTCGACTAGAGCACTCTTGTTAAAAATACTGCAGATCCCGCATCTAACATAAACAAATACTAAACAAGCAAGAAAACTCTAGTCGGGTGTCCCGACTAGGAAATCCCATGAGCCCCGTGCGAACTGCGTTTTTAAAATACTGCAGAGTTTGCATTTAACATTAACGGATAGGAAATTAAATTCAAATTAATATTCTTGGCCAATAGCGCCATCTATGTTTCGATTCGATAGTGCAGCTGATAGCTCGCAACCCAAAGCGCCACCTAGTAGACATGTGTACACTGAAACACATGTAATTCAATGTGTATGTGTGTCTGTGTGCACACGTATAGGAAAACTGTGTGCTTAGTGCTGCTGGTGACATATGTTTGCCGGTTGGCCAAAAAGATTGGTTTAATAACTTTTAATTAAATTTTCAGGATATAATCTACATATTTTATTGAATATATTGGTTTTATTTGGTTTATATATTATATTTGGTTTATTTTTTAAATACTTGTGGAAATTTGGAACGATATCCAAAATTTGACAAAAATCAAAATTGTATAAAATAGACTCTAGCTCTAAAGCCGATGGAGACATAATTTAATAACTAAATTTCGATAACGTTTTAATCGATAACATTAGAACGGGATCAGTTACCGATTTTTTTAATCAAACTCAACCTTTTCGTAATATACAGAGACCTCCATAAAAATTTCAAGTATCTTCCTCTTATACATACATATGTAGGTTCTGAGAACGACGCGTTCATACATACGGTCAGACAGACAGAGAGGGCTAAATCGACTCTGCTTGTCTTTCTGATAAAGAATATATGTATGTACATATATACTCCACTCTTGGTTCTGTCTGTTACATGCATTTCAACAAAACCATTATACCCTGATTGCCTATTTTTAATGAGTTCAGAGCATAATTAAATTACATTTTTAACTAATAGGGAAATTTATCATTTAATTCGGTAGAGCAGCTGATAATTCGAAATCCATATCGCCATCTAGCTAATCTACACTAAAACTTGCGATTCTTAGAATTCGCTTGATGCACGCAATTGGATGTGTGTATGTGCACACGTATGTATGCATAGGAAAACTTACTACTTACTTACTTTTACCGATTGGCCAAACGTTTTGTTTAATAAATTTTATCTTACTAAATGGATTTTAGTCCAATTTTCAGCATATAGTCCATATACTTATTTGATTGAATACTTTCAAATTTCATTTTTATACCCTGAACCCATTGAAAATGGGAAATCAGGGTATAATGTTTTTGTTGAAATGTATGTAACAGGCAGAAGGAGGCGTGGCAGACCCCATAAAGTATATATATTCTTGATCAGGATGACAAGCCGAGTTGATATAGCCATGTCCGTCTGTCCGTCTGTCCGTCTGTCCGTCCGTCTGTCCGTCTGTCCGTATGTATGAACGCGTCGTTCTCAGAACCTATAAGAGCTAGAGACTTAAAATTTTTTATGTAGGTTCCTGTATAGCACGAAAAGATCGAGTTTGTTTCAGAAATTCGATAACTGTTATCGTTTTATTGTTATCGATTAAAAACGAAAATCTAAATTAAGCTATAAAATTCTATCTAAATCATCTTTCTAGCTAGAGTCTTCAAATTTTGCATTTAGTGTTATGTAAGCCTTACGCAATTTCGGTTTTTGTTAAATGTGCCACGCCCCCTTCGCCTCAAATTTGTAACTCCCGTATATCAAATACTAGAGACTTGTGCTTTGGCACATACATACATATGGATGACATGATCACGCCCAACAAGTTTGATCAAAATCGTTGGTCTAGAAAAAAAGTTATTAAACATTTAATTTCCCATAGCATTGCCATGCAAAGCAGCCAAACAACAGCTGACGCACCGACTTGCGCTTGTGTGTGCGTGCGCCTGTGTATGTGTGTGTATATGTTTTGCTTGTAATGAACGTACATGTGCATGTGTATATAAATGAAATTAAGAATACTTGGAATAGCGGTTGTTCGCAGGGTTCAGGGTATACCCTAGTCGAGCGGTCTCGACTAGAGTTTTCTTACTTGTTTATAATTCAAATATGTATATAATTGGTAAAATTTGGAACCGATATCCAAAAGATAACAAACACCATAATTGTATAAAGCTCCCATAAAACTAAGTTCACAACTTGATAACTCAACCTCCACAGACGCAGGACATTTAATTTAATAACTGTCCTTCGATTTTCGTTTTCGATCGACATTAAAACGGGAAAATTTATCGAATTTTCAAAACAAACCCGATCTGTGCTATATAAAAAATGTCTCTGGGTTTTATAGGTTTTCTTACCAACGCGTTCATGTATACGGACAGACGGACGGACGGATAGACAGACAGTCTGACAGTGCTTGTCTCCCTGATCAGGAACAATTAGTTCAGGGTATAAAAGGTGAACCGATCAATATATGTACATATGTCAAAAACCAAATTAGTGCTTTAAATAACCGTCCCTTAAGACATTCATTAGCTCAATTTATTATCTCTGGGTACTAAAGTGTTTGTATAATTAAAAGCCTCTTTTATTCTTTTATGTTTCAAAATACAATACAAATACATAGGTATTCTGTACCATACCATCTATAAACAATATACACATTGGCGATAAGTGCACAACAGTTCGGGTTAAGAAATTTGCCATGAGTATTATTATTGACAAGTTTTATCTAATCTATAGCTGAGGTTAATCTAACAAGGCGATTCTATATACATATGTATATGAACATTGTTCTAATGCAAGTTTTTTATATATTACCTGCCATAATTATAGACTTATAAGTATACACTTAGCTCTAAAGGGCACGTTAGTAGTCGATCTCTCTTACCACCAAGAGGATATTTGATTGAAAAAAAAAAACAGATATTTACATAATGATACGCCCCAGTAACAAAGAGAAAAAATCATTACGCATAACAATTGGAGCTGAGAATCAGCAAAAGAGATTGCAGTTGAACCGCGTGCGAACGACCAAGTACACCTGGTTATCCTTTATCCCTCTGAACTTCTACGAGCAGTTCCGCCGAGCCGTCTACTTCTACTTTCTGTTAATCACGATTGTATCATTTTTCGTTAGTATGTCAGAGATGTCCACATGTATTAAGCATGACTGATTTTAATATATATTATTTAAATCCTAATTCAGATGATACTATATCTCCCTTGACATCGCTGCTGCCGCTGCTGTTTGTTATGATAGTAACCGCTCTAAAGGAAGGTATCGAGGATTATTCACGATCGAAAAACGATAATATTGTTAATTCGGCCAAAGGTTTGAGCATTTCCTAATTAACTTCTATATAAGACTTGTATTATCTTTGAGAGCCCATAAAAAATGTAATTTAATGTAGGCTTTTGTCCGAATGTATGTAACAATTGAATGAGGCGAGACAGCTCTCATTAACAATATAAATTGCCGTTGAGATGATAAGCAGCATGAATCTAACTATGACAGCCACAATTTTAAGTTTCACTTCTTAAATAAATATTTACTTTTCATTTTCAAGTTCTTTACATTGGTTTATACATGCATTGATATGTAATGAATACTCTCTGATAGCTTAATTTCGTTACTACATCCATTATAAAATTATACACATTTTTTATGGAGGTTTATTTGGGTGAACACATAAATAGTGTAACTATGCGTGATAGATGCCCCTATGGGCTGCTGGGACGTGAATAAGTATTTCGCAGTCTAACTGCAACGTTCTTACTTGTTAAATATTTAATTACTTATAACATTGGCATACAAATATATAAAAAAAAACGGAGAATGCACGGAATAGCGGTTCTTCGCAGGGTTCAGGGTATTCCCTAATGGAGCGGTCTTGACTAGTATTTTCTTACTTGTTAGAGTTCTATTCGGTTGGGCGCCAGTTATTTAGTTTCGCAGATTAATACTTAGGTATCTGTTAATGAGAAGAATGAGAAGACTTGAATAATTCCGTGGTGATGACCGACGTTCTTTATTTCCAAAAATCAACTAACTCTAACTGATATAAATTCCTATAATCGAAGCTAGCCCTAAGCCCTGAATGCGAGGAATCCTATTTCGCTAGGCATCAACACCGTGGAAGATTCTGTCGCTGTTGTGTAATATCCGTTCGCAATGACTAGTGTCGTAAACATTCATGATGACGATGCATTATCAGCTTTACGTTCTGCTGGTCAGTTGTGTTAACTTATACATATACATACAAGGAACAGAATGTTTGGACTAGCAGCTCTTCGCTGGGCTCAGTGTATCTCTTAGTCGAACACTCTCGACTAGAGCACTCTTGTTAAAAATACTGCAGATCCCGCATCTAACATAAACAAATACTAAACAAGCAAGAAAACTCTAGTCGGGTGTCCCGACTAGGAAATCCCATGAGCCCCGTGCGAACTGCGTTTTTAAAATACTGCAGAGTTTGCATTTAACATTAACGGATAGGAAATTAAATTCAAATTAATATTCTTGGCCAATAGCGCCATCTATGTTTCGATTCGATAGTGCAGCTGATAGCTCGCAACCCAAAGCGCCACCTAGTAGACATGTGTACACTGAAACACATGTAATTCAATGTGTATGTGTGTCTGTGTGCACACGTATAAGAAACTGTGTGCTTAGTGCTGCTGGTGACATGTGTTTGCCGGTTGGCCAAAAAGATTGGTTTAATAACTTTTAATTAAATTTTCAGGATATAATCTACATATTTTATTGCATATATTGGTTTTATTTGGTTTATATATTATATTTGGTTTATTTTTTAAATACTTGGGGAAATTTGGAACGATATCCAAAATTTGACAAAAATCAAAATTGTATAAAATAGACTCTAGCTCTAAAGCCGATGGAGACATAATTTAATAACTAAATTTCGATAACGTTTTAATCGATAACATTAGAACGGGATCAGTTACCGATTTTTTTAATCAAACTCAACCTTTTCGTAATATACAGAGACCTCCATAAAAATTTCAAGTATCTTGCTCTTATACATACATATGAACATACATATGTACAAGTTCAGGGTATCGTGGAGTCGGATCCTCCGACTAAAGCAAGTTTACATTTTTCCATTCTTTAGTAACCGTCATACGCAATGGGAAGGAGCAGTGCATCGATTCAGAATACGTAATGCCAGGTGATCTTGTGGTAGTCACTAGTGCAAGTTACGTTCCATGCGATTTGGTATTGCTTCACTCGTCTTCAGCAGAGAACATGTGCTTTGTGAACACGGCGAACTTGGATGGTGAAACAAATCTAAAGCCGATCTTTGGACCAACTAACTACACTTTCGATTTGGGAGACGATGTTAAGCACTTGGGTTACATCGTATGTGAGCCCCCAACGCCTGATCTCTACAAGTTCCATGGGCGCATAGAATCGCAGGAAGATGCTAAAGATAAAACTGAAGTAACACCATTGGCAATCGAAAATCTCTTGTTGCGTGGTGTACGCATCCGTGGGCCAGAGCGCATTGTGGGCTGTGCCATTTACACCGGGATGTTCACAAAACTCCAACTGAATAGCCGCTACGCAGGCAACAAATCCGCCTCTAGTGAGCACTACATCAATAAATTCATTATTGCTTTGATTGTGGGAATGGTTGTTGTTGTCCTTATACTTTACCTCGTCGAACGGTAAGCGTATAAACAATTTTTTTAAAACTTTCTTTCTCAACTATTTAATCTTCTGGTTAAGTGACTCTGGTGACAAATAAATTTTAGCTGTTAAAAGTGCGTAGAGTTTTTTCAACATTGAAGAGCTGTTATTTCTTAGTACAGTTACTTTTTCACATAGAACAGTTAATGTATGTTCAACAATGTTTCTTAAAAATTATCAACTTAATCATATTACTTGCAGAGTTCTTGCAAGTTTATCCTTTTGTCAAACAGCAAAGCAATCTCATGTCCTTAGCAGAGAGGAAATATTGGGGAGGCAGATTCCTTAATAATACGTAACGGATAAATAAGACTTTATAATAACCCGCATGTATCAAAAATAAGGCCCACCGTCACCCGATGGTTTGTCCTATACCATGATCTAACAATTCATGTTGCTTGCAAAGCTCATGTTAATTAACACTATCAAATAAATAGTTGAAACAAGTAAGAAAACTCTAGTCGAGACCGCTCGACTAGGGTATACCCTGAACCCTGCGAAGAACCGCTATTCCAAGCATTCTTAATTTCTTTTATATACACATGCATATGTACGTTCATTACAAGCAAAACATACACACACACATACACAGGCGCAAGCACACACAAGCGCAAGTCGGTGCGTCAGCTGTTGTTTGGCTGCTTTGCATGGCAATGCTATGGGAAATTAAATGTTTCATAACTTTTTTTCTAGACGAACGATTTTGATCAAACTTGTTGGGCGTAATCATGTCATCCATATGTATGTATGTGCCAAAGCACAAGTCTCTAGTATTTGATATACGGGAGTTACAAATTTGAGGCGAAGGGGGCGTGGCACCCAAAATTTAACAAAAACCGAAATTGCGTAAGGCTTACATAACACTAAATGCAAAATTTGAAGACTCTAGCTAGAAAGATGATTTAGATAGAATTTTATAGCTTAATTTAGATTTTCGTTTTTAATCGATAACAATAAAACGATAACAGTTATCGAATTTCTGAAACAAACTCGATCTTTTCGTGCTATACAGGAACCTACATAAAAAATTTTAAGTCTCTAGCTCTTATAGGTTCTGAGAACGACGCGTTCATACATACGGACAGACGGACAGACGGACGGACAGACGGACAGACGGACATGGCTATATCAACTCGGCTTGTTATCCTGATCAAGAATATATATACTTTATGGGGTCTGCCACGCCTCCTTCTGCCTGTTACATGCATTTCAACAAAAACATTATACCCTGAATTCCCATTTTCAATGGGTTCAGGGTATAAAAAGTGAACTTTGATAAACAGACAGTGATGCCGATTTGGCCTTTTACCGGACAGATTTGTCCTTTTTTAAGCGCTTCGTTCGGAAAAAATATCAAACATCCCCTATCCGAAAATTTGTCCTTTTTTTTCTGAATGCGAATCGTGTTCATATTTTCCCATTGAAAATGGGAAATCAGGGTATAATGTTTTCGTTGAAATGTATGTAACAGGCAGAAGGAGGCGTGGCAGACCCCATAAAGTATATATATTCTTGATCAGGATGACAAGCCGAGTTGATATAGCCATGTCCGTCTGTCCGTCTGTCCGTCCGTCTGTCCGTCTGTCCGTATGTATGAACGCGTCGTTCTCAGAACCTACAAGAGCTAGAGACTTGAAATTTTTTATGTAGGTTCCTGTATAGCACAAAAAGATCGAGTTTGTTTCAGACATTCGATAACTGTTATCGTTTTATTGTTATCGATTAAAAACGAAAATCTAAATGAAGCTATAAAATTCTATCTAATTCATCTTTCTAGCTAGAGTCTTCAAATTTTGCATTTAGTGTTATGTAAGCCTTACGCAATTTCGGTTTTTGTTAAATTTGGGATGCCACGCCCCCTTCGCCTCAAATTTGTAACTCCCGTATATCAAATACTAGAGACTTGTGCTTTGGCATATACATACATATGGATGACATGATTACACCCAACAAGTTTGATTAAAATCGTTGGTCTAGAAAAAAAGTTATTAAACATTTAATTTCCCATAGCATTGCCATGCAAATAACAGCCGAAGAACAGCTGACGCACCGATTTGCGCTGGTGTGTGCGTGTGCCTATGTGTGTGTGTGTATTGCTTGTAATGTATGCATGATCGGAATATCGGTTCTTCGCAGGGTTCAGGGTATACCCTAGTCGAGCGGTGTCGACTAGAGTTTTCTTACTTGTTTTAATTGGCATCACTTTAGACAGATTAACTGAAAATTGGTAACAAATAACAAACCAACATTTTTATCTAAGTATCGCTATTATACATCAATTTATTTTTAGACAAAAAGCAGCCGAAGTTATCCCAACTATTAACTATTTGGGACCTCCCATCGACTACAATGCGATTTGGCAAATCTTTGAGGATTTTCTATCATTTCTGATTCTATTCAACTATATGGTGCCGATTTCAATGTATATGAATATCGAACTTTATCGAGTCTTTGGCGCTCTCTTTATAAAATCAGACATCAATTTATACGACGAGGAGACCGATCAACCATGTGAAGTGAATGCGTCCAATTTGAATGAAGATCTGGGCCAGATCAACATATTATTTTCAGATAAAACAGGAACTTTAACCAAAAATCAAATGATCTTTCTTAAGTGCTACGTTGATGGACATAATTACCTTTTAAAAAACAACCAACTTTATTATCCCGATACACACGAGAGCTACGAACTTGGCGCTATGAGTGTAAGTAGTACTGAGCCATAATCTTACTTTCAATTTAATGCTAATCCGTTGATACGCAGGCCGATGTGAAGATATTTTTTGAAGCGTTAGCCCTATGCCATACAGTGGAAGTAATTCCAAGCTCCGATGATAAATCAACCGAAACTCAATCGGAACATGATATCTTGGCAACTACAGACATTATTGACAGATATCAGGCATCTAGCCCAGACGAGAAGGCCATACTCGAGGGCTGCGCTAAGTTGGGTTTGATATTTAAGGGCACAGACAACAACTCTATGCATCTTAGCCGAATCTTCGACGAACAAAATTATGGCGTCCAACATTACGAACGTCTTCATGTTCTCGAATTTAGCTCGGAGAGAAAACGGATGAGCATTATTATCCGGGATGAGATGGGCGTTATCTGGCTATATAGTAAAGGCGCTGAAGCTGCCATACTGCCATACTGCCACGCTGCAAGCCAAAATATTCCACTGCCCAAACCGATATCCAAATAACAGAATATGCCAAAGAAGGCTTGAGGACCCTAGCAGTTGCCAGACGCCGCCTAACTGAAGATGAATATGCCAAATTCGCTAGATCATGCAAAGATGCCAACATTCAACTCGTGGATCGAAGAGAACTTCTAGCAGCATGTTACGAGACTATTGAATTGGGTAAATCTGTAGCAATATTTCCATAGTAAAATCAAGTAAGAACGTTGCAGTCAGACGCAACCGACAGCGAAATACTTTTTCACGTCCCAGAACCTCATAGGGGCATCTATAACATTATATTTTTAAAATTAATCTTAAATCCCCACTGTCGCCGCTCAAATTAGCTGCAGATTAAAAACAGACAGTTTCAATTTGGATCGAAGCTTAGAACCCTTACTTTAGCAAAATTGAGAAAGATGGCACATCTCAAAATGAGAGAGGTGGCCACTCTAAAAATGAGATAGAAGTTCGTTGGCGAGCGTAGAGGTGTAGGCTCGAACCCCGGTGCGGTCATGCTGATATTTTTGTTATTCTTGCTTTTTTTTTTAGCTATTTTGAGTTAATAAAATATTCTTTTAAATACACATATATAATGTGGCAAATCAAAAGACAAGCTCAAAGGTCACAATACCATTATGTGGCAAGTTATTGGCTCAGAAGCTGTAGATTTTTCAGTTTTGACTTGCCACGCACCCAGTGGCGGTAGTTCTTTTTTGGCAAATTGATAGAGGAGGCCCCCAATAACTTAGCATCTAATTTTCAAGCTTCTAGCACTAAAATTTTGTAAGAGATATATGCTGATATTAGTTGTCACGCCCCCTGTGGGCGTAGATATATCCGCCATAACTTTTCGATTGTGGGATGTTAACCCGAGTATATATACTAAGTCTCAAGTCTCTAGCATCAATAGTGCTCAAAATATAGCAGAACTAGTAAAATTCAGATCCAAATTCAGCCTCTAGTAGGCGTGTCCATAAAACCACGTGCCAAATTTCTGAGTTCTAGCGTTAAAACTGTAGAAGATACAGTTTGACCCGATTTGCCACGCCCCCAATGGGCGTAGATATATCCATTATAGCTTTTTGATCTTGGGATGTCGACGTGAGTGTTCACTCCAAATCTAGTGGGGGCGTATTGGGAAAATCTTGACACTTTATCAGACGAGAGTATACACGAGTATATGTTCCAAATTTCAAGTATCTAGCTTCAATAGCGTGGAAATGGATTGCGTTATGCGGACAGACGGATGGACAGTATGACGGAATTGCACAAAACTAATATACTTATTTCACTTCGTGAAAAAGTACAATAAAAGTTCCCAATGGAAGTGAACTTCACTAATACTGGATAGTTATAAACCGATCAAATAAATTTAATTATATTCTATTTTCTACATCAGATTTTGATCTGCTGGGAGCTACGGCTTTGGAAGATGCACTCCAAGAAGATGTCGACAAAACATTGATTGCCCTGCAGGAAGCTGGCCTAAAGATTTGGGTTCTTACAGGCGATAAGGTGGAAACTGCATTCTCTATAGGCATGGCCTGCAAGCAGATACCGCAACTAGCCGAAGTGCACTTCCTTCTCAACATAACCGAATGTCAAGAGCTACAAAAGTGTTTGGATCGAATAGAATTTGGCATTTCATCGACTACATCGAAACCCGCTTGCCTGGTCATTGATGGTATTACGGTATCTGCATTACTGACTCACCTGCCGGAAATATTCGCTGATGTGGCCCTTAGGTGTAAGGCGGTGCTCTGTTGTCGTCTGAGTCCTCTACAGAAGAGCGAAATTGTTATGCTCATAAAGAAATCAGGCAAACACATTACAGCAGCCATTGGAGACGGCGCCAATGATGTGTCCATGATCCAGGAAGCCCACATTGGTATTGCCATATCCGGTGTGGAGGGCAAACAGGCAGCCTGCAGTGCTGACTATACCATTGCCAAGTTCTTTATGCTGCAACGCCTGCTGCTTGTGCATGGCCATTACAATAACGAACGATTGGCGTTTATGGTGCTCTTTTACTGCTATAAGAATGTAATTATTACAGGTTGCATGGCACTGTTTCAAGTATACGACTTATATTCGGCGACATCTGTCTACAACGAGATATTTTTATGGCTGTTTGATATCATATACATATCATTCAGCTTCACGTATTTGGCCATGTCCGACAAGCATTACAGTGAGAGCACATTGTTGAGGTGAGGGTAATCCGATCCCATCTAAAATTTGGAATTTCATAGTTCAATTTTGTTATCAGATTCCCGACTTTATACAAAGGAATAGCCCAGAACAAACTGGCCTCATGGAGAGCATTTATAATATGGACTCTAAACGGTGCCGCTCAGACCTTCATTATTTTCTATTTTGCCTATGCCACTTTGTATGACAACAATGTAGTGTTCAACCAGGGACAAACTGCTGATTTTTCAACTTTTGGAACTATGCTTATAATGGTACTCGTGATTGTTGGTAATTTAAAGATATTTCTTGTTTCACACTATATGAGTTACCTTAACTTTGCGTTTATTATTGCTTCGATTCTTGCATTTATATTAAGCACTTACCTTTACAATTTGGATAGTAGCAGTACTCTATACCATGTGTACAATATGTTTTTGAACTCACTTCCCATTTGGCTTTATATTATTATTTGTACGGTGGCATGTTTGTTGCCTGACTTTTTGATGAGATCCATAAACGATATGTTCTTAGACCGAATCAAAAGAAATTTGTAAATTTTAAATTATGGCTAGGTAAAAAACTTTGTACGCTACTGTTAAGCGTTTTTTATTATACTGCCAAATAAAAAATATTTCTGCAAATAGAATTCAGTTTCACATATACATACATATACATAGATATTTGCGAGAAGAAAATAAGCATACGTTGTTGCATACAAGGACGCTGTATTATACATTAAACGTTATACATTATACATACGTTCGGAAATAGTTGATTTATACACAGAGCACCAATTTTGCTGCCGCATATTACCAGTGCTGTAATTTTTGTCATCATGAAAAAATCTGTTTCTGGCTGGAAAGAAAGCGAAAATAAATCTGCTTTCTAAAAAGCATCAAAACTGGTGAGAAATAATAAGGAGTGACAACAAAAGTTCAACCAAATGAAATTGAAATTCCGGTTCGATTTCCGGCTGGTCTGTAGGAGACCTACTCTTATATTAAACAAAAGTAGTATTATCTTAAGTAAAAGCCAAATTAAATAAAGCTAAATCAGCTTCCCCATGTTTTCGAAAAGCGCAATTTGTTTAGGTTGACATTCATTTTTGGCATCACGCGAGATATTCACAAATCATTCCATTCTTTAATTTGTTGTCCCGCAGTTCTAGAATTCAAAATAGCTCGAGTTCCCGCCAGCCGCCAGATCCCCAATCTCCCGCATTATGGGTTTTCAAAACGCCAAATCTGACGCGAAAATTGTCAAGTTGGCAGCTTTGATTGTGTAGGGTTAGTGGTACAGCTATGTTGTACAACTAAAAACATCGTAAGACTGCTTTTGTTTTTAGTGAATCAGGGATGCAGAAATATCGGTTATCCTATCGAAAATGCACATGAATCGCATTTTTTTTACCACGCAATATTCCTAATAAAGAAACATTGCATAATTATTTATTTCATTGTTTTTAGGTTTGTTTCATAGCTTATAAACATAGAACACTCAGTGCAATTGTCTAAAAATATATCGAATTTTTCATCGATATTGATATAAACAATGCATCGATAAATTTCGTACATGCCTCGCTAATAAAAATAGTAATATAAGTAAAAAGTTGTTAATTAGAGAAATTGTGTATAAAATAACAATGGAAGTCGAATATGATGATTCCGGTTGGCAAGGCCGCACAAAACAACAGTCAGGTGGCGAGGTAAACAAAAAATTTGACATTTATGATAATACGAACCCAAACCAACCCAATAAAAACAAACTTGTTTTGCTTCTCTGTACTTGTTTGTTGATCAAGGAGCTACACGAAGACAATCCGCAGAAAACAATACAAGAATGTCTCGAAAAATTTCTAACGCCCGACTACATAATGGAACCAGGAATTTTCACACAACTCAAGCGCTACTTCCAATCCGGCGGCTCACCCGAGGAAGTAATATCAATGTTATCTGAAAACTATAAAGCCGTTGCCCAAATGGCGAATCTACTCGCCGAGTGGTTAATTTTAGCAGGTGTAAAAGTAACGGAAGTCCAGGCAATGGTCGAGAATCATTTAAAAGAGATGATTCTAAAATCGTTTGATCCAAAGAAAGCGGACACCATATTTACGGAGGAGGGCGAGACACCGGACTGGCTTACTGAAATGATTGATCACTATACGTGGCGATCGCTAATATATCGCCTAGCAGAAGAATATCCAGACTGTTTGATGCTTAACTTCACCATAAAGCTCATTTCAGATGCTGGGTTCCAGAGTGAAATTACATCAATCTCAACGGCCGCCCAGCAAATTGAAGTATTTTCCCGCGTTCTTAAAACTTCAATTATTAAATTTCTAAATAATCCAGACGATGTGCATGGCGCAATTCAGGAGTGCGCTCGCATGGTTTGCCACGGTCAGCACACGTACGTCTATTCGCAGGTGTTGATTCAAGTACTCAGCCAGGAGCAGAAGGGTGGCTTCAATATGAAACGCTTATCCCAGGAAATTATCAAATACGCCTTACAGAAGTACATGAAATGTATATTGGAACCAATGCAACCAATTATAGCTTTCCCTTTCTTTGATGTTTATTTTAGCAACCAAAACGTAACCCCCATTACAATGGCACTGAACGGATCGGCGGTTTATCCGCAGGCTTGTCAGGCTCTTACCTCAATGTTGACCCGCAATACCCTGAATCCGGCTGATATTACCGTTCTATTTCGAAATTATTCTGGTTCTGATCCACCGCCAATAGATCTGATTCGGAATCCGCAATTTTTGGAACTATTGGTCGATGCACTCTTCCGTTCTGGGGTTAAAATCAATCCGGAACACAAGCCCAAATATGTCTTCTTGTTGGCATATGCCTCTTCTGTTATTGACCATCCAGCTAAGAAGAGACCCTTAACCGAAAGGACTTTAAACAAAGACGAACTTAGGAGCACGATTCAGGCAATAGAAAAGGCACACGCTATATGCAATGTAGACCAAGGTTCCACTGAACTCATTGCAGAGCTACAGACGCTCTACAATTGCATAAAGTAAGTCAATTTAGTCTCGATCAAAACAACATAATTATCTGCATATCTAATTTTCATCTTTTTTCTGTCTTTAGGTATCCAGTTGTTGGTGTTGGTGTAATCAGATGGATAGAAAATGTCGTAATGGAACCATCATATTTTAAACTCTCTACGGACAGCTGTCCAACTCATTTGGCGGTTCTCGATGAGGTTGCTGGAGTTCATCCAACATTGCAGCAGCAAATTCTTTTTCTCCTTATCCGTTTATTTGAGTCCAAGCAAGACGAACTAGAGATACTTGTCCAACTAGAAATGAAAAAGATGATTCTAGATCGAATGGTTAATTTGTTGACACGCGGTTGTGTTGTACCAGTGCTGCGATACATCAAACAATGCTGTGCAATTGAAGACACTGACATTTCGTTAATTCGGTATTTCGTTACCGAAGTGTTAGAAACGATAACGCATCCCTACTCGGCCGAATTCGTGCAGCTTTTCTTGCCAATGGTCGAGAACGAAGAGATCACGGGTACAATGCGTGGCGAGGGCGACAACGATCCCGTGTCTGAATTTATTGGTAAGTCTGAATGAAGTGTGTATCTTATATGTATATCTAACTATATTCCTTTTTATTTCAGTTCACTGTAAGGCGCATTTTATAACTGTATAGCAGACAATTAAATTTTAAGTACAAAAGTTTTTGGCTTTTAAGCCTATATTCATGTGTGTATAAATCAGTAAAGTCCAGTTTTCAACTTACATATTTTCACAATACAAATTTTTTCTCTTTATCTCTCTCGCTCGGATCTATGGATGTCAAAGAAAAACTACATTTAAAAATTAAAATCACAAAGTAAATTTATTGCAACCAATGATCATTAGTAAATCATACAAAGACGTTTAATCGTATGAATGCGCGTTTACATATAAATATATACTAATTATTTTTGTATATATATACATATATATATATATATATATATATATATATATATATATATATATATATATATATATATATATACGTCAGTGATGAAAACTTTAAAAGAATGT
Source organism: Drosophila mercatorum (assembly GCA_961210405.1). NCBI lineage: Eukaryota > Metazoa > Arthropoda > Insecta > Diptera > Drosophilidae > Drosophila > Drosophila mercatorum. The sequence continues at coordinate 826,634 of CAUIUS010000010.1, forward strand.
CCTGCATGAATATACATCTAACGGGTTGGCAAAAAAAAATATTTGAATATTTTCGATTAATGACTTAGATACTTTTAAACTTCGGCATGAAGCCTGGACAACGCGCTCCACATTTCATTTCACATTCACATTTCAAATTCCTTTGAATTTGTCAGTCGTCAAGCAAAAATAACAAAAAATAAAATTAACTTCATGTTCATACAGTTAAAAGTCCCTATATAATTTACAAATTAAAAGTGAGATAACAAAAAGTTAAATATGTCAAAATCAGAGTCAAGCGTAAGCACACACACCCACTTGCTGCTTAAAAATTGACTTTGATTTTGGTCATCGAATCTTATACAATTGAGTGACGTATGAGACATATTAATTAAAATTCGTTCCACATCAAATAAAATTGAAGTTTTGGTTGGCAGCGTATGCAAAATTTGGAGCTAAATTATAAATTTTTTAATTGCTTTTCTTAACGTCTTTGCTGTCGCCATCCTTGGTCTGGCCCCGTCCCAAGATCTTGGCCAAACTATCCCATATTCCACCGAAAAAGATAGCACAACACAGATTCTCCAATGGCAGAAAGGGATCGTGAATCCCCAGCAAGATCGAAGACAGCTTAAAGTACACCAAGAAGATAACAATGCCAAAGTAAACTAAGGCATGTGGCGCTGAGATCCAATCGGTCTTTTTATCCAGCACAAAGATAATAGAGGCTAGCAAAGACGCTTTTGTGTAGCTGAAAACAAGGAGCGCATAGAGATATCACTTATGACAATATATATTGAGATGAGAATCTTACAAGGATGGTTGCATGAATTCCATTGCTGTCGGTGTCCATGCTCCTCTTATGAGCCGCTCGATTAACTTGGTGAAGCCGGCGCCATTGCCCTTCAGAGTGCCGATTATGATCATAATTATCCAGGCATTCGGATACAGCTTGGCTGCATGTCCCACTCCGTCGTAGACTTTCTTTGCACGATAAATTTCCTTCATGGCACTGGCCACAATTTTCACTGGCAAAAACTTCGCCACTTTGTATCCAATGTCAAACGGTGTATAAAATACTATATACCTGCCAAGATTAGATATATATATATATATATATATATGAGCGCGCGCGTGTGTGTGTATGTGTATGTGATTGCATTTGCAACTAACCACACAGCTGTGCCCACAAGGAGCTGTCCGGTGTTCTTCAATGGTGCCAATATGGGCTCCCCGAGCAATCCATTAGCCACCATGCCACCGGCGAATATTACCAGCATAGTAGATAACCAACATGCTAGCGGATGTTTCCGGGAAAAGGCCTGAGCATTGGCGCCCAAATCCTCGCGCACCGCCAACGCGGCAAGTAAACTGTGTGCGATATCAAAGAACGGAAACATTTTTAGCTTGATAACCTGATTGGCCACATCCAAAAACGCTTCCGGGTCCATGATCACAGTTGATTTCGTCTCCTGTCTTCACGGATAATGATCTCTATAAGGGAAAATGTTACATGAATATATCATAGTTAAATAGATCTCTTTGATTGATACATTTGTATTAAGTGCATAAATATACCAGTAAGAACGTTGCAGTTGGACAAAATGAGAGAGGTGGCAACTCTAAAAATGAGAAGTTCGTTGGCGAGCGTAGAGGTGTGGGCTCGAATCCCGGTGCGGTCAAGTTGATTTTTTTGTTATTCTTGCTTTTTTTAGTTATTTTGAGTTAATAAAATATTCTTTTAAATACACATATATAATGTGGCAAATCAAAAGACAAGCTCAAAGGTCACAACGCGATTATGTGGCGAATTATTGGCTCAGAATCTGCAGATTTTTCAGTTTTGATTTGCCAGAGTTTTGAATTCATAGAGTGGGCGTTCAGGTATATAACTGTAAAGTTTAGATGCTTACATTTAAAAAATCCGAAAATTACAGGGTATTATTCTGTAAGTCACGCTTCTTTTGGGGTGTAACAATCATTTATGGCGAATCAATAGAGAGGAAGCCCCCAGTAACTTAGCAACAAATTTTGAAGCTTCTAGCATTAAAACTGTGGGAGATAAGGCTGATATTAGTTGTCACGCCCGCTGTGGGCGTAGATTTATCCGCCATAGCTTTTCGATTGTGGGATGTTAACCGGAGTATACATATATACTAAATCTCAAGTCTCTAGCATCGATAGTGCTATATATTCCGATCTGATTTGCCACGCCCTTAGTAGGCTTGGCCATACAATTTTTATAGGATCATAACAGTCAAACACGTGGGCGTTCTAGCTTTAAAACTGTAGAAGGTATAGTTTGACCCGATTGGCCACGCCCCCAATGGTCGTAGATATATTCGCCATAGCTTTTTGATTTTGGGATATCGACGTGAGTGTTCAGTTCAATTCTAAAAGTAGTGTTCCAGAGATACACGAAAATGCATTTTCCGATTTACACGATTATATATTTCAAATTTCAAGTCTCTAGCTTCACTAGCGTGGAAGTGGTTTGCGTTCATACGGACAGACTGACAGACGGGGGGGCAGCATGACGGACACAAAACCAATATACTTTTACACTTCGTGAAAGCATAACGCTAAAAATTCGAGAGGAAAAATGTTTCTTACAATTTTCCAACTTTGTTTGGTTGTTTATTTATTTGATCAACAGTTTTTTTTAGTTATTAATATATTGTTGTGTTCTTGCAAAAGTTATATAATTATTTACAAATTCGAGCGACTAGTAGAATGTAAAAATAAATTTTAAATTCCGTATGAAATAATTTTCAGTATTCAAAAAATGCCAATTTAAAAAGATATGAAGGTTCACATTTATCTAAATATATATATATATATATATATATATATATATATATATATATATATATATATATATATATATATATATATATATATATATATATATATATATATATATATATATATATATAGAGAGAGAGAGAGAGAGAGAGAGACAGAGAGAGAGAGAGAGAGAGATATGGAATGCACTAGCTCCGGTTTCTTACACTTTTTATTGTGAATTCAAATTGAACCTCTTTGATCCCGCACTCGCGCCGCGGTGCTGAGAGATGTAAAAGTTGTCGAATTGTATGTTAATGTCGAAAAACATAAAAACAAATTCTAAGTCTAAATAAAAATATCGCTGCTTTGCCAGAGCGCCAAAAATAAATTTCGTTGATGAAACGGCGAGGGTTGCATGAGACGTGCACCGGGTCCCCGTGCCAGTAAGTCCGTTTGTTCGTCGGCCCGTTCGCTCATCCGTTTTTACGTATTCTTAAGAGCGTACGTGTGTGTGAACATGTTCGAATACACATCGCTCACTGGCGCCGACTTTTTTCAAACGAAAGTTTGGAGTGGTCTTTGCGCATAATACATATGTACATAGACACAAGCAAAACAAATTTCGTTTTACCCTTCACATGCATTTCCGGTTGCAGCTCTTGAAGGAGTCTGCCATACATATACATTTATTTACTATCTTAATGAAGACTTGTCAGAAATGCGCATACTATGCAGTCAACTTGTTTGTATATGGTTATTCAAATATAATGTACATATTTTATCCATGTACAATAAGAATATTAAAAATAATTTAACAGATTACCTATGTATGTACGTCTACACGAAACCAACGGATTGCTGAGTGCAGCACGAACACGGGGAGACTGGGCTCGAAGCTGGCCCGTATATTACATTCTCATGTTGATTCGATAGTTCTGCGTCGCTCTTGGCACTATGTTATATATTTAGAATCTGCCAGCTCTTGTACAGAGAAACAAGCGAATTATTCATATGCATGTATGTACATACATGCATGTATGTACATATGTGTTCATAGCTGATTAGACGGTTAAGATTGATTGCCAATTAAAAGTTCCGTCTACCATACTTAATAATAGCTTGTGAGTATGTAATTTTAAATTTAAAAATCTTAGGAAATAACTATGCCATGTCATTTTTGAAGCGTCAGATGCTTATACCAGGCTCTCACGCAATATTTGTTTGTATTATTTTCCATTTTACTATTACAGGTCACATTGTTTCCGCGATATTAGTTGGGCTGTCATGAAACCGAATAGCAACGAATTTGATTATCTTTAACTATCGATAACTGTGTTGAGCTTGCATAATCGATACATCGATGTCTCAATTATCAAAATTTTTAATGCTTTTTGACATCACTAAGTTACTGTATTTTTTTGTGTTTTTACAAATTCCAATTAAAACTTCCAGTACTCCAACGAACTCCTATTAAAAAGATTCGACTCATCAAGACCATATTTCTGTATAATTTGTAAACAAATCCACATACACCCCATTCACAAAGTTCATACAAGCAATACATTTATAAATATATGCATACATAAGTATATTTTTTGCATATTAGTACGTTGCCTTCAACAATAATATAAAGGTCTCGCAACAACAAGGTAAGTGTTATTTAGAGTTTATTTTACAACCATTCTCATATTTACAATAGAATATCAAAAGCAAGTTGTTGACTCGTTATTTTATATCTATTTGGACCCAATAAACAAATATGTACATTTGTACAAAAATATATATTCATCACATACATATGTACGTATATTTATATAAAAATCCATTGACATACACACGCTCACTAAAACAGACACACACACACGGTCTCACTTACACATATGCACGAATTGTGGATCTTGGCTTATTTGGTAAAACTGATTTGCACAATTTAAAGTTTGCAGCAGTTGGTGAGCACTAGCAAAAAGGAATTAAGGTGAAGGATAATCTGACACAAACCTAGTAAACTCTTTGTATGCTTTGTGTATGCTTATGCACAAATTTGCTTTTGTGTCCATAAATCATTTAATATTATGTTTGTTAATAACTAAAGATCAACAGTGAGTGGCACGCATATGTACATATGTATGTATACATACATATGTACACCATCAGCACATTCTGAAATTGTATAGAATGCCGTAAATTACCTTTACTTGCTTGGATCGATGTACTTCAGTTACCAAGAGGATCAACGATTTAGGGGAACTCCCGGAAAATCGTGAATGTACAGGCATTCATGTGTATGTTTGTCTGTACTTGTTTGTTGTTTGTTTGTATGTATTGTTTGAAACGGGGTGTTGATTTTCAGATGGCTTCCGATTCATCTAAGAAAAACAAATCATCTGGTTTACGCATATTGTGGATACCAGGACGAAAAAATCATCCGAAAGGTCGATTTAGTTCCACAAACAAACACATCTCGTACTCGCCCACGCAAAAGAAAAGCGAGGTGTGGAGCTTGGGCGGCAGCAAGGCCCAAACTGAACTAATTGACTTGTGAGTATATTGACAATACATTTTAAGCAGTAAATAAACCACCCTACCACTTCCTCCCACGTACGTTTTTAACAAAAATTGAGCTAACCAAAAATGTTATATAGCACTTACTCTTACAATTATATACATATGTATGTATGTATGAATATATATAAACACATATTGTATTTTTTACATTATAATACTCAAATATACTAATTCAAATTATATAAATATTAAATTAATTAAATATATTTTAATATTTATTATGTTCATATTCTTTTAGACCCTCTCTAGAAATTAGCGGTGCTTCGACATCATCATCATTGGCTCTGTTGGGCGCTATGTCCTCAACGCTTGTGAAAAGTGTAAAAGGTGAATCGCTGAATCGTAGTAATACAACAACGTTAGATGACGCAATAGCTGTAACAGAATGCGCTTTATTACCAACAACTCCCATCGCGGCAATAACTCCAAATTTAAATAGCCCATTATCGGAGTTGGCTCCGTCCACAGCCTCAACTGCAGTAATGGGATCCCCAATTGTTGTGGCAACGGTTGAAATTCTTGATTTAGTAAGTGGTTGATAATGGTTATATATATATATATATATATGAATACATTAGAATTTAATTCGAATTTTAACAACAGCACAATATTTTAAGTCCCGATGATTTGCCGAAGGTGCCATCGCTCGGCGAAACTGATTTAGCAGCTTCGGCTGTTGTATTAAATAGCTCTGCCGGGACAACAGCGTCGATAACAACCAACTCATCTCCTTTAGCCAATCGCAAAGCCCACAACCAGACAGCTGCCAGTAACACTTCACCTCATAAGAGCAGATACAGAAACCATAACAATAACCAGGTTATACTTGAATCATATTGATCTCGATGTGACCAAACGACTTAACCCAAACCTTCCTATTGTTGTTTCTTTAAGCAGGATGATATAAATTCAATTGAAAGTATTTCTAGTTTTAACAGAAATCAAATATCTAAAAATTTTGAATGGATTGATGAGATGGTGCACCAACGCAACTGCTCCGAACTGATGCACAAAAACAAACGTAAAAAATCTAAAAGATCAGTCGTTAGCCAGGAAATGGATCAATTGGATGGTCGTAAAGTTAAGGAGAAACATGACACAAAATCATTGGCACCATATGATGACAATGATGAAAAGGTGGTTAAATGTCTTTATTATTCGCTCATGTGCTGCGACTGTACAATATCATAGATGTAGGTTTAGAAATAAAACAAAAAGTGCATATGCACGTACATATGCTTATATATGTAGCTTAACAATGTATGCATTTACAAATTTATTCAAATATTTTTGTATGTATATGTGAACTTGTACATTCTTATCCGCATCAGCTGATATATGATATAAGCCTGTCCATACGTACAAATCGTCAGTGAGAAAAACCCGTGTTCAAGTATTCCATTTAATAATTATCAAAAATTAATATAACGAATATATGCAAACGCACACATTTTTTCAAATCTCAAAAATTGAAATACTTATGAAATGGATTTGTTAAGTTACAAGTACCTGCCCCAGACACACAAAAATACATATGTATTATATCGCTATTTGATAATTTTAATACATAAATTTATATTTTTCTGTAAATAAAGTGAAAGCATTTTTCTACCTATTGTCTTCGAATCATAACTGATTATCATAATTACTTATCCCTCATTCAAACATACATACACATTCCTTTTCTCTGCCTATTCATATGTATATATGTACACGCATATACACAAAAAAGAAGTTCCTTTCAAACCTACTCTTAATTCAAAAGTAAGAAAACTAGTCGAAACCGTTGTACTAGGGGATACCCTGAACCCTGCGAAGAACCGCTATTCCGAGCATTCTCCGTTTCTTTTATATATATATATATATATATATATATATATATATATATATATATATATATATATATATATATATATATATATATATATATATATATATATGAATGTACAATACAATCAACACGCACACACAAGCGCCAGTCACTGCGTCAGCTGTGCTTTGGCTGCTATTTGTATTTTTGATCAAACTTGCAGGGCGTGATCGTGTCATTTGTATGTATGTATGCGCCAAAGCACTTGAAATACGTGTTTTGCAAATTTGAATCGATGGGGCGTGACATCCAAAATTTAACAAAAACCGAAATTGTGTAAGGCTCAAATAACACTAAAAGCTAAATTTGAAGACTATCTATGAAGATGAATTAGATAGAATTATATAACAGAGTATCTGTTTTTTTAAATCGATAACATTAAAATTAAGATAGTTATCGATTTTTTTTTTTAACAAACTCGATCTCTTAGTGCTATACAGAAACCTACATTTCAAGTCTTTAGCTCTTATAGGCTGTGAGATCTGAGATCTGCCACGTCTCCTTCTGCCAGTTACATACATTTCAACAAAACCATTATACCCTGATTTCCCATTTCAATGGGTTCAGGGTATAAATATGAAAAAAAAAACAGTTATTCTTCAACTTGACATAACACTTTTCATAAAAATTTAATACAAACATTAAATTTACAAATATATATATATATATAAAACAATTCACAATCACATATAAAATTTTATCATTTCGGATGTTAAATATTTCGATTCGCTATATTCCTCAAGGTTAAAATTTACTAGTCCAGAGCAAGAAATTCAGGATCAAAGTTGGTGTTCCTTTTGTTGCTATCGGTGCATTCACATTTAATTTATCAAGGAATCAGCTATGAACAACCTTACTATTAATTGTGCTGCTCGTTGTCTGATTCAAATAAATGGGACTGCTGCTTTCTGTGTATATGTTTGCATTGTTATGCATGTTAAATTGTTTTTGATTCGCAATATCCGCACCCTTGCAATGAAACTCGACCGCATCAATATCATTTGTACTTTCAATAAAAAATTCGTTTCCATTTATTGGACCATTGGGCTCGTAGAAGACTTTCTTAACAGTCCTTGCACTGACATCCAAATCATCATCCGTATTATCATCTGTATCATCGCCGTCTTCACCCACATTGAATATAAATCTAGCTTCATTGCTAGGATCGCTTTTACGAACATCCGATCTGCTTATTATTTTCCTGTACCGCACCGAATTTCTCGATACATGATTACTATTGCGCTGCACGAGTGAACGAAAAAAAATAAAAAATATCTAACAGTTGAATTCTGCTGCTTACCTGTAAAACAGCAAATATTATAGAGAATATCGTTATAATTAGTAAACAGATGGCAACTGCAATGGCTGTAATTGCTGTGAGCGGTGAGTCAAGACGCAAGGCAAATGTACCGCTGTTGCCATAGTCGCTATTGACTGGTTGATCTACATTCCTAAAAATACTGTCGGATCCCAGTACAGTGCGACGTTTGCCAGATGTCGATACTGTCTTGCATTCGCCTGAAATTTCAAACAGTAATTAGGTACACACTCTTAATCAATAATTACGTTACCTGTATCCTTGTCGCAATGACAACAGTTTTCAGAGTCAGTCTTATTATCGCCAGAGGTTTTATTCGGGCAACAAGGTACACACCGGCTATTTAATTGATCTAAATGGAGCGGCGGAGCGCATGCCTTGCATGAGTACTGGCCGGGACCAAAGCATGAGCGACACGATACGTGGCATGTCTTACACGTCTGTATTGTTGCATCATAGTACTGAGAGCTGAGGCATTCCATACAAAGACCACCATCAAGCATAAAATGTGTGGGACACGATGAGCATGCCAATGGACCAGCACCTAAAACATTTCGATAATATTTTATCTCTATGAAGCAAAACTTTGCAGTACGTACCATTGCAAGTTTTGCAATAGTGATGACATTTCTGACAGCCAAACTCTGATTTGTAGAATCCTTCGGGGCATTCCGGATGGCATTCACCTGCTGCTAGCTGCCAACCAACGGGACACTGGACGCACTGATTACGACGCGGTCCGCTACATGTGTGACAACTGAGGTAGCACTTTGCACAGATGCCGCGGTCGCTGTAATATCTGCAATATGCAAAATAATACATTCGGTAAATGCCTCAGCATTCGATGCGCTCCTCCAAGACTTACCCATCTGCGCAAGTTGTGCGGCACTCTCCGTTTTGCAGTTCCAGACCCTTGGAGCAATTACTGCAGTTGGTGCGGGAAACGCACTGTGTACAAGTATGCAGACAGGGCGTACAAACGCCCGTTTCCATAAAGAATCCGTCTTGACAGCCGCTCACGCAGCTGCTCTGCTCTAGCAGCCGATTCTGGGGACAGGATAGACAATTGGTGGACAGCGGTCCGTTGCAAGTCTCGCAGGATTCATGACATTGGTTGCACTTGCCCTCAGCTTGGGTAAAATACTCAGCTGCATTTGAAGAGGGACATAAAACGAGGTAGGCGACTTATTAAATATGATACAAATCAAAGGGAACTACAGAACCTACATTTATAGCAGCTTTCACTGCCGGCCACAATGCAGTTATCTTTTTTGCTAAGCGTCCAGTTAGGCAGGCACTCTGCGCAAATGCCATTACTACTACACGTTTTGCACCCCTCATGACAGGGAAGACACTCCAAGCGCTTTTTATCGGCATAGAAGCCTTCGGGGCAGTTATTGATGCATTTGTTTTGATAGGCATAGCGACTGGGGCGACAAGTAATGCAATTATTTTCCGAAGCTCCATTACATGTAGCACATGAAGAATGACAGTAGGCGCATCTGAAAATTGTTTAATTATACATGTATATATTTACAAAATATATAACAATCGAGTCTGTCACATCGTACTTGTTCTCGTCAGTCTCGTATGTGTTCAGGGGACAGGCTGAACAGCATTTGTTCTCGTGCATGACGAGATGATGATCACAACTGGTGCAGTACTCGGGACGGTCCTGACATGATGCACAGTTCGGCTCGCATGGTACACATGTTTTATTCTTTATGTCTATAAAAAAAAACTCGAATCACACTTTCAGTTATCTTATGACTATGCCACAAACTTACCTTCAAAGTAACCATCGGGGCAAACTTGCAAACAGACGGCTAGATCGGTAACATGCAGGTGTGCCGGTGCACAGGTGAGGCAGCTATCTGGACCAGCTCCAGCGCACGTTTCGCATGAATCATGGCAGGGCCAACATATGCCCACTTGATTGGGAAATGAGCGCGGCGGGCAACGACTAACGCAGGTACTGCACACGCAAAAATATTAAATCATTAAGTAGCTGATATGACAGACAAAATATTCATATTCAACATGTTAAACCTAATTCAATTAATTGAAACAAGAGTACTGATCATCGGGGAGATCCCCTGAACCCTGCGAACCCCCGATATTCCAAATATTCTCTGTTTCGTTTATGTATATGTATGTATGTTTGTACAAGGCAAGTTGACGGCAGGTCTGCGCTTGAACTATAATACACCTACATATGTATGTTATGGGAAATGAAATGTTTAATAACTTTTTAGATGTAAGTGTTTAATAACTATAGATGTAGATGAACATTCTTTACCAAATTTTCAGAGCGTGATTGTGTTATTTAGTATTTGATATACGTGTTTTGTTAAGACGAAGGAGGCATCCAAAATTTAATAAAATAAAAATTGTATAAAACACTCATGGAAAATTAAACAAAATTCTAACTACAAAGATGAATTAGCTAGAATTTAACAGCTAAATTTCGATTAAGTTTTTAATGGATAATATTAAAACGGAAATAGTTATCGATTTTTTAAACAAATATGATCTGCGCGTGCTATACATGAACCCACATAAAAACAAGTAAGAAAACTCTAGTCGAGACCGCTCGACTAGGGTATATCCTGAACCCTGCGAAGAATCGTTATTCCATGCATTCTTAGTTTCTTTTATATGCATATGTATATGTACGTACAGTACAACAAACACACACACAGGCGCATGCACACACAAGCGCAAGTCGATGCGTCAGCTGTTCTTTAGCTGCTGTTTTTATGGCAATGTTATGGGAAATTAAATGTTTATTAACTTTTTTCTTGAGCAACGATTTTGATCAAACTTGTTGGGCGTGATCATGTCATCCATATGTGTGTATGTGCCGGGACTTACAAATTTGAAGCGAAGAGGGCGTGGCATCCAAAATTGAACAAAACCCAAACTTGTATAAGGATCACATAACACTAAATGCAAAATTTGGATACTCTAGCTATAAAGATGAATTATATAGAATTATATAACTGAGCATCGATTTCGTTGTTAATCGATAACATTAAAATTAAGACAGTTATCGATTTTTTTAACAAACTCGATCTTTTCGTGCTATACAGGAACCTACATAAAAATTTTCAAGTCTCTAGGTCTTATAGGTTCTGAGAACGACGCGTTCATACATACGGACAGACAGACGGACGGACAGGGCGAAATCGACTCGGCTTGTCTCCCTGATCAAGAATATATATACTTTATAGGGTCTGCCACGCCTCCTTCTCCTTGTTACATACATTTCAACAAAAACATGATACTCTGATTTCCCATTTTCAATGGGTTCAGGGTATAAAAATTCAAGGCTCCAGCTCTTATGTTCTGAGATCGAGGCGTTCATACACACGGACAGACGGGCGGACGGACAGACGGACGGACGGACAAAGCTAAATTGACTCGGTGTGTCTCTCTGACCAAGAATATATATAATTTATTCGATCTGACACGCCTCCTGCCTGTTACATACATTTGAACATAATCATTATACCCTGGAAAATGGAACTTATATGTTCACATATAGAACTAAATTTTGTATGTTTCGAAGCCTTCGAAGTATACTAATAGATAAACATTAAGGTATTCGCTTACTTATCCAGACGATAGTGGCTGCACGCCACACATTGTGTGGGTCCGCGCCCATAGCAGCCAAGAGAATCGCATTCGGTATCACAAGAATACTGTATGAGCTTGTTATCCCCATTAGGTGGACTATTCAGTGATTGGGCAGATGTTGCGGTCGAAACATTAAGTCCGTCAAGCGTGGCGGTTGCCAGCTCTGGACTGGAGCCACTACTGAATAGGTTTTGATAGTTTAAATAGCTGGCAAAACTGTCGGTATTGAAGTTGCCGCCTTCGTTGGCCGGTTGACCAATGTTAGAGGCTGATGAGAATAAGAATGGGTTGTTCACAATGGGATTGTTGCGCAGCTGCGTATTGAGTAGCTCCGATTTGAGTCGCATCGGTTGTGTAGAAGTGCCATAAAAGATCAATTGCCATTTGGACAGAATTCCCGGCTGATTGACGCGACGCCGACCGCCGTTGATAACCTGCAGTGTCCAACGACCCTCGGCCTTTTCGCCCCAGTAATGGACACTAAGGAATGGCCAATCATCGAAGTTTGATTTGACAATATCACGCGGTCGCTCAAACAGCAATGTGCTTGTCGTTCCCATAGGTGATGTGAGCAATATACGCAGATTGCCCCGTGGAAAGAACCGCAATGTGATGCGACACTGGACATGCTCCAGATAGCGCACCTCGTTAATGGTGCCGGCGCAGCCATTTACATCCATATGCGTAGCCAGCGAGTAGCCGTATGCGCCCTCGATTTTACGATCTTCGTTGTTCTCACGCGACTTGCATATGTGCTGGGGTGGCACAGTATTCCATTGCTCCGCCAGGGCAACCATAGCACCGGCATCCATTAGACCGTAGCCAAACTTGTGGCTATACTTTCGCTTAACACCGTTCAACGTCCAGCCGCTCTCCTTTTCAAGGGGTCCAGGTCGCGACGTATATACCACCAAATACTGCATGTCGCGCCACGTTATATCTGGATTCGCTTCGAGCGCCAAGGCACAAATGCCGGCCGCTAGTGGCGCTGATGCCGACGTGCCAGTGTGCTCAACCGTACAGATGTGATCAGGTCGCAGGCGCCCGTCCATGTCAACAGTAGCAACGCTCTTGTCATGTCCCGGTGTTCCTGAGCTATACGTTGTGGCCAGCGTAGATGAACACTCCTCCAAATACCAAGGCTTAAAACTATAAGATGAAAGACATGTTTTTTACTATATATGTATAGATACGACCTTTTTAGCTCAAATAGCTGTCTTACCCTGCTTGAGTGGCGCTCGATATAGAAAGCGTAAATATGGAATTAGTATAGCCATCACAGTTACAGGAGTCGGTATAGCGACCACCGTTGCCAGAGGCCCATACGAATATGGAGCCCTTGCCCTGACGGCCACTGGTTACGCCATAGATAAAAGCACGACGTGCCAAAGGGCCAGGCCCATCGACAGTAGAACCGTCATCCTCTGGACCCCAAGATGCGCTATATATATCGATATGCCCCGGATTCAAACTCAATGCCTGCGCTTCAACCACATCATTCACTTTACCATCCAGCATGCGAACGCCTGCAGATAGTATAATTATTATATATGTATCTGTGAATTATCCATAACATGGAATGACTCGCAGATCAGGTAATTAAGTGTAGTTTAATTTAGAATCAATATACGATTATTTTAAAAATCGCATTAGTGTCGGTCTACTCAATTATATACATATCATTTGCTGAAAATATTGGATATATTGACCCACAGCAGCAAGTGCTGAGTTATGTAAACATCGATCGAGACATTAAATTGGATTGAATATAGTAAGAGTCATACGGTTAAATACTGCAAATGTAAATTTGCTATGAGTACGTACTCCATTCTCCCATGACTAAGAAATCAGAGTAAGCAAATCCCTGCCGCACATACATGTGTCAATATAAAACAAGTAAGAAAACTCTAGTCGAGACCGCTCGACTAGGGGATACCCTGAATTCTGCGAAGAACCAATATTCCTCAGAATCGCTAACATTCTCCGTTACTTTTATATGTATGTAGCAAGCAACACATACACAAACATAGGAACACGCACAAGCACACTGTCTTCTAACTGTGCATTTTGACTCAGCAGTTTCGCTCAGTCTGCAAGGCGCCGATAATATGAGATATTAAATGTTAAATAATTTTTTTCTAGCCGAACGATTTTGATCAAACTTGGGCGTGTCCATGTCATTCATATGTATTTATGTGCCAAAGCACAAGTTTCTAGTACTTGAAATACGTGTTTTGCAAATTTGAGGCGAACAAAACCAACAAAACCCAAAATTGTATAAGGCTCACATAACACTATATGCAAAATTTGAAGACTCTAGCTAAAAAGATGAAAGAGATAGACTTTTAAACCTCAAGATTTCGGTTTTTAATCGATAACATTAAACTATGACAGTTATTGACTATTTGAAACAAACCATAGCTTGTAAATAACTGTCCACCGTTTTTATACCCTGAACCCATTGAAAATGCTAGAGACTTGAGACTTTTATGTAGGTCCGTGAATAGCACGAAAAGATCGAGTTGGTTAAAAAAAGTTTTAATGTTATCGATTAAAAACATTATCGAATGTTAGTTATAAAATTATATCTCCCACGTCTTTATAGCTAGAGTCCCCAATTTTTTTTATAAGTTTTATATTTATTTTATCTAATTTTGATTTTTGTTATATTTTGGATACCGGCTCCAAATTTCCCCAAATATTTAAATTGAGGTTAGTTGCACTCAAAGCCAATAAATGAATGGGTTGACATTTTTAAAAATTGGATTGAATGTAATAAAATATGTTGAACATAAGCTGAAAATTTCATTCAAATCCATTGATTCGCGCAGAAGTTATTAAACAAAACATTTGGCCAATCGGCCAACCACGTGACCAGCAACGCAAAGCAAACAGTCTTTCTATACATGTGCACACATACACACACACACATTGAAGTGCTCGCATCTAGCAAATTCTAAGACCCGCAAGTTTAAGTGTACATATTTCCAATAGATGGCGCTATGATTTGCGAATTATCAGCTGTTCAATAAATCGAAACATGGATGGCGCTATTCTATCGAACCATAGATGGCGCTATTGGCTAAACAATTGAAAATGAATTGAATTTAGTTTTGTGTGCGTTTATACGAAATGCTAATTATGCAGTATTTTAAAAAACGCAGATAGCGCGGGGTTTAGGGTATCTCCTAGTCGGGACCCCCGACTAGAGTTTTCTTACTTGTTATACCCTGAACCCATTGAAAATGGGAAATCAGGGTATAATGGTTTTGTGAAAATGTATGTAACAGGCAGGAGGCGTGGCAGACCCCATAAAGTATATATATTCTTAATCAGGGGAGAAGCCGAGTCGATTTAGCCCTGTCCGTCTGTCTGTCTGTCCGTCTGTCCGTATGTTTGAACGCGTCGATTTCAGAAGAGCTAGGGCTAGAGGCTAAGAGCTAGAGACTTCAAATTTTGTTTGGAAGTTCGTGTACATCACGATTCCATCGAGTTTGTTTCAAATAATCGATAACTATTATCGTTTTATTTTTATCAATTAAAAACCGATATCTTTATTTAGTTTTAAAATTCTATTTAATTCACCTTTATAGCTAGAGTCTTCAAATTTAGCATTTAGTGTTATTTGAGCCTTACGAAATTTTGGATGCCACGCCCCCTTCGCCTCAAATTGCTAAATCACGTATTTCAAGTACTAGGACTTGTGCTTTGGCACATACACACATATGAATGTCATGACATTTAATATCTCATATTATCGGCGTCTTGCAGCAGCTGCGAAGCTGGTGAATATAATGCACAGTTAGCAGATTGTGTGTCTGTGTGTGTTCTTGTGCGTGCGTCTGTGTGTGTGTATGTATTGCTTGCTACATATGTACCTATAAAAGTAACGGAGAATGTTAGCGGTTCTTAGGAATTGCAGTTCTTCGCAGGGTTCAGGGGATCTCTTAGTCGAGCAGTCTCGACTAGAGCAGTCTTACTTGTTTTTTCTTGCGCTCTCGTTGCGAGCGCAACCGAAAAAGTTCATACTCTCTCGCTCTCGCTCTGAGGAAGAGACCTTTGTTGTCTTCATTTTCTGTTGACCCTTTTTCGTTCAGCTTTTTGTATTTCGGTGAACAGCAAAAGAGCGAAACGAGAAACACTCCCACAATGAGACTCAGCAAAAGACCGAAAAACCAAAAGACTTAACGCAAACGGTCTTCGTATTTATTTTTGTTGTTGTAAAAAGATCGCAATATACAGTGAAACATTGGTATAGCGAATCTGACGGGAACCAGAAAACGATTCGTTAAAATAATGTTATATAATGTTTATTCGCTATAGGTACTTATTAGTAAAATCTTTTACTTTGCCTTATTTTATTTTCGTTATATAGAGGTATTTGAAAAATTGCTTTGCTATATAGCGGCTTTTAGACTAGCTATACAAGCCAGGTTTTTTCAAGAACTATAGAAAATTCGTTATGTTGAGTTTTTCGTTATAACGAAGTTCGTTATATCGTTATATCAAAACAGGGGTTTAACGATTTGCTTGCCTATGCATGTGAATGTATACCAATACATACGCAAAAGACCATTTACTTCTTTGAACACGACAAAACAGTCTTGGAACAACCGAAACAAAACAGAATAGAAAGAAGAAAGAACGTGGCAGTTGGACGCAACCGACAGCGAAATTCTTTTTCACGTCCCAGCACCCCATTGGGGCATCTATAACATTATATTTTTAAATTAATCTTAAATCCCCACTGTCGCCGCTCAAATTAGCTGCCGAATAAAAATTTTCATTGGAGGTGGCCAGACAGTTTCAATTTGGATAGAAACCTTAGAACCCTTACCTTAGCAAAAACACGCACCTAAATTGAGAGAGATGACATCTCTTAAAATGAGAGAGGTGGCAACTCTAAAAATGAGATAGAAGTTCGTTGGCGAGGTGTGGGCTCGAACTCCGGTGCGGTCATGTTGATATTTTTGCTTTATTTAGTTATTTTGTGTTAATAAAATATTCTTTTCAATACATATATAAAATTTGGAAAACCAAAAGACAAGCTCAAAGGTCGCAAAGGCATTATGTGGCGAATTATTGGCTCAGAAGCTGCAGATTTTTCAGTTTTGAATTGCCACGACCTCAGTGGCCGTAGACAAATAAATTATGGCATGCGCATAGTGTGCATCCAGGAATATAACTGTAAAGTTTGGATGCTTACACCCGAATCGATGGCGAATCGATAGAGGAGGTCTCCAGTAACTAAGCATCCAATTTTGAAGCTTCTAGCACTAAAACTGTAGGAGATAAAAGCTGATATTAGTTGCCACGCCCCCTGTAGGCGTAGATATATCCGCCATAGCTTTTCGATAGTGGGATGTTAACCCGAGTATATATACCATGTCTCATGTCTCTAGCGTCAATAGTGTTAAAAATATAACAGATTTAGTAAAAAGCACTAAATATTCAGAACCGATTTGCCACGCCCCTAGTTAGCGTGGCCAAAAAAATTTTAAAGTGATCTTTATAGGATCGTAACAGTAACCCACGTTTCAAATTTGGGCGATCTCATTTAAGAACCGGTAAGTCGGTTGCTCGCTGAGTCTTTTCGTAAAGAGCCATGAAAAGACACTTATTGGCAGACAACGAAAAACGGTCGACAGTAATTTTCGAGGTATGAAACAAACTCGATCTTTTCGTGCTACACAGGAACCTACATAAACAAATGTGAAGTCTCTAGCTATTATAGATTCTGAGAGCGACGCATTCATACGGACAGGGCTAAATCGACTCGGCTTGTCTCCCTCATCAAGAATATAAATACTTTATGGGATATGCCATGCCTCCTCCCTGTTACATACATTTCAACAAAACCATTATACCCCGATTTCTCATTTTTAATGGGTTCAGGGTATACAAATTGACTTAGCCACATTCTAAAATTTGCACGGTATTCATTTGTGTTTTTATACCCTGAGCCCATTGAAAATGGGAAATCAGGGTATAATGTTTTTGTTGAAATGTATGTAACAGGCAGAAGGAGGCGTGGCAGACCCCATAAAGTATATATATTCTTGATCAGGATGACAAGCCGAGTTGATATAGCCATGTCCGTCTGTCCGTCTGTCCGTCCGTCTGTCCGTCTGTCCGTATGTATGAACGCGTCGTTCTCAGAACCTACAAGAGCTAGAGACTTGAAATTTTTTATGTAGGTTCCTGTATAGCACGAAAAGATCGAGTTTGTTTCAGAAATTCGATAACTTTTATCGTTTTATTGTTATCGATTAAAAACGAAAATCTAAATTAAGCAATAAAATTCTATATAATTCATCTTTCTAGATAGAGTCTTCAAATTTTGCATTTAGTGTTATGTGAGCCTTACGCAATTTCGGTTTTTGTTAAATTTTGGGTGCCACGCCCCCTTCGCCTCAAATTTGTAAGTCCCGTATTTCAAATACTAGAGACTTGTGCTTTGGCACATACATACATATGGATGACATGATTACACCCAACAAGTTTGATTAAAATCGTTGGTCTAGAAAAAAAGTTATTAAACATTTAATTTCCCATAGCATTGCCATGCAAAGCAGCCAAACAACAGCTGACGCACCGACTTGCGCTTGTGTATGCTTGCGCCTGTGTATGTGTGTGTGTATGTGTTGCGTGTAATGAACATATATATACTTATGTATATTAAAGAAATGGAGATTGCTTGGAATTGCGGTTCTTCGCAGGGTTCAGGGTATACCCTAGTCGAGCGGTCTCGACTAGAGTTTTCTTACTTGTTTTTTTTGTTTTTTGTTTGGCCATACAATATTACAAGATGTTTAAGCTTTGTCTTATTTTTGAAGCATGTATTATAATCAATATATATATATATATATATATATATATATATATATATATATATATATATATATATATATATATATATATATATATATATATATATATATATATATATATATATATATAGATACTATACTTTGCTTACCACCAATGCTGGCATTATATGCTACACCAACTCCGCAGTAGTTATTGAAAGCAACCGCAGCCACCTCTCCGGCACACCTAGTGCCATGTTTATTGTCACCATTATCCTGCGGCGTTGGATCTGAATCGTTACCATTTATATCAAAGGAAGCATCCGGATCCTGAAAATATTTATTCAATTAAATTACAAAATCTTCTTGAACTAGCTCATAATTGTAAATGTGGAGCATACATAGTTTTGGGCCAAATCCGGATGATTGGTTTGAATTCCGTCATCCAGAATGGATACGACGACACCTTTACCAGTATATCCTTTCTGCCAGGCTGGACCAATATTCATGTCAAGGCCATCCTTAGCTCCGCCATTCTACGGAATACAAAATTAAATTATGCAGTGATTGTTTTCACAATGACTCCCAAGGGCCAATCAGAGGACTCAAATATACAAAATAGGCTTGACATTAATGTACATGAGATGATAAAGTGCTTAATAGATGATATTAGCAATAAGTAGTGTATAAAAATGTACCAAAACACTACACAATGAATCGTCAATATTTAATATTGGAATATTTGTTTCATTAATGTTTAATATATAAATATTATTTATGCTAATACAAAATAATGTCATAGCCAGAAATGATAATTGTTGACGATTCCATTTGGAAAACATTGTGATACTATATTGTAGCAAGTGGAATATTCAGTTTTACAACAATGTATGTATGTATAACTTAGATGAAAAATGGCATGATGACATACTTTACTCACCAAATACCACTGTTCCTTAAACAAAGGATCGGAGAATAGAAGATGCGAAGTGACGTCACGGTACTTAAGGCGCGGCGAATGGGTTCCGCCCAATGATGATAGGACAGGGTCTGGAGAATATGAAAAATGCGTATTTGTATGCGGATCGATAACGTAGTCATTAGTCTGTCGTAAAATATTGTACGGACTGTAGGTGGGTATATCTTGATAGGAGCCATCCCGTTTTCGCCGAATCTTCTCATGTTGCTGCTGTAGCCATTTAACCTAATAAGCATAGTAAAAAGCAAACGTAAGTCAGGTGGGTCATTAACCAAACCAAACATTCAAGGTCAGACAGCATGTACATGTGTGTATGTACATATAGTCAAGGTTTGCGCTGGCTATCCACACTCACCTCGAGCTCTGACTTTAAGGCACTGTGATGTTTACGACTCGACCGAAGCGAACGCTTTGACATACGATGATGCTGAAACAGATAATAGTCGTCAAGAGCACCAATCTGTGAAAGAGGAAAATTATTAATGATGATTGCAAATACATGTAAAATTTCATAAAAAAAAACAACTAAGAGTGCTCCATTCTAAACTGATCGACTATGTTCGAAGAGCCGATATTCCAACCATGCATATTTTACGTACATGTATGTACATATACATACATATGTATATTGCAAGCAACACACACACACTGGCATAGGTACGAACTCACGAGCTCTGCTAACTTTACGCAACAATTCTGCTTAGGTTGCCATACGCCTGAAGTATTAAATGCTTAATAACATTTTACATGGTATGATAGATAGACTTTCTTAATCAAATTTTAACAGCGTCATAATTTCATTCTATTTGCCACAGCAGAAGTATTTGATATACGTTTATATACCCTGAACCCATTGAAAATGGGAAATCAGGGTATAATGTTTTTGTTGAAATGTATGTAACAGGCAGAAGGAGGCGTGGCAGACCCCATAAAGTATATATATTTTTGATCAGGGAGACAATCCGAGTCGATTTAGCCCTGTCCGTCTGTCTTGCCGTTCGTCTGTATGTACGCGTCGATCTCAGAACCTACAATAGCTAGACAAATTTTTTTGTAGGTCCCTGTATAGGGCGCGCATATCGAGTTTGTTTCAGAAATTCGATAACTGTTATCGTTATATTGTTTTATTTTAGATTTTTCAAGTTTTGCATTTAATGTTGTGAGCCTTACGCAATTTCGATTTTTGTTAAATTTTGGATGCCACGCCCCCTTCGCCTCAAATTGCTAAATCACGCATTTCAAATACTAGAGACTTGTGCTTTGGCACATACATACATATGGATGACATGATCACGCCCAACAAGTTTGATCAAAATGATATTAAACATTTAATTTTCCATAACATTAGCATGCACAGCTGACGCACCGACTTGCGCCGGTGTGTGCGTTCGCCTGAGTATGTGTGTGTGTGTATGTGTTGCTTGTAATGAACATACACATACAAATATATATAATAGAAACGGAGAATGCACGAAAAAGCGGTTCTTCGCAGGGTTCAGAGTTTTCTTACACACACAAGCGCAAGTCGCTGCGTCAGCTGTGCTTTGCTTGCTATTTGTATGCTAATGTTATGGGAAATGCAATTTTTCTAGACGAACGTTTTTGATCAAATTGTTGAGCGTGATCATGTCCTTCATATGTATGTATTTGTCAAAGCACAAGTCTCTATCACTTAAAATACTTGTTTAGCAAATTTTAGGCGATTTGGGCGTGGCAATTTTAACAAAAATCGAAATTGTATAAGGCTCAAATTACACTAAAAGCTAAATTTGAAGACTCTAGCTATAAAGATGTTTTAGATAGAATTATATAACTGAGTATCGATTTCATTTTTAATCGATAACATTAAAATTAAAATGTTTATCGATTTTTTTTAACAAACTCGATCTTTTCGTGCTATACATGAACCTACATTTCAAGTCAATTTCAAGTCTCTAGATCGACGCGTTCATACATACGGACAGACGGATGAACGGACACACGGACATGGCTATATCAACTCGGCTTGCCTCCCTGATCAAGAATATATATACTTTATACATTTCAAAAAAGGAATTATAGCCTGATTTCCCATTTTCAATGGGTTCAGGGTATAAAAAGCAGGGTATAAAAAGCGGACGGGAAGAGGAGAGAATATTACTTATTAGTGGAGCCCTTCCAGAGAGCATTCATGACGCCACAAGTTGCCTAGATAATATCTAGAATCTAGTTACGGACAAAACATCGATTACAACAATTTATTTTAGTTTAGAAGTAAAAGATTACGAACAACGGCAATTGGATGTGCAAAAGTAACTAATTTTCCGAATTCCGAAATGAATGATTATGTTTAAAATTATTTATTTACCTGTCCCTTGTTGGAAAATCCGTACTTGTCAGCTATGATATCTGCCACGAATTTTCCGGCGGGTATATGCACGGCAAATTCATTTGTGTAGATCGGATCGTCGGGTATGCTATACGCACCAAATATTTCAATATCATTTAAATCATGTTTTTCAGTCTCTTCAGCGTTCTTCCCTGGACTGGCTGTACTGCTGCTTCTCCTTCCTTTGCTACTGATGTTGGTGTTGTTGTTATTGATTTTACTATTGATGTTGTGAGTATTACTAGCCTCAGAGTCAGTCTCACCATTGATCAGTGGTTTACTATTCCCACTTAAATGGGCCTTATAGTATTTACGTTGATAATTCGAGTTCGTATTGTGGTTGTAATTATCTGTCTCGTTAATATGGAGTATTCCAGCAGAATTTTGAGTTTTGCTAACGCCTTCAATATCATTATTATCGTTAGTATTATAATTATTTGCAATATTGTTATGAAAAGCAGCACTAGTATTTCTTACACTTAAGATTGCTAAAACTAATACAAAATATATACAGCTTGCTGCCATTCGACTATATTCACATAAATAGAATTTTCTATTGAGCTTTGCATATGGATGACATCTGCTGGCCGTCGGTTTGTCCAAGTTCCAGCAGGATAGTAGTAGTGTACCACTTGATGCAGAAGTTAATCCAGATGGTGATGTTAATGGTAATTGTGATGTTGACGTTGATGATGTTGTGTCTGGCCTCAGGTTGTTGCTATTGCTGGCGCAATTTCTACACGTACGCTCCACAATAAATGGTAATTCGACGGTTCCTTTGCCAATGCCTATATCAAGCATATTTAATTCTGTTTGGCTCTGGATTTGTTTGTATTTGGAGAACACTGCTTGATTCTTCAACTTCAGAGCCTCTCTGTGTCTATTTTTGTAGATGTGTGCGTCCGTTCATCAGATTTAATGTGAAATCGTAGGTATGTCTGAATTTGGATTATCTGTAGAAATCAATTAACAACATTAACCCTTTGTTTACAAATTATTGTCTCATATTTATGAGTAGTAAATAAAAGAAATGAATATCAGTCGCCGGAAACGTGATTCATGAACCATGTTATAGGATACACACAGTCAAATTAAGTATATCTTAGCCTATTAGATCAGATCTCTCTTGATTTATTATCTACATATATGATTATATATATATATATACATATATATATATATATATATATATATATATTTATATACAGTGCTGTCTGGGTATAATGACTAACCTATATAGTGGACACCCCTAAATAGTGACGCAGGCACAAGGACACACACTGCTAACTGCGCAGTTGACTCAGCAACTGCGCTCATGCTGCAAGGCGCCTTTGTTATGAGAAATTAATTGCATAACTTTTTTCGTAGACAAACGTTTCTGATCATACTTTTAGAACATATACATATATTAGTTTTTGCCAATGTTGTTAATGATTTTTTGCTGTTTAAACAAATAAAACAGGGTTTTGAGCAATCAAATTTGAGTCTGGATAAAGTGCATAACCTCGTTATTAGAGACCAGACCGTGCAATA
This sequence comes from Drosophila mercatorum, assembly GCA_961210405.1. Taxonomy (NCBI): domain Eukaryota; kingdom Metazoa; phylum Arthropoda; class Insecta; order Diptera; family Drosophilidae; genus Drosophila; species Drosophila mercatorum. Next base: position 850,481 of record CAUIUS010000010.1, read on the forward strand.
ATTAGTCCACTATACCCAGACAGCACTGTATATATATATATATTTAGTTAACAGCTAAAACCAAATCAACTCATCATGCTAAAAAAAGGCACACACATATGTACATATGTATGTACCTATGTATAATAAGTATGTAATTATATATTTTCAGTTGACTTCAATGAAGTAATGTTTATAGCTTTTAATATTTCTGCGATAACTCAAATTATTATTTTGTTCAATGTCCGTCCGTCTGTCCGTATGAACGCAAACCATTTCCACGCTATTGAAGCTAGAGACTGAAATTTCAAATATATACTCGTGTGTACCCTCGCCAGATAAAGTGTCAAGATTTTCCCGATACGCCCATTAAGGGCGTGGCAAATCGGAAAATGCATTTTCTTGTATCCAATAATCACTACATTTAGATGGGCTAGAGAGTTGAGATTTTAACTGAACACTCACATCACGTTTTAGTCCTAGACGCTTCAAAATTGGATACTAAGCTACTGGGGACCTCCTCTACCGATTCCCCAAAAATTATTGTTACGCCCCAAAAGGGGAGTAACGCACAGAAAATACCCTGTAAATTTCGCATTTTTTTAATGTAAGCATCCAAACTTTACAGTTATATTCCTGAACACCCACTCTATGCACATGACAAAAATCTGAAAAATCTGCAGCTTCTGAGCTAACAACTCGCCACATAATGACATTTTGACCTTTGACCTTGTCTTTTGATTTCCCAAATTTTATATATATATTGAAAAGAATATTTTATTAACACAAAATGACTAAATAAAGATAAAATAACAAAAATATCAACATGACCGCACCGGGGTTCGAGCCCACACCTCTACGCTCGCCAACGAACTTCTATCTCATTTCATTATTATTGATTATTTGGCTTGGTGAGACTTCAACAAAAAACTAGTAAGAAAACTCTAGTCGAGACCGCTCGACTAGGGGATACCCTGAACCCTGCGAAGAACCGTTATTATCCGTTTCTTTTATATACACATGTACAGTGGCTCACAGCTTATTTGACCCAACGTTAAATAAAAATTTCATCTGCTCATTACTTTTAAACCAATACACATTTTTGAAAAATTTAAACGTAGAATTGTTATTTAAATATTTAATTAACAGAAAACTTAAATTTTTTATTCATATTAAAAAAAAAAACAGTAAGAAAATAACAAAAACTAAAATAACTCATAATTTCAATGTCACAGCTTATTTGACCCACACTGTTTTAAGAACAGATAACATCGCGTAACATGGAAATAAACGGTACTTTTTGAGTTTTTGTTTTGATTATTGAATTCGCAATGTGAAGTAGAAGCATTTTTACCATTTAAAGAGTGATTTTGTTAAGGAAACACGTGTTTATAAAAATGGGAAAGCGCACAACAATACAGCAGCGGGAGTTGGTGCTACACCATTTTAAAAATGGAATTTCGCGGCGTAAAATTGCAGAGTTCGTTAATTTACCCGAATCTACAGTCAAAAACATAATAAACCGTTTTGTTTTTGAAAACAGAGTTGTAAATAAGGGTAGAACTGCTCCAAATAAAATTTTCAACGACACAGATGAGCGATACATTGTGCGCCAAATTAAGGAAAACCCGAAGTTATCAGCTCCAAAACTGGTTAGTCAGATGGAGAAACGGTTGGGGAAATCGAGTAGTGCAGAAACGATTCGTCGTATACTCCGAGACCACGATTTACATGGTAGAATTGCTCGCAAGAAACCTTTTATTAGTAAGAAAAATAAGGAGAGCCGTCTCCGATTCGCCAAAGAGTACATAACCAAGGACGCCAGCTACTGGGGCAAGGTAATTTTCGCAGACGAGTCCAAATTTAATATATTTGGTTCGGATGGGAGGCCCTACGTCTGGCGAAAAGCGAATACTGAGCTTCAAGACAAGCACCTGAAAGCCACAGTAAAGCATGGTGGAGGATCTGTGATGGTTTGGGCCTGTATGTCTGCCTCTGGAGTTGGAAAACTAGCTTTTATTGAAAGCACCATGGATAAGAATATGTACTTAAACATTTTAAAGCAAAATCTTATCCAAAGTGCAGAATATCTGGCCATGAAAGAGGACTTTACATTTTATCAGGACAACGACCCTAAGCACACATCGGGTGTCGTTCAGTCTTGGTTGGTATGGAACTGCCCCCATAACCTCAAACCGCCAGTACAGTCACCGGATCTTAATGCTATTGAAAATTTATCGGCCATTTTAGACACCAGCATCAGGTCCCGGAATATTTCCAACAAAAATGATTTAAAAAACCGCATTAGTCGAGGAATGGGGGAAAATCCGTCCCGAAACAACAAAAAAATTGGTGGCTTCAATGCCTGCCAGACATAAGGCTGTTTTGGATCAGAAAGGGGGTCATACCAAATATTAAATTTAAAAAAACTAGCAATAATTTTGAAATTACTGTTAAAAATAACTAATGGGTCAAATAAGCTGTGACATTGAAATTATGAGTTGTTTTAGTTTTTGTTATTTTCTTACTGTTTTTTTTTTTAAATATGAATACAAAATTTAAGTTTTCTGTTAATTAAATATTTAAATAACAATTCTACGTTTAAATTTTTCAAAAATGTGTATTGGTTTAAAAGTAATGAGCAGATGAAATTTTTATTTAACGTTGGGTCAAATAAGCTGTGAGCCACTGTATATGTATGTACATTACAAGCAACACACACATACACAGGCACACGCACACACACAAGCGTAAGTCGCTGCGTCAGCTGAGCTTTGGCTTCTATTTGTATGCCAATGTTATGGGAAAATAAATGTGCACAAGTCTCTAGTATTTATGAGGGATTTACAAATTTGAGGCGAAGGGGGCGTGGCATTCAAAATTTAACACAACCAAAAGCTTGTGTAAGGCTTAAATGACACTAAAAGCAAAACTTGAAGACTCTAGCTGGAATATGAATTAGATAGAATGTTATAACTGAGTTTGGGTTTTAGTTTTTAATCGATAACAATACAATGAAAGTAGTTAATGATTTTCTGAAACAAACTCGATATGCGCGCCCTATATAGGGACCTACATAAAAAATTTGAAGTCTGAAGCTGTTGTTGGTTCTGAGATCGACGCGTTCATATATAGGGACAGACAGGCCGACGGAAAGGGCTACATCGGCTCGGATTGTCTTCCTGATCAAGAATATACATATGTATATACTTTATGGGGTCTGCCATGCCTCCTTCTCCCTGTTATATACATACATTTCGACAAAATCATTTACCCAGATTTCCCATTTTCAATGTGTTCAGGGTATAAAAACATAAACGGCCGCCAGTTCCTAGTTATAAAAAGATTCCCAAATCTCGCAATGTAAGGGTTTTAATAATTTTTTTAGCCTTTTTTTGCGGTTATTGCTCAAGTAATCCTCTGATCGCTTTCACTTTCGTGTTGAATAGCTTAATTCACAATCCACATCATTATATATCCCGCTTCCTGTCAGTATAATAACAATCTGATGGCTAACTACGATGATCAGCATTGTTAGCTTTTGTCCAGATTTCTAGAGGTTATTCCGCCAGATTATTGCTTTCTTGAGACTTCAAGTGAAGAACCACACATCGTCTTCGATTTTATAATTAATACGCACGTTTTATTTCATTATTTCGGATGATTGTGATACTTCAGCAGGTGTGAACTGTAGCTTTATTAATGTACATTCAATGTGTATTATACATAAATATTTTGATATATTGGCATAAATAGGCATTACTCATGGTGAAAATCTAGTCAATTTTGTCTTTTAACCACTTATTCTGACTTAGTATCCACTTTGGGCACATCATTGCTGCTCCCGAATGTCCTCTCAGTTCATACCTTTATCTACTTAGTTTTTTGACTTTAATGAAATAAAATGATGAATTGACCATTCTTATGGTGCCTGTTAATAAAATAGGGTACTATATGCTTTATTTCGATTGGTTTGGAGCACTTGTTGGGGTGTGAGTTTAAGTGCCCACCAAACTTCAGCTGGGATAACAGAGCAGAATGGGAAAATGTGCGTCACAAGACGTCTGTTAGTTAACAGCCAAATAAAGGGAGCTCGTCTTTGCATAACCTATGGTGTCTTTTAACAGTGACACAAACCTTCAAAAAAATGTCCAGTCTCCTGCTCTCGTAACGCGTTCACACACGGACAGATTGCAGGGCTAAATCGACTCGGCTTGTCTCCTTGAACAATAATATATGTATATACTTTATGTGGTGTGACACGCCTTCTGCTTGTTACATACATTTTCACAAAAACATTATACCGTTTTCCCATTTTCAATGGGTTCAGGTTATAAAAAGAAATCACACTAAGGATGACATGACATGATATATACAAACAATTATGGGAAATGTGAAGCATTTTACATATTGATTCCGATTCTGGTTTATATTTCACTGTGCCATTCGTTTGTACAGTACCAATATATATACATATATACATATATATATATATATATATATATATATATATATATATATATATATATATATATATATATATATATATATATATATATATATATATATATATATATATATATATATATATATATATATATATATATATATATATATGTAATCGTTTACACACATGTATACGTATACATATGTATGTAGTTGTTTTCTTTTATTATAAAATCACACGTTCATTTTTGCCAGCACTTAATCACAGATTTTTTCACTGATATACAGTAAAATATTTCGCACTAACCATACACAAACAAAAAAAAGTACCAAAAGCGTTTTAATGCATATGTATGCGTGGGTAACTTTAACAGACGAAGGGTGCACACACAAACATATGCATATCGATATGTATGTATATGCAAATGCATATATACAGTTCCTAATTATGGCTTATGTACGTGTGAATGCGTAAGAGTTTATACAGCATTTTTCTGTAGGCACAAACATATAATTTATTGCATATGTATGTGAGTGTATGGGCCATTATGTACATAGACTTTACATATGTACATACATCGGATTTCGCACTGGCATCCGCATGTTAAAAAAAACGACCTAAATTTTTTTCTTAAATTTGCATCTATCTACATTATGTTTATGTACCATTAAGTAGATGTATTTATGTTGCAATCACTTTACATTGTTGTTTTCGACTGAACTAAAAGTAGTTTATCAACACCACTGAAGGAGAACGTGCTTACCATGAGGAACTAACCGAATGGAACGGAACGGAGCGGACCGACCGAACGAGCAAACGACGCAACCTCGACTGCGCTCCAGCTTAAACTGAACTTTATTTTGAAGTTAATACATACATACACCGATACGTTCATGAGTATGAATCGTACCTACGTATTTATGTACATATATACATTCGTATAGCGTTGACTATCTCTGCTCACTGTATTTGAGCTAGTAGTAGTACGTACGTACCTATACATACATACATGCATATACTTACATATATGTACATACATATATCAATGTATGCTTGCTCGTGCATTAATACTCATGAAAGCACAGCTTTGAGCTTTCAAAACAAAATAAAATGCAAAACATAACACACAACAGTGCTGTAACAAAATACAAACTAATTAGTATTACATATGTATGTACATATTTTCCAATACAGTTACACTTACGTATACATATGATTATTCAGGTATATACATATGAACAAATTTAAGACATGTTTCGTATGCAATTCAAAGCCAACTTACCTACACCCAGCCATGTGTACACACACATACATATGCATGTTTGCCTCTATCTCTTTCAGAGCTGACATTCAAAGAGGTAGCGTCTGCAAAGCAAGGTTTTCTACTGGCCAAACAAGATAATTGTGAGCGAATTTTGTGTATTTATTTTTATTTTTATTAATTTTGTTGCCATAAGCCCACGAACATATGTAAGTACGAACACTTATGTATGTAGATATTTAATTAAGGATGCTCAATAAACAATCGTTGACACAATAACATTTAATTTATACGGACTGGACTATGAAGTGGCGGTGCATCTATACAGGGTGACACAAAGTTTACCATTTGTCCTTATTGTGGTTCATCCTGTTTACCAGCTGATTTCGTATATTGGCCATACGATTGTTATCGAGTAGATGTTATAAGCTGACCCATTGCACATATTATTGATAATACCCATGTGTTATGCGTGTTCGGCACATTGTTTATATAATGAATTAATGGAAACCCATCTTAGTTCGTTATTTAAGTTTGTAACCTGCTACCGTTAATATTAGTCACGGGAAAAAAGCAAAAGCTCCCATATACACACATACTAGCATATTTTTCGCTCATTCTCCCAACGAGCGTCGAATGACGAAACTAAAAACAAGTAAAAACAAGTAAGAAAACTCTAGTCGGGGGTCCCGACTAGAAGATACCCTAAACCCCGCGCTATCAGCGTTTTTTAAAATACTGCATATTTAGCATTTTGTATAAACGCACAGAAAACTAAATTCAATTCATTTTCAATTGTTTAGCCAATAGCGGTTCGATAGAAAGCGCCATCCCAGTTTCGATTTATTGAACAGCTGATAATTGGCAAATTATAGCGCCATCTATTCGAAACATGTACACTAAAGCTTGCGGGTTTGAGAATTTGATAGATGCTAGATGTGTATGTGTGTATGTGTGCACATGTATAGGAAAACAATTTGTTTTGCGTTGCTGGTCACGTGTTTGGCCGATTGGCCAAATGTTTTGTTTAATAACTTCTGCGCGAACTAATGGATTTGAATGAAATTTTCAGCTTATGTTCATCATATTTTATTACATTTTTTCCAATTTTTAAAAATGTCAACCCATTCATTAACTGGCTTTGAGTGCAACTAACCTCAATTTAAATATTTGGGGAAATTTGAAGCCGGTATCCAAAATTTAACAAAAATCAAAATTAGATAAAATAAATATAAAACTTACAAAAAAATTTGGAGACTCTAGCTATAAAGACGTGGGAGATATAATTTTATAACGAACATTCGATAATGTTTTTAATCGATAACATTAAAACTAAAATAGTTATCGACTTTTTTTAACAAACTCGATCTTTTCGTGCTATTCACGGACCTACATAAAAAATTTCAAGTCTCTAGCTCTTATAAGTTCTAAGAACGACGCGTTCATACATACGGACAGACAGACGGACAGGGCTAAATCGACTCGGCTTGTCTCCCTGATCAAGAATATATACTTTATGGGGTCTCCCACGCCTCCTTCTGCCTGTTACATACATTTCAACAAAAACATTATACCCTGAATTCCCGTTTTCAATGGGTTCATGGTATAATAAGTGAGAAAACTCTAGTCGAGACCGCTCGACTAGGGTATACCCTGAACCCTGTATTCTTCGTTTCTTTTATATACACATGCATATGTGCGTTCATTACAAGCAAAACATACACACACACATACACAGGCGCAAGCACACACAAGCGCAAGTCGGTGCGTCAGCTGTCCTTTGGCTGCTATTTGCATGCGATGTTGTGGGAAATTAAATGTTTAATAACTTTTTTTCTAGACGAACGATTTTGGTCAAATTTGTTGGGCGTAATCATGTCATCCATATAAATGTATGTGCCAAAGCACAAGTCTCTAGTATTTGATATACGGGAGTTACAAATTTGAGGCGAAGGGGGCGTGGCACCCAAAATTTAACAAAAACCGAAATTGCGTAAGGCTTACATAACACTAAATGCAAAATTTGAAGACTCTAGCTAGAAAGATGATTTAGATAGAATTTTATAGCTTAATTTAGATTTTCGTTTTTAATCGATAACAATAAAACGATAAAAGTTATCGAATTTCTGAAACAAACTCGATCTTTTCGTGCTATACAGGAACCTACATAAAAAATTTCAAGTCTCTAGCTCTTGTAGGTTCTGAGAACGACGCGTTCATACATACGGACAGACGGACAGACGGACGGACAGACGGACATGGCTATATCAACTCGGCTTGTCATCCTGATCAAGAATATATATACTTTATGGGGTCTGCCACGCCTCCTTCTGCCTGTTACATACATTTCAACAAAAACATTATACCCTGATTTCCCATTTTTAATGAGTTCAGGGTATAAAAAGGAATTAAAGCGGTAGTGCGGATTCAACTAACATATATATATGAATGTGTGTATGTATTAAATGTGTAGCGAAAAGAGCAGAGCAGATTGTTCAGCGTGATTGAATTGCGTCACAACCGCTTTAAGTTTAAGTTTCCTTGTGTGGCCAGCATCCATCGTTTTCGTTTTCATACTTTTTCACGAAGTGAAATAAGTATATTGGTTTTGTGCAATTTTCGCCATGCTGTCCGTCCGTATGAACGCAAACCATTTCCACGCTATTGAAGCTACAGACTTTAAATTTGGAACATATACTCGTGTATACTCTCGTCTGATAAAGTGTCAAGATTTTCCCGATACGCCCAATAGGGGCGTGACAAATCGGGAATGCATTTTACTGTATATCAGAAACACTACTTCTAGAAAGTCTAGATAGTTGAGATTTAGAGTGAACACTCACGTCGACATCCCAAGATTAAAAAGCTATGGTGGATATATCTACGCCCGTTGGAAGCGTAGCAAATCGGGTCATATTGTATTTTCTACAGTTTTAACGCTAGAGCTCCCAAATTTGGCACGTGGTTTTATAGACACGCCTACTAGAAGCGTGGCAATTCGTATCTGAATATATTGTGATTTTACTAATTCTGTTATAGTTATTGATGCCAGAGTCTTGAGACTTGGTATATATACTAACATCCCACAATCGAAAAGGTATGGCGGATATATCTAGGGGGGAGGGGGGGGGGGTTGTGACAACTAATATCAGCCTATATCTCCCACAGTTTTAGTGCCAGAAGCTTGAAAATTAGATGCTAGGATATTGGGGGCCTCCTCTATCAATTCGCAAAAAAAAAAACTACCGCCAAGTCAAAACTGAAAAATCTACAGCTTCTGAGCCAATTACTCGCCAAATAATTATATTGTGACCTTTGACCTTGTCTTTTGATTTGCCAAATTTTATATATGTATTAAAAAGGATATTTTATTAACAGAAAATAACTAAATAAAAAAAACACAACAAAAATATTGACATGACCAACACCTCTACGCTCGTCAACGAGCATCTGTCTCATTGGCAGAGATGCCACCTCTCTCATTTTGTGAGATGCCATCTCTCTCGTTTTTAGTGGTGCTTGTTTTTGCTAATGTAAGGTTCTTAACTTCGATTCAAATCGAAACTGCCATGGTCACCTCCGATGAAAATTCTTAATCGGCAGTTAATTTGAGCGGCGACAGCGGGGATTTAAGATTAATTCTAAAATATAAAGTGATAGATGACCTTGTGAAGTGCTGGGATGTGAAAAAGTATTTCGATGTCGGTTGTGTCCGAATGCAACGTTCTTACTTGGTTGTTCATAATGGGGGAGATATTTAGAAAGATATTGCTTGGATGAATGGGGTTTCTGATGACTCCACCAATATTTATTACTGAAAATAACTTAAATAAAACAGTTTTATGTATTTTATATATCATGAGTTTTTTATTGTCATTTATGAAAAGCTTCAAAAATTTGTTCAAACGAAATGTATGGATTCCACTACGTTCCTCCTCCGAGTACATCTTGATTAATCTTGGCGATCTATTGTCGGGTTTTAGTTCCTGTAAACATATCACATAGTTAATGAAGTGCGAATATAATTATAAATTTTGTCAGCAGCCATCAGTACAAGTATTTGTTTTTTTTTTTTTCATTCAAACAATCTCAGTAGAATTTAACAATTATTAGAATTCCAGGAATCAAAATCTCTATACGCATTTGCATACATACATACATACATATAGATATATATTGAATGCATACATGTAATAAAATCAGAAAACGGCGTAAAAGCAAAGGTAATCTTTAATAACTTTTAATTAATTATGAGGAAGTTCGACTTAGCTCTCAATATGCACACAAACAAAAGATTCAATAACTTTGAAAATACCTTCAAACCTCTCCATTTTGTTTGTATGTTTGTATATTTTGATGAACATATACTCTTATACTTATACTTATACTCTATATATATGTATATGTATGTACATTTGTAAATATAGCAACTCAGTGCATCCGATCAAGTTATTACATAGCTTGTAAATAAAAAATGCAAAGTTTTTGTATTCATGACACGGGTTTACGTAGTAAATTTTAAATCTCTAGCTCTAACGGTACACTAAAGCGAAGAAAATTTATCAATAAGAGAACTTGATGAATTTTTTAAGCAAACTCGTACTGCATATGGTATATGCATGAGTATGCATGTAAAATTAAAGCTCTCTAGCTTTTGTGGTTTGATAGATCGTTGCGTTCACACAGACAGCGCTATATACATTTTGTTTGGTCCACAACGCCTCTTTCAGCCTGTTATATACATTTTCACAAGAACATACCCTGGATTTTCCATTTTCGAGGGGTTCAGGGTATCAAAAGTATACATATATGTATATGGATGTATTATATTATTATTATTATTATTATTATTATTATTATATGGAGAAATTTATTTGTAGGTCTAAGCGTTGGCACGTGATCGCTGCTTACAAAAAGCAATGTTAGCCCACGAGGCCCAATACAAATGAAAATAAGTAAGAAAACTAGTCGAGACCGCTCGACTAGGGTATACCCTGAACCCTGCGAAGAACCGCTATTCCATGCATTCTTCATGTACGTTCATTACAAGCAAAACATACACACACACATACACAGGCGCAAGCACACACAAGCGCAAGTCGTTGTGTCAACTGTTCTTTGGCTGTTATTTGTATGCCAATTTTGTGGGAAATTAAATGTTTAACTTTTTTTCTAGATCAACGATTTTGATCAAACTTGTTGGGCGTGATCATGTCATCCATATGTATGTATGTGCCAAAGCACAAGTCTCTAGTATTTGAAATACGTGATTTAGCAATTTGAGGTGAAGGGGGCGTAAGACTTACATAACACTAAATGCAAAATTTGAAGACTCTAGCTAGAAAGATGCATTAGATATTATGATTTTTTGCTGCGAGTTCGCATTGAGCTTATTCGCAATGAGAAATCACACTCAAAGGCTTAGAACTGAAATTATTTCGGACTGAAATCACTACACTGCGAAAAAAAAATTGAAGGATATATGTACATATATATGATATTCAAATATATTTCCATTCAGACCGTATACAACGTTAAAAGTTTTATGTATTTAGTCAACTATAATATTTATTTATTATCATATAAATCTTAGTGCAACATTAAATCCACAAAATTATCAAAATTTGTTCCAGTAATTTTTCAGAGCAGTCGACAGTAGTTTGAATGGATGTGAAAAAAAAAATTTAGAAATATTGCCAGAGCTATCGAGCCATTATATACATACATATGTATGTAAATGGGTTCAACAAACTGAGATATAGAAACAAGAAACATGCTTTGAAGTAATATTCATACACATTTTCGTCTTCTGTTCAATTAACTTATTTGTTACATACCATTCAACTGAACAGAAAAGAGGAGTATACATATAGCTTGGATGTAAGGGGTTCAATATATTTTGTAGAACCTTTTACAAGGCGATATCTTTGCAACTAGATACACGCACACCATCTCGACTCACACTCACATCACACGCACACATACACATTGTCATCATATCCGAACACTCGGTGTTAGGCGAAGTGACAATTGCGATATAAATAAGAATTGCGAGGCGTACATACCTTTAGTCTAGTCATCAATTGACTCCAAGTAGCATTAATCTATGAGATAGTACATCTATATATATGGCCCGATCTCTATTGGACACCGCAAACCAACAATTCATTATAAAGAAAGAGAAAACTTACGTATGGCATATGTACATCATTAAAACTCGTTTATATATCGTTTATCGCATATCCTAAGGTCTTAGTGCCCGATTAGCAATGGGTGCTTCGCATATCATTGTTATATGTACATCTCATTAGATTACATTTTCCCAAATTCAAAATCCATTAAGCTGTACGTCCATCTGTCCACATGAACGCAAACCACTTCCATGCTATTGAAGCTAAAGACTTGAAATGTGAAATATGTGTATATCCTCGTGTATACCCACGTCTAATAAAATGTCAAGATTTTCCCGATACGCCTACTAGGGGCGTGGAAAATCGGAAAAGACATTTTCCTGTATCTCAGAAACACTCCTTCTAGAAAGGCTAGATATTTGAGACTTGGATGAACACTCACGTCGACATCCCAAGATCAAAAAGCTATGGCGGATATATCTGTCTATTGGAGGCGTGGCAAATCGGGTCAAACTGTATCTTCTAGTTTTAACGCTAGAACGCCCAAAATGTGGCACGTGGGTTACGGTTACGATCCTATAAAGATCGTCCAAAATTATATGGCTACGACCACTGGGCGTGGCAAATCGGATCAAAAAAATATTGTGATTCTACTAATTCTGTTATATTTTGAACACTATTGGTATGCACTCAGCGAAATTACATTAAAGGCACCCACTTTTTTTTAGCTTTTTTTTTTAATCTTATGCATGTTTGTATAGTTTTATTTATTAAATAATATATTCCTATTCGTTTTATATTAAAAACTTTTAGTAAATTTTTTTTTAAAATATTAAGAACGTTGCAGTAGGACGCAACCGACAGCGAAATACTTTTTTACGTCCCAGCACCCCATAGGGACATCTATCACATTATATTTAAAAAAAAAAAAATTATATTTAATCCCCACTTTCGCCGCTCAAATTAGCTGCCGATTAAATATTTTCATTGGTGGTGGCCAGACAACTTCAATTTGGATCGAAGCTTAGAACCCCTACCAGGCAAAAACATGCATCGCGAACGTAGAGGTGAGGTGTAGGCTTGAACCCCGGTGCGGCCATGTTGATATTTTTGCTTTATTTAGTTATTTTATGTTAATAAAATATTCTTTTCAATATATACATATATGTAAAATTTGGAAAATTTAAAGACAAGCTCAAAGGTCACAATGTCATTATGTGGCATGTAATGATTATGTGGCATATAATAATAATTATTTCTGGCATAATATCGTCAACCAAAACGAAACTTAGTTAGTGAATCGATAATGGTATTACATAGCTGCATTTGGCTACCACAATTATACCACATACCCAGTATGCAAAGTTTTCGGCCGTTTGAGTTCTCAAGTTCGAGTGACTCAATTTTCCAACATGATAATGCGAATACACACGTTTCATGGGCTAGTCGAACCTAGTTTCAGGTGAAGCAAATCACCACCAAGTCATTGTGTGCTCGATCTTCTGACTTAAATCCTAACAAAAACATGTGGGGAACTTGCCAAGCGTTTTTATGCTGGCGGAAGAAAATTTAAATCAGTGAATGAGCTGAGAAAAACGGTTTCTCAAGTATGGGTTCAAATACCACAAGACCGCTCGACTGAACCCTGAACCCTGCGAAGAGCGTCTATTCCGAGCATTCTCCGTTTCTTTTATATATATGTATATGTCTATGTATGTACATTATAGGCAATACATACACACACACGCACACAGGTGCAAGCACACACAAGCACAAGTCGGTGCGTCAACTGTTCTTTGGCTGCTATTTGCATGCCAATGTTATGGGAAATTAAATGTTTAATATCATTTTGATCAAACTTGTTGGGCGTGATCATGTCATCCATATGTATGTATGTGCCAAAGCACAAGTCTCCAGTATTTGAAATACGGGACTTACTAATTTGAGGCGAAGGCGGCGTGGCATCCAAAATTTAGCAAAAACTGAAATTGTATATATGTACATAACAGTAACATTAAAATTTAAAGACTTTAGCTATTAAGATGAATTAGATAGAATTATATAACTGAGAATCGACTTCGATTTTAATCGATAACATTAAAATTAAGATCTTTTCGTGCTAAACATGAAGCTGCATAAAAAATTTCAAGTTTTTGGCTCTTATAGGTTCCGAGATCGACGCGTTCATACATACGGACAGACGGACGGACATGGCTATATCAACTTGGCTTGGCTCCGTGATCAAGAATATATATACTTTATGGGGTCCGCCACCCCTCCTTCTCTGTTACATACATTTCAACAAAAACATTATACCCTGATTTCCCGTTTTCAATGGGTTCAGGGTATACTAAGAGGGTCCCATTATTCAAAGTTTGTTTTTTTTTTGTCCAGTTGTATCTGCAAAATGCAACTGCCTTTAATATAATTTCGTTGAGTGTATATACTCGGGTTAAAATCCCAAAATTGAAAAGTTATGGCGGATATATCTAGCCCTACAGGGGGCGTGGCAACTATTATCAGCTTTTATCTCCCACAGTTTTATTACTAGAAGCTTCAAAATTGGATGCTAAAATTATATGTCTACGGCCACTGGGGGCGCGGCAAGTCAAAACTGAAAAATCTATAGCTTCTGAGCCAATAAGTCGCCACATAATGATATTGTGACCTTTGACCTTGTCTTTTGACTAGTCAATATTTTA